>CM072802.1:33585000-34027500 GCA_037013495.1 Hippophae tibetana | reverse complement strand
CAGTTCTTTCCATTCTGATCCCGTGCTCATAGCAGAAGTTTTTGAATATGGTGTCTTCATATTCACCACCATTATCGGTTCTGAGCTTTTTGATCTTTAAACCCGTCTCATTTTCCACCATAGCTTTCCATCTTCTGAAAGCCTCAAATACTTCAGACTTATGCTTTAGAAAGTAAACCCATACCTTCCGAGAGTGATCATCGATGAAAGTCACGAAGTAGCATTTCCCACCAATAGATGAGACGGTCGTTGGTCCCCAAACATCAGAGTGAATAAGCTCTAGCCTTTCCTTCTTTGGGATTCTGCAACTTGTCTGAAAGCTGACTCTCTTTTGCTTTCCAAGTATGCAATCTTCGCACATGTCTATCTCCGTAGACTGTAGACCTGGAAGTTTTCCCTTTGAATGCATAATCTTCATCCCTTTTTCACTCATATGGCCTAGTCTCTGGTGCCACAGGTTTGGTGTTTCATTGCCTGCTGCAACTGTAATTGAACAACGTGCCTTTGTTGTCATGTAAAGAGTGCCACTTTTCTTGCCTCGAGCAACTGTCATTGCACCCTTTGAAATCTTCCAATCATCACCATGGAAGATCGTAGTGTAGCTTTCACTGGCCAACTGCCCGACTGAGATTAAGTTCCTTCTGAGATCGGGAATATGTCTGACATCCTTCAGCTCCCAAACAGATCCGTTCAACTTAATCTTCACTACACCTTTGCCAATAATAGCACATGGTTGATCATCACCAAGATATACCTTTCCAAGGTTTCCAGGGACATATTTCTCGAAGAATTCTTTTTGTGAAGTAGCATGGAACGATGCTCCAGAGTCTAACACCCAAGATTCTTCCTTGCTCTCCAAAGAGCATATCAATGCATCGTCTCCTCCTGAGGTGGAAGTAACATTTGCCTCTGCCTTCACTTGTTTGTCCTTCGGTGCACTTTTGCACTGATTTTTGTAGTGCCCGGTTCTTCCACAATTCCAACACTCGATGGTCTTCGAGCTATGGGAATTATTAGGATTCCTGGATTTGGACCTCCTGTCCTTTGATCTACCTCAGTAGTCTGTTCTGCCACGTCCATTCCCTTTGGTTGAATTTCTTCCTCTTGACTCTGTATGCAAAACTGAAGAAGTTGACGATTCACCTACCTCTCTACGTCGGATCTCTTCACTGAGAACCAGATCACGAACATCGTCAAATTTTAACTTATTGCTTCCTGACGAGCTACTCACAGCCGTGACAGTAGCATTCCAACTTTCTGGTAAAGAAGACAAAAGTATCAATGCTCGTACTTCTTCATCGAATTCAATTTCCACTGAACTCAACTGGGTTGTGACTGTGTTGAGTTCATTGAGATGTTGAGCTACCGATGCGCCTTCATTCATCCGCAAATTGAACAAACGCCTCATCAAGTGCACTTTGTTTGAGGCTGATGGCTTCTCATACATATTGGAGAGAGCTGCCATAAGACCCGCCGTGGTCTTTTCCTTTGCTATGTTGAAGGCAACATTACGGGATAGCGTCAATCGAATAACTCTGAGGGCTTGTCTGTCTAGAAGATTCCAATCTTCTTCCTTCATAGCTTCTCGTTTCTTCCCTGAGAGAGGTTGATATAGATTTCTTTGATACAGATAATCCTCTATTTGCATTTTCCAAAACCCAAAATCTGTGCCATCAAATTTCTCGAGTTTCACCCTTCCTTCATCTGCGGCCATTGCTCCCACTAAAATCTGACTTCCTCTGGATCGTTTTTGACTATTTCTGTAAACCACCGTGTATTAGAACATCTACATCAACGAACAAATATCGTCGACAAAATGTCACTATTCACGTAATTCACTATTCACGTAAATAGTAACCTTGCAGAAAATTGACAGAAATCACCACCAATAGCTCTGATACCAGTTGTTGGGAAATTACGCAAATTTCCGATAAGCTAGATTTATGAGAAAGCAAGAATAGAAAAATAACACACAAATTTGATAACGGAGTTCGGCCAATCTTGCTTACGTCTCCGGACCTGCTGTAGATCTTTTTACTGAAAGGGGAGAAATTACACAAGGTGTTTACAACACTCACAACTCACAACCCAATTACACCCAAGAAAATTACTCTCAATTTTCTCTCACAAAAGCTTTTCTCTCTAAGCTTTTCTCTCAATTGGAATGAACACTTTGGATGATTAATTCATTACAATTACACATCTATTTATAGAAAAATTCACTCCTTGAATTACTCATTAAATTAATGGTTCCTTAAATTGCTCCTTGAATTAAGCTCCTTGTTTTGCTCCATGAATTGCTCCTTGTTTTGCTCCATGTTTTACTCCATGTTTTACTCCTTAATTTAAGAAGCTTTATGATAATCTCCAACATTAAGGGCATAACATTAAAATTTATAGACCAAAAAGAGGTCATAAAACTATCAGGCAAAAATGATCCAAACTTCTATATTCATTATATTTTTTTTATATAAAGATATAAATTGAGATTAAATGTTAATAAGACTTATATTATAATTCGTCCATCTCACTTATTGAGAGGGTAACGAGACAATATTAATTTAGATATCTTATTTATTTTTAATGAATTTAAACGAGATAAGTAAAAATAAAAAAAATAATATAATTATGTTTAATGTGAGTTTAATAACAAAAATAATACAATATATATTTAAAATTAGATTTATTAAATCTATAATATGAATGAAATGAGATGATAACATATGTTTAAAGTCTTCTTATATTATTTGTTTTAATCTTTTGATAACATTTGATGCGTACACTAGTTACTACAATACTTCTGCATTTAACATTGTTATTTGTAATACTAAATGTATATTTTTACCTAATTTTGGTGCCTCAACTCAAATTAATTATTTCAATTTTCAAATGTGTAACAGGTATTGAATGACCAAACTTTTGCAATCTTAGTCCTAATGGCATTACTCACTACCTTTATCACCACTCCAATTGTGATGGCAGTTTATAAACCCGCTAGAAGAGGAGAACCATACAAGCATCGAAGCATTAAAAGAAAAGATCCAGACACAGAACTTCGAATGCTAGCTTGTTTCCATAGTACAAGAAACATCCCAACAATGATTAATCTTATTGAAAGTTCTCGTGGAACTCGTAAGAAGGGAAGACTTTGTATATATGCCATGCACCTTATGGAACTCTCTGAGAGATCATCAGCCATATCAATGGTTCATAAAGCACGCAACAATGGAGTCCCCTTTTGGAATAAGAAACGTGAAATTAATGCTGACCAAATGGTTATTGCTTTTCAAGCATATCAACAACTTAGTAGTGTTTCAGTTAGACCAATGACTGCTATATCTTCTTTTGATAATATACATGAAGACATATGCACAAGTGCTCATGAAAAAAGAACGGCTATGATTCTACTTCCTTTTCATAAACATCAACGTGTTGATGGATCAATGGATCATTCACTTGGAAAAGCATTCCACATTGTTAATGAACGTGTTCTTCGACACGCGCCTTGTTCAGTTGGAATTTTAATTGATCGAGGACTTGGAGGGACCACTCAAATTTCTTCTAGTGACGTGTCATATTCTATAATAGTGCCTTTTTTTGGTGGACGTGATGATCACGAGGCACTTGCATATGGGATGAGAATGGCTGAACATCCGGGGATTGTTCTCACAGTTGTTAGGTTTAAGACACCACCAGGTAAGCAAACATCAAAATACCATGGAAAAAAAAAACTCTTAATTATCCTTATCTTTAACCTCTCTTGTATTTAATTCATACATTTTGATTCTTAAAAAAAATACAAAAAAAATTATTTTATATTAAATACAATTTAATTAGATATGTTAAAATTAAATACATTAATTTTATACGTTCAATATTACAACGTATAATTGAACTCTATTTAATGTTAATAAAATATTATTTTTATTGTTATAAATTATAAATATTTTTATTTTTATAATTTTTTAAATATCTTTAACATTAATGTCCATAATATTTGTGATTTAGTGATTTTGAAATTGTTAGACGGACAAAATGTTGATGTCTAAAAAATATGGATAAAATATTTTTTATTATTTCTATAAAAAAATGTCTTTCATTATTAACTTTATTTATTTTTTAAAATAATTTACTATTAAATATATTTATTTAATTGTATTGGTAATACAATTTATTAATTTGAATAAGTATTTTAAATATTTTTTAATTTTTTAATTTATTGATCAAAATAAATATTAAATGTATTTATATTTATATATATATATATCAAATAAGATCATTAATTTTAAAAAATAAATAATTGATTATTTTGATATATTTAAAAGTTTATTAAAATTTTCATAATTTTATTTGTCTAAAATGTTTGGTGAATTTTTATCATTGTTTCTGTTAACAACGAAAATATATTTGTAAAAATTATGTATCGATAATTTGATTGATATGGATATTTCAAGCGTACAGGTAAGTCATTTAGATTTGGTGCAAAGTTAGTTGGTATAACTGCTAACAAAGACAAGAAAATTATGGATGAAGAAGATAATAGTCAAGATAAGTGTGAAGATGAGTCTATGTTGTCAGAGTACATGAACTTATGCAAGAATAATACAAAATTAGAAGAAGGATCATCATCAATGTTGTATGAGGAAAAATTAGTTGATTGTAAGTCAGATATAATAGAGGTATTGAAGTCAATGAACAAGAACAATCTGTTTATTGTTGGAAGAATGCCACCTGTTGCACCATTGGTGAATAAAAGTGATTGTTTAGAGCTTGGGCCTGTTGGAAGCTTCTTAGCATCGTCAGAATTCTCAACAGTTGCTTCTGTTGTTGTGATACAACAATACAATTCAATGACAGATCTTCATCCACTTGTCATTGAAGAAATTACCACTTCACCCCATATCCAAGATATACCACCAGACTCTCCTTCGACAAAATAACAAGTTTGATCGATCCATTCTTATAATACATGCATATATTACAACACTTAGGGTTTTTATGTTTCCTCGACAGGTGTAGCCCAACGGCATATTCTTTAACGAAGAATTATAACCTTGTGAAGGTTACGGTTTTTAATGCTTGATTATAGTGTTTTTATTTTAATGCAGATTACATGCAGCAATCAATATGTGTGGGATGAAAGGTAGTAATTAATTGTTTTTTCCAAAATTTATAATTTTTAGTTATGTAATTTATGATTTAGATACCATTAATTCTTTTATTAGGAAAAGTAATTATTTTTAATCATATAAATATTAAAATGAGTATTTTTTAATTCATCTGAATTATTAAAACTGAACGACTATGGTTTCATAAGTAGGATTAATTTTTATACTATTATACATAATTTTGATAAATAACAAAACTAGGAGTATTCAACTTAAAATTTATATGATTAAATTGTTAATTTATACATAATAATAGTTATATTAAGACAACTTTTTTTTTCAAATACTTGTTTGGGATCAATCAATATGCATGATTGATTATAGCAATCAATAGGTAAACAAGCTTTACTTTTCAACATGTTCACTTTGATCATTTTGGAATTAAAAGTATAAAAATGGTGATTACTTCTTTAAATTAACATTTTTTCTATTTCTAAGGGACCGAACCGGTACATTTTCAATTTCAAGGGACAAAAATATCTCATTTCAATGGTAAAAAGACATATAAATATATATTCGAAGCAAAATGATTAAACAGTCATTTTTCTTAACCTTATAAGAGACTCGGAGACCATTTGCCCTATTTAAAAAATATTTATTAAAAAACATTTGAGAACTCATAAACATAAAACAATGATGCATGTTGGATTGATTAGAATGTGAAAGATTGTTTATATTAGAAATGCAAAATGCATGATTGAGCTACCTCATCTTATCCATATCTCATTTAGTATTTTTAATAGATTTATAGTATAATATTATCTTATTTAATTTAAATATCATCTCATCTTATTTAAATTGTAGCTCTAATAGGTCTAACTTTAAACATATATTTGTATTTTTTTTCATATTAAACTTACATTATAATTTATCATTTATCATATTTTTTCATTGTTTTTATATTCTTATTTGTCTTATTTAGATAAATTACTGATAAATGAGATATTTTAATTAATAGGATTTTACAATATCTCATTTCATTAAAAATTAAGTTAGACAAGATAAGATGTATTTTGAAAATTAATAGATTATCTCATAAATTTCATCTCATCTTAATTTATATCTTCAATTTATATTACTAGAAAAATATGAAAATATAAAGTAAAAATCTCGATTACCTAGGAATAATATAGGAGGGTACAAGTTTGAGTGCTATCTTGGTAGATGAAAAAAAATACAATAATGTTGTCTAAATCAATTGATGTATTGATTTTAAGTTTAATACAATATTTACAGTTTGATGAAGTTTCAATTGAGAAATATTAGTACTAATTACATACTATGTGATTGAAACAATGTAATAGTCTCCATTTTCTCTACCAATTAAGGCAGCTTATATATTTAGATTTATCTCCCTGTAGACAAACAATAGATAACATTATTTTGGTCGCAAAAATCATTTTTTAAAGGAAAATCATCATTTTCAATAATTAATGTTCGAAATTTAATACAAGACTACTACTAGCAAACAAAAATTTGCTACGATGTCAAATAAAATGACAAAATATGATCTGGCAATGATATATTATCAGTCTAGATGAATTTTATTTTGACCAATAAAATATTACAACCTCATTTGTAACAACTAATTATTATTTTTTAATAGAAACATGTTTTAGAAAGATTTGATTAGGCCATGTAATATATATAATAATATTTTTGGTGCTTAATTTAAAACATTTTTCTTAAGGTTTTAAGGCAAACATGATTTTTCATAGAATCATCCTATAGATGCTTTCAAATGAATCAGCTTTCTTGGAGTAAATGCTTTAGAAACATGTCAAGTTTTCGAAACAAGAAATAAATAGAGTAACAACGTATCAAATTAACTTGTAGCTATAAGGTTATAAGAAATATTTCTAAAAAAATCTCATTTATTACTACTAGATATCCCGTTAACAATTAATGTAATTTTAAAAATACCCTTAAACATACATCCCTCTATCCCGCTAAGCCAGATTACAAAAAAAACCTCAAAGCCCGCAGCCTCTCTCTCGAGTAGTCCCCTAATCACAACCACCATCCATCACCAAGTAGCCACCACCAGAAATCACCAGTCCAACCACTATATTCCACCAACATCCCATTAACCAGTAACGTATATCCTATCAGCCACTAAGTTCATCAACCACCAGCCACCAGCCACGTGTCATCAACCAGCAGCCACCAACCATAACTAGAAAGCATATTATGATTTTCTTGTATTTTTTAATCACTTTTTAGATTGTTTCCTATCTATTAGCATTTTAGGGTTGAAATAGTTGTAAAAAAAAAAAGAAAATCAAGTTGTGAAAAAGGAATGGGTGCGTTAGGCTGGAGGTTAAAGACAACTTGAAAGGTTTTGCAGGGTATATTGTGGCTTACTGAAATGTTCGGTTGGCCTTACCGAACATATATATTTGGTTTGGTTGGCAATAGTTGTGAAAAAAAGAAAATCAAGTTGTGAAAAAGGAATGGGGGCGTTAGGCTAGAGGTTAAAAACAACTTGAAAGGTTTTGCAGGGTATATTGTGGCTTATCGAAATGTTTGGTTCACCTTATCGAACATATATGTTTGGTTTGGTTGGCCTTATCGAACCATACTAATACATTTGGTTGGCATTGTCAAACCCTACTAATACGTTCAGTTTTCCTTACCGAACCATTGTTAGGAGATTTTATTAATTTCATTTTTTCTTTATTGTTTGTGATGTTTATGCAATCAAAAAACTAATTTTTTATCTTAGGTATGAGTAAACAATCCAAAATTGTTTCTCATAGGAGAAAAAATGAAGGATTATATGAAACGTAAGGTCTTGTATATAGGAGAAGAAAAACAAGAGAATGAAAATAAATTAATACATTTCAAAAGATAATACACACTATTTATTATAAATGTATAAGATATATAACTTTATCTGTCAAGAATAAATTAGTACTGTGAATACTTTATCTATCTTGTAATTTGAATGTCCCATTATCCTATAAAAAAATTAGAAATAAAAAACATTTCAAAAATATAGAAATTTGGTAGGGATTATCGAATATTTTGAATAGGATTGGTAACATCTACCAAACATACCATAAATGTTTGGTGATTCTTATCAAATCAATTTGTATATATTTTTAATAGATTCTATAGTATTCATTGATAATTTATGATAGATTTGATAGAAGTAATCCAACCTTGTATAAATGTTCGATAGATTCTTATCGAACATTTACACTATTTGTAGAAAAAAATAATTCACATATACATGTTTGAATTGATTTTTTGGTCAATTTTAATTGAATTTTTCTTCTTTTTTCACATCTTTGATATATCTCTCATTCATTTATAATATTTCTATTATTTTGAGTATCAAAATATTAGGGTTTGTGTGTTATTGATGGTAAATATAGAGGTAGAGAGATATGAAGGAGGAGTGAGATGTACTCAAGTTTTTTGAAGAGAATAGATGTCTTGTGTGAGTGAATGAGATGTGGGATGTCTTATTTTAGTTTAAGAATGTGATAGCATATTTGTCATTTTTATGTAATAAAGTTGATTTTTAATTATTTTATAATTATCGAGATGTCTCGTAATAAAAGAAGGGGATTTTTCGGAAATTTATCTATGGTTAATAGTTGTATAATTATTAGAACAAGAAAAAGGATTGCTCGGACTTATATGGAACATATGGTTGTTATATATTATATCTTGCAAGAGAGCTTGGTTTCATCTGCTCTTATCCTGCGACTCAATTTGTTTAAGAAACATGCACAAAACCTAATTGTCTATATGTTATTACGATAAAAAGTGATGTGAGAATTTTGAGAATTGGCAAATTTTTTAGACATAGAATTTGTAATATTTAGATTTTTAAAAATGGGATGATTGTTATATGAAAGATTATGAACACGAGAGAAAGCAGGAATGAGAGATAGAAGATGAAGATAGAATGGAGTAATACTTTGAGTTTCATTTCTTGTGTGATTCATGGTACATATATACTCTAGTGAGAGCTAGAGTTTGTTACTATCTCTAACAGAATATCAACCATGTTGACATGGCTTATAGGCTCAATCCTCTACATTACTAGTACATTAGACCTTATACACACACGAAACACATTCTAACACTATCTTTTTCGATTAAAGTGCTAACAAGTTGCAAACTTCGTAAAGAGGTATGTTGTAACAAGTATGTGAAAATAATATAAGAACAATATTATCGATAGAATTAAATATACTATTTGAGTTAAGTCTTGGACTATGTTACTTTTTTTAAAACGTTTCGCGACTCTTTTCAAATTTGTGCAAGCAAACACATCTTCATTGTTCCCACGATAAAACATCCCAGAAGCTTTTTTCTATCTCAAAGTTTCACTACACTAATGAAGTCGAGAATACTACACCTTTAAAATATTTATGTTGCTCGAAAAACTTCAAAAAACAATTTTGTATATTTTTCTTTGATTTGCTACCAAGAGTAGTTTCTGAATTGTTGAGTTGTGTCCTAAAACTTAGAGATATTGTTCTCTATTTATAGTTGAAAAAAGATGTGCAATATTCACACAATTATGAAAATAATGGTAACATAATTATGAAAATAACGATCACATAATTATGAAAATAACGTTCATAAAATAGCGGTCACATAATTTAGCAATTTTTCTCATCAATTTTTTTTTAATTTTAAATTCACACTATTTCCAACAATCCCCCACTTGAATTTTATATAAAAATAATTTTCATCGAGCAACCGATCAATTAAAAGTATAAGATTATGCATCAACAAAAGGTGTCTATCGACTTAAACTTTTGCATAGTATTAATGCTTTAGAATATACTAGAGTAACTCATAGTTTTGAACTCTACCTCTAAAAACATTACACATACAACCTTTCCAAGGTATAGTTCGAAAAGCCTGTGCTTTATGGTCATGCATGTTTATCCCAATATAGTGAATGCTCTAGTAAATTTTGCCCAAAATTTTCATAGGAAACGACCACACTTCTACATTCACATAGATGAGTTTATCAAGAGTACTCATTTAGCTATGTACTTCATTCTATATAGAGTATAGATCCCATTAAGAGTTAATAATTAACTCATTCTTTCTGTTGCTTTAGGACTTCATGCTTCTAACAATTTAGAATGACACTTCACAATATCACGATTCATCTCATATCACTTCAAGACTTGTTATTACAAATTGAACTTATTTCTTAGGATCTCCAGTCTATAAGTTGGCTTACTATCATGAGTTACTCTTTATTCTAAGGGCATCAGTCTCATTCCTTTCGAGGTTTTGAAAACTTTCTGTCTTATTAATCCTTTCATCAAAGGATCAGCCAAATTTTCATTAGTACATTGTAATAACGATTCTAAATCTTTGCAATAGTTGCGTTACTCTCGTAGTGGATTAGGACAGTTGGTATCGGTATTTCTCATAAACAACGACAAACTTCTTGTAATGTAATCCAAGGTTCATAGTTTTCTTAAGGTATCTCATGACCTTTTCAATTGCATTTCAATCCTCTATATTAGGTTTATTGATAAACCTACATAGTAGTCCCAAAACATAAGTTATGTCTGATCTAGTACAATCAATAGCATAATGTAAGCTACCAATGATGCTCACATACTCAATTTGTCCAACACCGTCTCCGGTGTTCTTAAACAACTTTACACTAGGATCAAAAAGAGTACATGCAAGTTTGTAGTTAAAGTAATTATATTTCTTTAAGATCTTCTTAATGTAATGAGATTGATTTAGAGAAAACCTTTTTTCAGACTTAGTAATCTTTATACCAAGAATAACACTCACTTTTCCAAGGTTTTTCATATCAAAGTTAGCACACAACAAAATTTTTGCATGATTCACAATATGAATATTTGAGCCAAAAATAAGCATGTCATCCATATATAAACATATAATAATGAAAATGTCAAATTTTGATTTATAATAAATGCATTTGTCACTTTCATTCATTTTGAATCCATTTGAGATAACTATATTATCAAATTTTTCATGTCATTTCTTAGGTACTTGTTTTAGACCATAAAGGGATTTATTAGTTTACAAACTTTATTTTCTTAACCTAGGACAACAAAGCCCTTAGATTGGTCCATATAAATCTCTTCTTCTAAGTTTCCATTTAAAAAGGTAGTTTTAACATCCATTTAATGCACTACTAAATCATGGATAACAGCAAGAGAGAAAAGTATATGTATGGAAGTTATTTTTGTGACTGGTGAAAAGGTATCAAAGAAATATACATTTTCTCTTTGCCTATACCCTTTGACTATAAGACGAGCTTTGTACTTTTTAATAATACTATCGAGTTTTAATTTCTCTTTTAGTATCCATTTACATACTATGGTTTTGTAACCAGGTAGTAAGTTAATTAAATGTCAAGTTCTATAATACTCAAGAGAGTCCATTTCATCATTTATGACTTCTTCTCATAAGTTGGCATCTAAAGAAGATAAGGCTTCTTTAAGAGTTTGGGGATCTTTCTCTAAGCATAAAAATCAAACCCAAATACTTAGAGGTTCGAGCTCATTTACTTTTCCTAATTTCCATGTCTAATTCCTCATTTTGTTCACTAGTTCTTGTTATAGGTAAACTACTAAAAGACGAACCCCCATTATTCTTCAATTTAAAGGGAAGCCTATGTTCATAGAAGTCAACATCATTTGATTTTATAATTTCATGATCATTAAGTCATAAAATTTATAAGCTTTACTATTTACAACATATCCTATGGACACACATTCATATACTCTACTACCAAGTTTATTTCTTTTTGGATCAGGGATCCTAACATAGGCTAAACAACCCCAAGTTTTAAAATAAGTTAAGTTAGGTTTCTTATTTTTCAAAATTTCATATGGTGAAATTTTACTAGTAAATTTAGGCACTATATTTAGAACATAGAAAAAAGATAATAAAATCTCTCACACCAATAGAAAGCAACACCAAAGTTTAATAAAATTATAATAACTGATTCAGTAAAAGTTATATTTTTTCTTTCAGCTTTTCCATTCATTTAAGGAGAATAAGGTGGAGTTTTTTCATTAATGATTCCATGAATTTTATAAAAAACATTAAAAATATTGAAATCATATTTAGTGTCTCTATCACTTCGAAATCTTTTTATTTTCTGTTAAGTTGATTTTCAATTTCAGTCATAAATATTTTAAACATGTCAAATGCTTCATTTTTATTTTTCATTAGATATACATAAATATAGACCAAAAATTCATCAATAAAAGTTATAAAATAGCGTTTTCCATTTCTTGTTAAAATACAATCAAATTCACATATGTGAAAGTGTATTAAGTCTAAAGGTTCGGATTCTCTAACTATTGATTTATGTGAAGTTTTGGTTATTTTACCTTGACTACAAAAGTTACATTTTTCAAAATTATTCAAAGATATTTAGGAATTAGTTCTAAGGTACTCATGTTCTTAATTATGCGTTTATTAACATGACAAAGTCTAGCATGTCAAATATTAAAAGAACTCAACATTTAATTTAAACATGCCATCAGTGCGTACCCTTTCCCAAAAAAAACATTATTTTTAGTTATTATATACAAATCAACCACTATATTTTGAGTAAACCCATCTTTGTTAAGAAGATAGCCCGAAACTAAGTTATTTCTCATCTTTGGAGTATGCAGGACATCCTTTAAGATGATAGTCTTTCTAGAGGTAAACTTCAATTTCACCGCACCAGTACCAAAAACTTTAGTGTGTTGGGAATCTCCCAATAGCACTTTCTTATCCTCAAATATAGAATAGGACTTAAATATGTCACAATCATAGTAAATATGGCGAGAAGCACCATTGTCTACCCATCACCCCTCAAAACCACCAACAAAGTTGATTTTAGATATCATAGTAATAAGTTAATGTTCGATAAGGTTCGCTTGGAGGATAAGACGATTCCAGTTTCGGTAGTTCCTAGCCAAGTGGCCAGGCCTGTTATAACTATAACACATGAATGTGTTATTTCTTGAGGGGCTAAGGTCCATTCCGTGGAGGATTATTTATGTTTCTATTTTGGTTTTTACGATTTTGGTTATTATTGCAATTCTGAGTTTTTATGTTTCTTCCTTTAGGTTTCAAAATTACAAAGGATGATTTCTTATTGGAACTGTTGTTTAAGATAACAAGTACTTTATCTTTTTGATCTTTTTTTCAAGCTTTTTTTTCTATTTGTATACGGGTTATGAGACTTTCTAAAGAAAATTCCTTAGTTTTATGTCTAAGTGCATTCTTAAAATCTTTCCATGTAGGGTAATTTATTTATAATAACATCATACCTTCAGAAGTTATTTCATATGCAATCTTCTACAGTTCATGTAATTAAGCTTCTACAGATTTGTCATCAGTCATTTGGTACTTCATATATCTACTAAGAGCATACTTCTTTGTTCAAGCTTCCTCAATGTCACTTTTTTTGAAGTGCATCCCAAAATTTCCTTAGTTGACTTATCAGCATTATAATAGTCATACAAATCATCATCTAATCATTAAGAATAAAAAATTTACATAGAAAATCATTTTTCATCTAAGTGTCTAAGTCTTTAGTTGTAGCTTCAGTAGGAAGATTAGGCAATGTTGATTTTTTAATAGTAAGAACAAAAGCGACATTTTCATGGTTAATAAAAATAACATCTTTTTGTCTCCATCTTTTAAAGTACATTCCCTCAAAACGAAACGGTTTGTTGAGATCAATAGTTAAAATTTCAATAGACATGGTAGATAAAAAAACGTCTTAAAATTGTTGTAACAAGTATGTGAAAATAATATAAAAACAATATTATTGATATACTATTTAGGTTGAGTCTCGGACTAGATCGCTCTTTTTAAGATGTTTCGCGGCTCTATCCAAATTTATGTAAGAAAACAAAGCCTCGTTCTCCCCAAGATAAAATAGCCCAGAATCTTTTTTTTTTATCTCGGAGCTTCATTGCACTGATAAAGTCCAGAATACTATATCTCTAAAATATTTATGTTACTCGAAAAACTTCAAAAAAAAAATTGTAAATTGTTTTTGGTTTGTTATCAATGGCAAACACATCTTCATTGTTCCCACGATAAAACATCCCAGAATCTTTTTTCTATCTCAAAGTTTCACTACACTAATGAAGTCGAGAATACTACACCTTTAAAATATTTATGTTGCTCGAAAAACTTCAAAAAACAATTTTGTATATTTTTCTTTGATTTGCTACCAAGAGTAGTTTTTGAATTGTTGAGTTGTGTCCTAAAACTTAGAGATATTGTTCTCTATTTATAGTTGAAAAAAGATGTGCAATATTCACACAATTATGAAAATAACAGTCACAAAATAACAATGGTCACATAATTATAAAAATAACGATTACAAAATAACGGTCACATAATTATGAAAAATATCGGTGAGAAAATAACGGTTACATAATTTAACACTTTTTCTCATCAATTTTTTTTTATTTTAAATTCACATTATTTCCAACAAATTCAAAAGCTCATATTTGGGATATAAAATATACATATTCACGTGCAATTTATATAGGATTTCGTTTGGGTTGATTCTACGGAGAAAGTGCAGGCTTAAAAACCAAAATAATTAAAGAAAAAAAAAGTTGAGAAATGGGAGTTGAAGAGGTAAAAAGCCCATGGCTTTACATATACGTAGTTTAGGTCTAGTTAATATTAGATATGCTTCAGCTAATGCCTTTCGGTATTAGTTATTATTGATATGTCAATTATAAATATAAGCATGTAATGTTAGAAGCATTCGTGATTGGGCACCCAAGGCAGAGAAGGAAAAATTGTTTGTTTACTCTGTTTTTTGCATGTGTGAGATGATTATAAACTAAAAGAGTGAGTGTTGTACCAGCGTTGGATTTTGTGTGGCTAAGTAATATTTGTGTTTATTATGAGAAGATCAATCCCTCTATCTACGAAGCACAATTTTCAATTTCTTTCTTTCATGACTTTTTTTGCAGAATTTGATTCCTAACTTGATTCTTTCTATTTTAGATATAATTAAGACGATTTTTTGAAGTGTTTAAGGCCCCTAACAAATTGAATGATTCTTCGTTATTATAGATTTTTTATATTTATTTTACTGTTATAAACTTTTAATAGTACACATGCATTTTGTTTTAAATAGGGATATGTTGAAAGATATTTAGTAATTTTAGGTTGTTAGAAACTATCTTATGTTGATCTTGTGCTTTTAATTTGTTTTCAAAGGTTTTTCTAGCTAATTGATCAAAAATAATTGTTTTGATTGTGTGGTAACTATTCCCAGGTTGATTGATATACGGTGTGTTCAGTGCCTTGAGTGAATCAAGAAGAATGAAGTGTAGCTTTGGAGTAGATCATCGTGTTAGGATGTCCAGTGGTAAGAATAGACAGGTCATAACTGAGACTGCTTGTATTCTAGATATTTTATAAGTCATGTTGATATTTTCACGTAAAATTTCTTTCATGTCATTGTTTACTTTTTACATTTATTTTTACTTGTGCTTGTATGATTGTTTGATAGTACTGCAATATTTTTTAATTTGGGACTTGAAACGAGCGCAGATAATCTTACCAATAAATCACTATATTAATCATAAAAAATTAATAAATAGTTATCATAAAAATTTGGATAATTTTTAATTTATGCGTGTTAAATATAATTGAAACATGTAGTTTAAAACGTAAAAGAATTAAATCCTGCTATTAAATTACTAGAAAAATACTCCATGCCAAGTTTATTTATCCATAACTACTAAATCTTTAAGTGATCTTAGAAAAAAAGTGTTTTTGAGAAGAAAAAAAATATAGTTTGTGCTTATGTCCGGTGGTGGAACATTAATGTTAATATTTTGTCTAAAATTTATTGACTTCTAGTTCTTATATAAATCATCTTTTTTTTTATTTTCAATAAAATTTAAAGATAATTCATTAAAAAAATTATATTAATATAACTTTAATTTCACAAATTTAATATATTAGTAACTTTACTTTGTACATTTTAGTCAAATTACTTTTACATTTAGAGACATTTGATTATTTCATTTGAATTTTGATGATTTGAATTATTTTTTTTAATTTTGAGACATTTTTATCTTTAAACATCTACTTGTGATGTCTCTACTAGTAAGATTCATTTTAATTTATTTTAAGTTTTTGCAATAAAAAATATCTTAAAAAAGATAAGAAATGATTAAAACATCTAAAATGCAACAATAATATGACTACAATATACTAATTTTAAAAAATATGGCTAATGTATCATGGGAAAGTAAAGTCAATAAAGTGTCATGGTACTAATTCATTAAGTAGGAAACAATTACAAAGATTTGGAAGTGGTTATTTCCTTATTACGTCAAAACTAATTTTTTAATGTAAAATGTTTTGATGTATTTTTATTTTATTGATTTATTTATTCTTATAATTTTCATTTTAATAATGAAATATAATTTTTTTAAAAAGAAACATTGATACATCATAAATAAAACTTGAATTATAAAGCTTCGTTACTTATTCTGGATTTCATTTTGTTAGATTTATAATTAATATTTAATATATTAAAATATGTACCATTTAACTTATCTAATTTTTTTCGAGATACGCTAATGCTTATGTCATAAAGTATTAACTATATTTTTAAACACTAAAATCACTTATAACAATTATTTTTCTTTTAATTTAAAAATATTTTATGATCAGAATTTTTTGTACATAAAATCAAAAGTAGAAATAAATAGATATTAAAAGATAAAGAAATATAAATGTTAAAAGAATGTAAGGTGGCACACAGAAGAAGCACCCAACACAAATACGAGAGCATTAAATAAGAAATGTCATTCAACATTATAGCAACGGCGTATAGTTAGGTGGAGAACGCATTTACATATTTTTGAACGTGTTAGATGGGCAATTTATATCGAACAACAATAAGAAAACAATTTCTCAGAATACGAGGACATGTACATTTAATTATTTTTATTTGAAGCTTATAGGTTATTGATTTATAATTTTATTTTAATTATTTTTTTAACCTTAAGTTTTAGGTGACATCTTAATAATACTTATATTTAATAAAACTATATTAATTTTTTATTTTATTGAAATTTTTTGACACTTGTACATTTAATAAAGAATATTTGTTGTATTTTTTTTAATATTCAATCAATTGGAACATTAACAACGTATCTTTGCATTATTTTTGAATTCTTAAATATATATTTTAATATTTTTAGATGAAATTTTAATAATAATTATATTTAATAAAATATAGCGCTATTAATATAATGTAAATTGTTAATGCCACAAAAAAATTTCATTAATGATAATTTTATCAAAAAAAAATTGACACTAATTTTTAATTAATATTAGAGTAAAATTGACATTCATATATTTTATTACGTCAATAATAAAAGTTATTATAGTAATATTATTATCCTTAATAAATTGTACTAATTTTTTATTTTATTGAGAATTTTTCAAATATGTACAACATATGTGTATTTAATCAAAGATATTTATACTATTTTTTACTATTCACTCAATTGAAACATTAACATGTTTTTGCACTATTTTTTAGTCCTTAAATACATATTTTAATATTTTTTTGATTTATTTTAGGCTCGTTTCAACAACTCTTCTTTCTCTATTCACTAAGAATTCAACAACTTCACTTATAATTACATATTTTTTACTAATATTGATCCAAATTTTATATATATTCCTTTTTAATAAGTATATTATATAATTTTTGAATTTTGTATAAAAAAAATAGAAAAAAACATTATGTAATATACAGTTCATATGAAGAAATAGAGTAAGCTAATATGAAAAATAGTTTATATGCACAACTCAATATATAATAATACATATAAAATCTGTAGTTATTATAAAAAATATTAATATTATAACGAGTTGATCAAGTGTTTTGTTTAGAACTTAAATGAACCTCAACATTTTATAATTAAAAAATCATTAAAAATACCTAAAAAAGGGAAAAATCTCAATTTAAGTTGATTATTAGGATAAAAACATAATATAGATGAAGTTGTTGAGCTCCAAGGTAATAGATGAAAAAGAAATATTAACAATAATATAAAATGAGTTAAAAAGAATTAAAATATGTATTTAAGGACTTAAAATGGTAGAAAAATAAGATGTTAATGTTTCAATGGAGGGAAAGATTAGAAATATTGATGTCAGTAAAAATATCAAGATTTTAATTTTACGAATATTTAGAAAATATCATTTTGTCGATGAAAACATTAAAACAATTTCACAAAAATTACAGACTAATAAATTATGAAAAATTCAATAACTTTCAAAAATAACAAAACAATTCATTCTTATTTCTTAAATTAATTATTTTATTCAATAAATATACATATAAAACCATTTAATATAACCAATAAATTAAAGTTTATAGAATAAGTAGGTTTGGTACCTTAATGGTACCACCATTTTACTTTTGGTATCCTTTTTTACTTACATTTTAGAGGTGGTATCATAGTAGTACCCCTATTTAAAAAAAGATATCAATTTAATATAATTTATTATTTAATTGAACATTTTTCACATATATAATAATACAAGTACGATATTCAAAAGATATTTTTACATAATAAATTAATTATATGATACTTAGAGGATATTTTGAGATAATCAATTAATTTATTATCCAAAAATGTATTTTGAATATTGCATTTGTATTACTGCATATGTGAAAAAAATTTAATTAAATGATAAATTGTATCAAGTTGGCACATTCTTTTAAATAGAAATAACAACTCCAAAATCTGGGTAAAAGAATATCAAAAGTAAAAAACCCTACTTATTTATAAATTTTAATTTATTGGTCATATGAAATATTTAAAATAATTAGTTAACCTAATAATTTTTATGTTATTAAAATTAAATAAAAACATTTATTGATAAATTATTTTTAAAATAAATAAAAATAATCATAAAAAATAATTTAACGATATTAATCAATATTTTATTAATAATATCTATATTATTAACTAATATTCTATCAATATTTTTTTCAATATCAACATTTTGTCGACATTTCGTAGACAATGTGTATCAATATCGAGATCTCTAAACACGGATATTGTCAAAACATTATCGACAATGTTAGAGATATTTTCATCTATAGTGGAACGAATAGTGGAACGAATAGTAAACAATATCACAAATATCTTTCACTAAATGCTTGTGTGTTTACATGTGTGAAAAATTACAAAAAATAAAAAGTTACATTAAATTGATACATTTTATTAAATTTAGGTATCGATGCGTAACCACCTAAAATTTTTGATATCAAATGTCATAGTAGTCTATTATCTATTGAGGTTGGAACATTTAGGTATAATAGTTATTTTTTGCAAAGATTCAATCTACTAATTTTGAACAAATGACACCATATATAATGATAAATAATCAATTTTTATTAATTTTATTTTTATTTTTTAACTAAATTTAATAAAGAAGATTTTAATATGAATAATTGTAAACAATTTTAAAAAAAGTAAAATAGAAAATACAGAAGAAAAATATAATGATTAAAATTGACTTTTTTTTACTGTTGAATGAAGTAAATTATCACGGGAAAAAACCTAATAAATCTAATTGCTGAATTTCAAAAAGCCTTTTTACCCACCACCACCCCTTCTAAATTCATTAAAAGGAAGGAAATTAAGTTAAGTTCGGTGTCGGTACTCGGTATAAAGCAGTAAACCACATTTAAAATTTCATTAAGTGAGGGTTCATAACCCAACACCAACCAAAAGAGATAGAGGTTCCTTCAAATTTATTATTGTTTGTTGGAGCTGGTAATGAGTAATGACCATAAACAACATATGCCCATTTATTCTCCTCATAATTCATACTTGTGTTAGTGCATGCATGACACTATAGTTGTGAAGATACCCAAGTTTAGCTTGTAATATACTCTACATAATATTACTGTGTAAAAAAATAAAAGCCACCAAGTATATATATTCTGGCTTTGTTCATTCATTTCATTGATTAACTTGATATTTTCAAAACATTAAATATTAATGTAAGAGTAATTAAATATTTTAATTAACAAATTTAATGTTATTGGGTTTTTCAAAAATGAAAAGTTGCTTTAACATTACAATAAACCTACACTCTTGTTCTATATCTATATGTATATCAATCACCTGGGTAGGGCGATCAACTTCTTAAAGTTTTTATAATATTAATTAGGGAGATGCAGTAAATTTCTCTAAATTTTGAAATTAATTTCTTTTAGTTTCATAAATTATAAAAGGTGTTTTTTTAATTCAAACTTTGAGAAAACGAGGTAATTAAGAATAAATTTAAGACATGATAAAACCTAACCCATGTTAAACATGTTTAAAGTAAAATTTAAATTATTTAAGAAAAAATCAACAATAAAATATTCCTACAAAAATTATTTAAATTTATTAAAAAAAAATCAATAAAATATTAAAAAATATATTTTATGAAATGTTTTCATAATAATCGTCACTTTACCGATGTTAATGAATCAGCTTTTAATTGAATATTTTGTTCTTTTTATTAAAGTTAAAATTAAAAAATATTGTTTATAATTTAAGAAATATGCCTAGTTTAAGATTTAATGTAAATGATTTGAATGATAACTTTTTGATTAATATGTAGTATATATATTTTAAATTTTTCTCTCTCTAGGCATTCATGCAGTTGAACTCATCAGGCAAATTTCATACTCCCTTTTCATTAGAAGTCAAGTTGATATTATTGCGAAATTACGTAAATTTTCGATAAATCAGATTTATGAGAAAGTAATAATAGAAAAATAACACACAAATTTGATAACGAATTTCGGTCAATCCTGCTTATATCTCCGGAGCTACTGTAGATCTTTTTACTAAAAATGGAGAAATTACACAAGGTGTTTACAACACTCACAACTTACAACCCACAACCCAATTACACCCAAGAAAATTACTCTCAATTAGAATGAACACTTTAGATGATTAATTCACTACAATTACACATCTATTTATATGAAAATTCACTTCTTGAATTACTCCTTAAATTAATGGTTCCTTGAATTGCTCATTGAATTAAACTCTTTGTTTTGCTCCATGTTTTGTTCTATGTTTTGCTCCTTAAATTAAGGAGCTTTATAGCAATCTCTAACATATATTTTGTCTTAACTTTTAATTTTTAGGTTATGAGCAAATGATATATTAAGTGCACTTTTATAATTAATCCATGTGCTATTTGTTTTTGAAATTTTAAACTAACAACTTGAGATAAAAGAGTGTTCTTTTGTATATTCTAATCAAGGTCGAGTCATCGTGGATAAGTGGAACAAGCATGTGATTTTAACAAAATAATATAAGATTATTCTTTTAGTAATATAAAGATAAGATTAATCATATTTTTATTTTAAATCATAAATTTCAATATAAAAATATTATTTAATTTTAAAAAAAGTAATATATGTATTATAAACATAGAAATTTATTATTTCCATAGCATAATTAATGGTTAGCTCTATTACAATTAAAATTACATTCAATTTGTTTCATAAGATAATTAGAATTCAATATTTTGCCCTAAATACCAACTAATTTAGTAAATTAGTTTGAAGGTTGAGAAATTCTAAACGTAAATAAATTCGTATAAAAATTTTCATTTACACCATAATGTGAATAAGTAAAAATGTGTGTGCAAATGCATGCATGTATCATCCCTTTTGAATAAATGAGAAAATTAATAATTTCAATGCACATGTTGTATACCTCTTATTAGTAGTTTTTCTTGTTGCTACTTTTTTCTTCATTTTTTATTTTTATAAAAATGAATGGTTAGAATAAACTTGTTTCATCAATGTTCTTATTATATGCAAAAATATTTTTATAGATAGAACATCTTCTTTCAAAAGAGGAGGAAAACAACATAGTGGAATATATAGAGCTACAATTATATCTAGACAATCTATTATTGGATACAATGTTGAAAATAATTAGAATTCTAACGGTTAGTTTTTTTTTAGTGTATAAATATAACATTGGACAGTAAGCCTAAAATTAATCTTATGACTATCACTTAAAAATTCAGAGAAAATCAACATGATATCAAGGCAGACTTGATCTTACTCCAAATCAATCCCACAAACAATAATTATACCAGTTCAAGAAATCCAACAAAAAATTGAAAAAATCCAAAAAATGTCACAACATATTGAGAGACTTACATGTGTGCTGTTAAACGGTAAAAATTATCATCTTTAGGCATGCCAAGTGAATTTTGGTCTAATCGACAGAGAAAAATTTGAGCGTGTCACTGGTGAGAAATCAAAACCAAAAGCCAAAGATCCAACACAGCCAAAAGCTGAAGAAAAAAAAGGGAATTTTGGAATGGAGAAAGAGCAACAATCTAGTCATAAGTTGGTTACTATCAACCATGGAACCCCACATCTTTGATATCATGATATATATAGATACATCTAGAGATATGTGGGTTAAAGTCGAGACGATGTTCGGAAAAAAGATAAAATACTCCTTCATTTATCAACTTCAGCAAGAACTTCAACAATTACAATAGCAAAACCAATCTATCACAAAACTATTTAGCCAAATCCAAAAAAAGAGGATGAGATTAAAGTGTACCAACCTCTCACAACCGATCTTGATGAAATTAAAAGGAGGAAGGAGTAGGATGGAATCTGCACCTTCCTTTCCAAGCTCGATTCAAGCTATGAGGGGGTACGATCAAAAATTCTTCTCATGGGTGAGCAACCATCTATTGATGAGGTTATAGGGATGATTGAAAGAAAAGAGACAAGAAGAATTGTAATGGGTACTCAGCTACCTAACAACCCCCAAGCCAAGGCATTCGTCACCAGACATAACCCTAGGCCAGAAAAGTTAGGCAGATCAAGAAATCACTCGCTACGATTACTATAAGAAGGAAGGACATAAGCACGAGGAGTGCTGGTATCTAAACCATTATCTTTGGCCAAAGGGAAGGTAAGGCGGTGCCTTAATCAGAGAGGGAGATCGGTGACAAAATTGTGTAGAGAGTAGAGAGAAAACGGGTTACTTTACGCAAAAGAAAAAAAAGGATATGAATGTAAACGAGGTTGAGAAAGAAATAAAGGTAGAAAAAGAAATAAATGGTAAGGTGGATATGGATCAGATGAGGTAGCTGTATACGCAATTATCCGTGATGTTTCAAGGAAAAACTCAAAAAACCTCTAGTATGATTACAAACCTTACTCAAAATTCTTTAAATTCAAATGGATTCTTGATTCAGGTTCAACTAATCACATAACTGGAAATAAAAACTTACTCAATAATTACAAAAAAATTGAGACTAAACAATTTGTAATCATTGCAAATGGTGGAAAAATAAAAGTTTTAGGAAATGGTTCAATTAGTCTCCTTTCAAGAAAAAATTCAAATGTTTTGCATATGTAGAATTGTACATCTAACTTGTTATCCATTAGTGAAATTACAAGAGACTTAAATTGTGAAATTATATTTACATCCAAAAATGTGATTTTTTTAGGAATTGATAACGAAGAATATCATTGGTAAAGGTTTTCTACAAAAATGGGCTTTATATTCTGAGTGAAGAAAAATGCAACTTCAATATTAAAAAAGAAGAAAAATTAGGCACTCTTTGGCATAAGAAAATTAGACATCTTTCCGATAAGATTTTGAAATGTATTTTTTTATTTCAAACAACTAAATTATAGTAGTTGTGAAATTTGCAAATTAGGAAAACACACAAGATTACCATTTAGTTTATTCAATTGAAAAAACAAAAAACATTTTAAGTTAATACATTATGATGTTTGGGACCCCACTCGAATTGAATAATTCAATGGTTATAAATAATTTGTTATATTTATAGATGATTTTTCAAAAACTACATGGTTACACTTGTTAAAAAATAAAAATTGAAGTATTTTCTCAATTTCAAGAATTTTATAAATTTGTAGAAAATCAATATGACGCAAAGATTAAAAATTTTAGAAGTGATAATGGAACTGAATTTGTAAATCAAAATTTCACAAATATTTTCAAGCAAAAAAGAATTTTACATCAAACAACTTGTATTCACACACCCCAAAAAAATGATGTATTGGAAAGAAAAAATTGACATTTACTTGAAGTAACAAGAGTACTTTTGTTTCAAAACAATGTTCAATAATTTTTTGATCGAATGCCATTCTCACCGCAACATATTTAATTAATAAATTGTCAAGTGCCAATTTGAATTTCAAAAGCTCACTAGAAATTTTCTACCAAAAAAAACTCAACATCTGTCATTTAAAGGTATTTGGATGTACATGTTATGTGCACAAAAATAAACAACATAAGTTAGATTATACATCAATCAAAGCTCTTTTTTAGGATATTCATCTCAATAAAAGGGTTATAAAGGTTATAATCTGGTTAACAAAAAACATTACATTTCAAGAGATGTGACATTCCAAGAAAATTAGTTATATTACAAAACACTAGAAAATGAGACTAATAACCAAAAGAAACCATATGAATTTATATTTCCATTTTTTTTACTCTGAAGAAGGAAAATACGTTAGTAGAAAATGAAAATGAAATAATCAATGAGAATGAAAAGGAAGAAACTTCTCAAAGTAAGGGGGAAGATGGTACTACCTAAATAGTATCATTGAGAAGGTCTAATCGAACTCCATAACCTACAACTAAATTACAGGATTTTGTAACATATGAGGTAAAATATTCTATCCAAAGTTATTTGTCTTATGAAAATATTACACCCCAATATAAGACTTATTTGACCTCAATTTCCAAAAAAAATGAGCCAAATAACTATGAGGAAGCAATAGGGCAACTAGTATGATGCAAAGCAATGGAAGAAGAACTTAGAGCACTCGAAAAAATGAACATGGGTAGTTGTACAACTAACCGAAGAAAAGAAACCTGTAGGATCCAAAAGGGTCTATAAGATTAAGCTTAATAGTGATGGTACTATTGAAAGTTACAAAGCAGGATTAGTGACAAAATGTTAGACTCAAACCTATGGTATAGATTATCAAGAAATATTTGCACCCATGGCCAAAATGAATACCATTGGGATTTTATTTTCTATAACGGTAAACCAAAATTGGACCTTACATCAAATGGATGTCAAAAATACCTTTCTCCAAGGAACGCTTGAAGATGAGGTATATATGACGCTTCCACCCAATCATAAAAAAAGAAAACAATTCTAACCCAGTGTGTAGGTTAAAAAAATTTATTTACGAACTAAAGCAATCTCCACGGGCATAGTATGGAAAACTAAGATCTTATTTAATTTCTTGTGATTTTAAAATTAGTAATGTCGATCACTCATTATTTTCCAAAAAATATGGTACCTTCACAACCATAATTCTAGTATATGTAGATGACATAATAATTACTGAAAATAATTTGGAAGAAATTAAAAAAGTGAAAATGAAATTAAAGGATAATTTTTATATCAAAGGCTTAGGTTTACTAAAATATTTTGTAGAAATAGAAATAACACATTCACCCAAGAGATTCTTTATTTTCACAAAAAAATATAAACTTAACTTATTGAAAGAAACTGGTCAATTAGGGAGTAAATCAACATCTATACCAATAGATAGTAAATGCAAATTAAATATTGAGGATGACAAACCTTTAGAAGACATAAGCCAATTTCAAAGACTTGTAGGAAAATTAATTTATTTAACGGTAATCCGACTAGACATTTATTTTTCGGTAAATCAAATTAGTAAATTTATGTATGTACCTAGAACACCATATTTAGAGGCTATACATAGAATTTTAAAATATTTAAAAGTGACACCCAGTAAAGGAATTCTCATGAAACGTAATAATTCTAACAAAGTGTGTGACTACTTCGATTCAAATTGGGCTGGTAGCTTTGAAAGAAAATCAACCACAAATTTTTGCACGTTTGTAGGTGAAAATTTAGTCACATGAAAAAGCATGAAACAAAATGTTGTGGCACGATCAAGCATCGAGGTAGAATATCGAGCCATGGCATCAACCTTAAGCGAACTAGCTTGGATCAAACAAATTATTTTGGATATTGGAATTAAAATTCAAGAACCAATGAAGATGTTTTGCGATAACCAAGTGGCGCAACATATTGCATCCAATTTGGTGTTTCAAAAGAGAACAAAACACATCGAAATAGATTGCCACTTCATTCGAGAAAAAATTCAAGCAAAGGAAATTGAAACTCCATTTGTGAGAAGTGAAAAACAATTGGCAAACATCTTTACCAAAGGTTTAGATCCGAAATCATTTGAAGAAAATTTAAGTTAGGGTTGACCGATATCTACACGTCTAACTTGAGGGAGAGTGTTGAGAATAATTAAAATTCTAACGGTTAGTTTAGTAACGGTTAATTTCTTCTTTTTACTGTATAAATATAACATTTGACATTAAACCTAAAATCAATCTTATGATTATCTCTTAAAAATTCAAAAAAAATCAACATACAATTATATGAGTCCGTCTATATTTATCAATAATACTTCATCATATCACTTTTAATTTATCATAAATTTATGATAAATAAACTTTTTGTTTATATATTTTATTATCATTTATTTATTATTAAGGAATTGATATTTTCAGAATAAGAATTACTAATACTAGAGTAATTAAATATTTTATCTTCTAATTTAATAGTCTAGTTTTCTAAAAAAATACAAATATAGTTTTAGTATTAACAATTTTTGTTTAGGACACCTTATTATTATTATTATTATTAATATTTGGTCCCAATTTCTAAATTAAGCTTTGAAGTCCAGAAAATGAACCCATATCTACTATCTATAAATACATAGCAAAATAATTGCAGTTCGATATCGATCTAGGAGTTAAACTCTTACTGTTCATTTATATTTATATAAAACTGACCATTAGTACTACTCATTTATCATGTTCAATTCGTGAACAGAAAATGAGGTTTGTTATTATTATATGCCCATTACTACGATTCAATTTTTGTGGTACGAATACTTTCAAAACAATTTTCCTTTTTTACATTATTATGTTTATTTTACACCCAACACTCCTTGTATTACTTTTCATTTTCAACCCCTAATTAATTTATATTTAATACGTATTGAAAAATAAAAGTTATTTGAACACAAGTTTCAAAAATATCATCACAGTGCAAAATTTGGAGGCGTAACGAAAAAATCATTATGATCTCACAATTTACACAAAAAAAATAAAATTGGTATAATATTTTTAATAAATAGTGAGTATGATAGATAGCAATATAGTATCATCATAATTAACTTTATATTTTAGTTGGTTATACAAATTTAAATTAATTTTTTTTTAATAAAAGATTATACAATTATAATTCTTTTAAGAAACGATATTTAATATGACTTAAATTTATGATTTAAAACGAGATAACTATGAATATGTTTTGGTACCATTCAGATCATATATCATTGAGCTACCGGCTACAATTGACAAAATTACATTTCCAAATGAATGAAAAGGTCTTACGTTCATAGCTATAATGACGTGGTCAATTCAATGCTAATTATTGCAAATCTATACAAAAAAATCATATGAAAGTATAATTAACAATTGGTTATGTTATAATTGGCTTTGTGTTACAGTGATTATCATTCTCTTTTCTTCGGTATAAATACAGATTCAAAATATTCACTTTACAACACAAATATGTTAAAATCTTAATAGACATAATAGTTTTTTATATGTTGCAATTTTAGGCATTAATATAATTGATGAATATCAACCCAATCAATTAATAAAGTTACCTACGAGTATTTCCAAATTAGTATTCACAAACATCAAACATCAAAATACATGTTCTTTTAATCACATCAAAATACATCAATAGATTCAATAAATATAGTATATTTTCACGATACAATAAAATCTTATTTTTAAAAAATTAATTTATAAACTTATATTTTTATCGATATTTTATTAATGTTAAATTTATTTGTACTTATTTCTCAACAATTTTTTTCTTAAACAATATCACTTCCCTCCTTAAATTCATACTCCATTTCGAACCAAGATGATTATCTTTTCTTGAATTTTGACCTTTTAACTTCTTTTGATTTCAAGATATTCCTAAGGTTCTCCAAGTTTAACATACCCTTTTATTTCTTAAATAGACACACATTATCATGAGATTTTTTTAAAGAATTACCAAGTCTATCAAACTCACATTTAACGTATCGACCTAAGTTAATAATTATAAACTTTAATACTATTTGATAAAGTCATTAGATACTTGATTTTTACAAGATAATGAGTTTCATTTTAAAATATTAATCCATTTAATATGATTGATTCATGTATCCATAAATTCATATTTTTATTAATATTTTATCAATGTAAAATTTATTTATTATTATTTTTCAATATAAATGTTTAAATAGCATATTTAATATTTCAAACCAATTAAATGATACCGAGGTAGAATTTAATTATAATACATTAATATTTTTCTTTCTATTAATAATTATGGCAACAATGTCAAACTGAGCCATTTAGGTACAACTGGGGTTGATTTAAAACTAAGCACGGGTGTACCATACAATCATTAGACGGTCGTTGTTAGGAAAGCACTACTCAAATATAATTAATTTGTTGCTTATACAACTTTTTTTAAATGATAATTTACTTAGATATTAATATTAATAACATAGAAAGGAATTAAATTATTAATTGGAATCAAATATAAGATGTTAATTCGAGTTGGAATTAAATTAGCACACAAATAATAATTTTTTATTATTATTAAAAATTTATTAAGAAATCAATTATCTCAAAAGTTTAAGTTATTAGAAGAAATATTAATTATGTTTTTATATATATATTATTCTCTTACAAGTATTAGTTTTATGCATAATGTAAGTTAATCACTTAAATTTAATAATTGAGATTTATGTATGGATCTTAAACACATGACCTTTAGCTCTTATAGCATATTAAAAGTTTGTTAGGAAATCAATTCTTTAAAAAACTTAAATTTGATACAATGAAAGCCAAACAATTACAATTCAATTATTAGATTGCTTAACCTTAAACATAAAACCTATATAATGTTAAAAATTTGTCAGAAAAATTAAGAACTTCTAATGATTACTACAAACAAATGATTGACTAAAGATAATTTACATTTTTTCATAATATCAAAACATGTGAACTAAGGCCAAAAATACGAGAAAAACAAAATTAACTCACCTAGGTCATTTCAATATATTCTAAAAACAACAATTATGGGATAAGAATTAGGTTAGTACGTACCCTTAATTATATAATTAGCAGCATATTTGTAGCTACATTTTTTCAGTACACACCTAACCCGTGTTATTGTTGTGCCTTTATTCAACTATAATCTAGAAATCGGTAGCGTCTTGTCATTCTCGGAAATTAGGTGCACTAAAAGAAAACACTTTTAATATTTTGTAAAAGCAAACATTTGAAATACTAATAGTGCTTTTTTTTTTTTCTTTTTTTACTTCGAAAACACGTTCGTTTTGAGAAAAAAAAAATTAAATTGTAAACCAGTTATCTTAAGGGGGATGTGTTTTGCATCCAAACACCGTTGGTATCACATCAAAGTCATTGGATGAATGAGAGATCACATAAAAAATAATTTCAATTTGGAAATTAATTATGTAAAATATAATTTATTAATCATTTATAATTTATAATTTTTTTCATAATTTAAGGGTATGTATATTAGACAGAGTATAAATTGTTATATGTATAATAAGTTATACATAATTTGATAGTTTTGTACTTAAAACATGATCACTTATATATAATATAAGATTTATATTGTCATCAAGTTGCCAACTCATTTGTGCTCTAACAGTACGTATAGCACCACCTTAATTTATTTAAGAGGAATACTAATTGTGATTAGTAATACTGCAAACTCTATTACACTCAACACACTCAATATTTGTGTCATATGGAGTCATTAACTCATAAAATTGAAAACTTATGATTATTAATTTGTTGACTATTGGTTATTATAGCTTGTTATTTGGGACATGGAGTATTATAACTTTTACTAAATGAATACTTTAGCCCTGTTCTTTCCAACAAAATTGTTTTAGTTCTATAACTTTAAAAATGATATGTATTAATTCTAAAAGCATAAAAAGTTAAGGGATTTATGTGACCTTTTTGTAATTAAAGTACATATTGTTTTTAAAATTACGTGACAAAAATATTTTAATTGAAAATTACACTATTAAAATACTCCTTTGTTCCAAGTTACAGGTTCACTTATACCATTTTTTCAAAAATGAATTATTATGAAACATGTGCATTGATAAATGATGTATTTTATTATTTTTAAATTAGTTATCTATATTTTAATGAAAGTGAGTTTCTTACAGCGAATCACCCATGCAACTAACTAATATCTCATGTATTACCCACATTATAGAGATTTAAAAAGTAGCTCTATTTTTTGCTCAAGAAAAAGTAGCCCTATTGCAAGTGCAATAAAGATTATTGGTAGGATTAAAAATTTAATTGTTCTATCATTATTGATTTTGAAAAGCAAAAAGAAAAACTCTAAAAATAAAAAAATAATATAGCATGTTATAAATTATGATACAATTATAGCTAATAAAGCAGATAGATAATTATTAATTAAAATAATAAAACTATTTTTTTAACTTATAACTAAATATCACATTAATTTAATTATGATAACTTGTAATAAATAGATTTTTATTTAAAACTGTAAAAATAATTTTTATGTGTATAAAAAATATATTTTACTACTAATATTAATAACATTTTAGTATCGTTACTATTGAATAAAATTAAAATTAATGAATTATTCTTGTGATAATAACAATTTTTATCGTGATAATATATATAATCATTAAAATTTTGATTCTGGGTTACTAATTTAAAAGTAGATGTTAATAATAAATTTTGGAGAAATGAAGATGGTCATGTATAGATTGGCTTTTAATGCAGAGAAGGTGTGTAAGATTTTGAAGCATTAAAGAGATATCTACTTGCCACCTTAAATGCTTTGGCCTGCCCTCTTTTAAATGAGTTTGATGAAAGGCAATTTAAGAACACTCTTTAGTAGGGAAGGTCACTTTGCATGATATGAATCATATTTAAACATGTTCTACTTCTCTTCACTTTCTTAATTTCTTCTTCGATCTCTTCCTCATCTCTCTATAAATTTATGTCACTTTTGATAAAAGTACTTAAAGTGTGTGTTTTATTAAAGAAGCTAGTTGATTATCTTCTTATATAAGACAATATTATGGAAATTCCAGAGCTCTCTTTAGCTCCAAGACAATTGGTTGCAAACAAAAGCAGTATCAACTGTTTTGAATCAGACGAAATCAACTTTTCCAAGAGGAGGAGGCTTTTTGAAGATCATCATTATAATAATCCAGTTGCTCAAACAAGTCTTGATCTTCAACGTAATGATCCTTTACCTTTGGATTGGGAACAATGCCTTGATCTTGAGGTAATTAAATGATCACCTATCCCTCCTATGCTCCTGTTGTAGGTATTTCTAGGTCCTACATATTGTGTGAGAAAACGAGTAACTACAACTATTTTCTTTATTTTCAAGAGAAAAAATCACCCGAGATTTGTGCTAGTTAAAGTAATTTAATCAATTTATTATTTTTTTATAATATTTTAGTTAGTTTAATCAATTGTTTTTTATAATAATTTAGTTTTTTGTTACGAAAGGTGAGCATAAGAAGTATAGATGATCATATTTTAAATTTATTTTATCTTTTTATTAATTTTATAACCATGATTCTATTTTTTTTTTCCTTGTCTTTGATGATTAAATTGAAAATGTGATTATTCCTATATATGCAGTCAGGAAAAATGTACTATTTAAACAGAAAAACGTTGAGGAAGAGTTGGAATTTTCCAATGGATGAAAAAACACTAGACTTGGAGCTCAATATTTCAGCCTTATCAGATTGTTCTCAGAAATTTAATGGAAGCTCTATTAATACTACAAATATAGAGGACTTGACCAAGAAGAAAAGTTGTTCACCAGGAAATAGTAACATGGTTGCTTTGGCTTGTTTAAATTGTCATCTTCTTGTAATTCTTTCAAAATCCTCACCTTCTTGTCCTAATTGCAAGTATGTCCACTCTCTTCCAACCCAACAAATAACTTCACCAACCAAAGTCTCCAATAATGTCAAGACCCTCAACACTCTAAGCCTCTTGAACTAATGATCTTGTATGACCTGCAAAACCCTATTGCTAGAACAATTTTCACAAATGCGCGCGCATCATATACTAATGTTTCTATCTTTAGAAACACAAAAGTATTAAAGTTTTAGATAAAAATCTGTAACTGCACTCTTGCATTAGTGCTTTTTGTTATGAAAATAACTATTCTCGATATATTTTGAAGTGTGATTATGACTAAATTCCTAACTAATAAGAAATCAATATGTAATTCTAATTAGTAGGATCATTGTGATATATAAATATGTATTAGAATGAGTTAATATATCAATATATCAAATCTATGTAGTTTTTAGTAATTCAAGCAAACTCAAAATTCTTGCTGGCATGGATCAATTTTGCTGTGACATGATATCATCGATTAATACTTTGTCGTCAGTTATTATTGCAAGTTATTGTTCATATTTTTCTACCATTGTCGCTTTCTCCCCCTAAAGTTATTGAAAATGTTGGCACTTATTGGATCATTTTTGAGTTTTGAACCAGAATATATGAATTGAAAATGTTTAATGATATTCCGAAAAGAAATAAAAGAAGTATTTTCTGGTAATTGCTCTTTGAGATACTTTTACATGCACCAAAACTTCTTGTCCTTGATTTCTTTATTATTAATGCTTTTGTTGTCTTATATGTTATGTTAATTATGTGTACTAAATGTTGTGTATATGTTTTCATTTACTTTATATTCTAGTGATTAAAGCTCTTTATCTCCCATTATTTGAAAAATTTGAATCACAATAACCACTAAATGATTTAAAAATAAGAATTGCCTAAAATTTTTTAAAACAATAAATTTCACAATAAAAATGAATAAGTTAATATTAAGTTTATTATTATTAAATAAATTTTAAATTAATAATAATAATAATAATAATTTAAGTTGTCTTAGTATAACAGTCCAATTTTTAAGTATTATTATATCTATAATTATTTTTTATTGTTATTATTATAATAAAAATATAAATTATAACGAAAAAAATTATATATTCGAGAAATTATTTGTACTTGCATTGCTTTAATTTGTATCTAGATGACCTAAGCACGACGTGAGCAATCAATACATTCTCAGAAAAATGATAAATCAACCGTCGATCGTAAAGGTCAAATACTGTCTGGAGCTCTGATTATATCCTAAGACTAAACGACATGATTTGTCATTGAAAATTAGAACCATGAATATACGATAATATATTTTAAATTAATAATATTTTAAAATACATAATTTTTTAAAATAAATAAATACTTAATGAAAATAGTTTAATTGGTTATAAATATACTTAAAAATAATTAATAATCTTCACATAATTAATAATATCTGTGAAGATGAAGTAGATGTGTGCGATAACTTGGATTTAATTAGACAAGTTTATAGGAATCTGGGTGATCAAATTATGAGCTGACAAATTTTAATTTCATTTTTATTGCCTACTTTTAGATAACTGTGGAGTTGAGCAGTGTTATAGCAATTTAAACTTTTATTTTTACTTTAATTTTAATTTTTTATAAGTATATTTAAATAGAGTTTTTTATATGTCTTAAAAAATTTAAAAAAATCTAAAATGTGTTCATTTAATTTTTTTTTTTAAATTTAGCTATATTTAATTAAAATTATTTTAAGATTTTTTAAAATTTATAATAACCTATACGAATTTAAATGTATTGAGTTATTACATAAAATGTTAATCATTTTTAAAAAAATTACTTAAAAAGAGATTTTTAAGGATTTTAAATATTATTTATGTATAAATAAATTCTACCACAAATAACATATTTTATCATGAGATTTATCAAGACTTTTTTTAATTAAGATTTTAAATGATTTTGATAGATTTTAAATAATAAATTATCTACATATTTTAATAAACTTTTAACTACTTCAATATGTAATTTATTAAGCTTTAAAAACTCTATATACTCTTTTTACTTTTTTTTTAATTTCATTTTTCTCTCTTTTTCTCTTTATTCCTTACTCTTTTCCCTCTTCTTTTTTCTTCTATTTTTATATTTATTTAACTCAACCACCCACCAATGTTGGGTCTTTTTTAAAAATAGTATGGCATAAAATTATCAAGAAGTCAAGTATCTATAAAACATAAATTAATTTATAATTAACTATAAGTTTTTTTAATAATTCTCGATTACTAATATTAAATAAATAATCTTTTTAATATAATTTTCTTTTAATAAGTATGAGGGACTAAGGATCTCAAATAATAACTTTTATTATAAGTTAAGTTATATATGTATCCTTTTTCAATTAATGCAATCACACCTTTGTTTTTACGAAATTTTTTAGATATTTTCACATATTAAAAAAGAATATAGGTTTTATTAAATTTTTAAATAAATTATATAATAATATATTGATTATTTTTAATAATGGTAAAGGGATCATTAATAAATTATAAAAAAAATTAAGAATGTTGTGAAAAAGCATAAATATAATAAAAAAATTAAATTAAATTTAAAAAGTCTTTAAAAGTCTATAAAAAATTATGGAAAAAGTAGTATAAATTTATTCAAACTTATATAAAGTTTTTAAAATTTTAATAAAATATATATTGAAATCTTTTAAAAAATTAAAATATGTACATTTTGTAGAGCCATGATTTTATGTAAATTGTATTCCCAATACCCTAACTAATAGTGTGCGTAGATTCTTCTTGGGGGTTTTTAAAAACTTAATTATGTTTAAATTTAAAAATGGGTAAATCATAACTCATTCAACAAGTTGCCAGTCATATTTTTTTGTCCTTTCCTAACTCTCATCTCACTAATTCCAACAACCAATGCCCCATTTTCTTTAAAAAAATAAAATAATTTTTTATCCTTTTTTTTTTTATCTTTCCCTACTTCTCAGCACCTAATTTTCTTCTTTTCTATTATTATTTTCTAAAACAATACTAACAATAAAATATACTCATTCATAATTTATTTTTATTATACATAAAAAATAATAAAATAATATATATTTATATAATAAAAACTATATTTTTTAAACAAATAACTTATCAAAATTTTATTTTAAAATAATAATAATAAATTATAAAATTTTAAATTTTAAATTATTAAAAACTTTACTAAATAGTTACAACAATTTTTAGGAAAAATTATTGATATTTTTTAAAAATAAATTATTTAAGATTAAAAAAAATTAAAAAGCAGATTACATTGTAACAAATATCTCTAATATTATTATAATTTTAATTATTATTAAGATAACAAATATTTATTAACAATAATTATATTGAAGTATTAAAATATAATTAATTAGATATAATTTATATATTATATTATATTAATAGTAAAATTAATTATAAAAATATTATATTATATAATATTTTCCCACAAAATTTATGATATAATGTTTTATTTGTATTGTATCTTGTAAAATATAGAGGGTTCACAATTTATTTTAATAATTTAATTATTTTATGAATATTATTTTTTATATCATAATTATAATTATTTATTAAATATAATTATAATTATATTTAATAATAATAATGTATTATATTATTTATGAATTATCAAAATATTTAGCATATCATTTTCAATATATGTATAAATTTATATTTATTTTATTATAAAATAAAATATTTTTTATTTTTTAAAATAAAATTTTAATATATGATATGATAAAAGAGATTTGTGTATTTAAAATTAATTATAAATTTATAAAATGTTAATATTTATATATTTTTATTTTTTTTAAAAATAAAATTTATCAAAAAATATGTTTTCAGTTTAAAGTTAAATTTTGCCTATTTTTAAACTAAAACTCATTTTAGCCTATTTCTAAACTATTTAACAAAACCCCTTCTTCTTAAGCATTTTTACTAGAGTTTCTGTTATAATTTTTTGTTATATGTCATCATCAACTCGTTATTAGGAAGATGTTAAGTAGTATAAATAGACTACAAAGCTTCTTAAGTTAAATAATCAATGAATATAATTTTCATTTACCATAATTATGGGTATGGTATCAGAGTTCAATGATCTTAGTGCATGAGTTCAATTTTTTTCATTTTTTCATTGTTTCTTGACCCCTGCTACTTGAGATTTATGTAATAGCTTCAAAGAATAAAGATGTTCAGTTAAGTGATAGTGAAAAGATCTTACATTTTGGTGACGAGGAACTAGTATTGGTCACTCATCCAAGTTTGATGCACATAAGGAATCTTGAGACATTCTAGATCAGTTTCTTGTTGTTACTCCACCTCCAAATATTATCTTCTCTCTCAAATTAGACGATGATAACTATTTGATATGGAAGGAGCAAATTGAGAGCATGATCATATGATATGGACTAGAAAGATTCATTGTTGGGACTTTGATTCCTCCTCCAAAATCTCTTGATGATTGCTTGAATCCAAGGTATACTAGCTAGAATAGATTGAATTCTATGTTAAAATCTTGGATTTACTATTCAATTTCAAAGAGTTTATCCTTTGTCATCACAAGAAAATTCACAGTATATGATCAATGTATCACACTTGAAGAAAATTTTAATTCTACTGTAATAACTAGAATTATTGAATTGCGATTACCACTACATTCAATTCAATGAAAAGGTTCCTCGATTTTTGACTTTCTTACTCAAGCTAGGACCTTAGCTAATCAGTTAGAGGCTATTGGTGAACCAATTCATGAAAAGGATTTTAATTCACTATGTGTTTGGCTTAGCACTACTACAATACATACATATTGCCTTGGTTTTTAACCATGACCGTAGTTCTATGGCCACGATTATAAGAACCGAGGCCTAAGTGAGAAAGACCATAGACTGTTACCTATGGTCTCGATTTTTTAACCGAAGCCATAGACATGGTCTTGGTTTTTTAAATAACCGAGGTCATTGGATATATCTATGACCTCAATTTTTCAAGAACCAAGGCCATAGGATACGTCTATGGCCTCAGTTTGTCAATAACCGAGGCCATAGACATACCCTATGGCCATAAATTTAAATAAAAATACAATTATTAATTAAAATAATAAAAATCAATATAAATTACAATAAATTTATTAAATACAAAATTAAAAATCATATTATATTAAAATTAAAATTACAATTATATTTGAGAGTTTATACACTAAAATATAATAAAACATGAATAACTAATTCTAATATTTACAATGACTATGAATAATAGCTTTATTATTACAAAATGACTTTTTACTATTACAATCATTTACACCTCAGGAGAAACTAGATGTTAATAAACTAGATTGATAAATTTTGACCATGGTTTCCTGCCGTGCCTGCAGGAGGAAAAGAAAAAAACCATCAAATTCTGTAGATCTCATTGGTATTATTTATCATGCTTTATGTGGAAATACTTCAGTTGTACTTGAAAGCTGCAGTTCCGTGGAAGATGAAACAATGATCTTGGCAGAAAGATAATTGGAAAATATAGCATAACAACAAAACGATCTAGCCTGAACAATTGACAATTAATTGTGTGCAAAAGTAGTAGTGTCAAACTAACCTCCCAACAAGTGCATCAATTTGGGGGTCAAGCTCTAAATGATATTTATTAAGATATGCATTCAACTCATCAGTTCCCAGTACCTGGAATAAAAACATGAGTAAACTTGATCTTTATGCAATGACAATTAAGATAAGTGTGTAAACATGAAATTATTGCATACCTATCCTAGATGATTTTTCTAGAATTGAAATAGCCTCAAAAGAGAGGGCAAGGGGAATAATCAAGAAGTGTTTGGTGGTAAAAAAGTTAACGTTTGTTCTCAAATAACATGCTTAAATCCTCACTTTCAAAGATTAGAGAAATTAGTAATTCTTAACATATATTAGGCGAGTGCCATAAAATTTAAAGGAACCTCTGTAGCATCCACTACTCGTTAAGGGTCATTTTCAAACTGATGAAGACTCCATGCTTATTTCCATGTACCTTGAAGCCACACGAACATTATATTCCTTCCCTGGTGAATGACAGTAATCTAACGTCTGCTATTTAAAGGTTGTAGGAATTTTAGGAGCATTGACAATGATATTAAGGTGCTCTACTCTCAATTGAAGAAATCAGTAGTTCCATTTTTTAAATTCCTTTTCTACACAACCATCTTTGAAGAAATGAGGGGAAACATGTGTTATAAATAAAATGTAGTCAGCCACATGTGAAAACTGAGACAATCAAAGTACCATGTTTTACAAGTAAAAACAAGACTTCATGTATCTCCACTTTATATCTCAAGGCAACCATGTTTAGCCATGTGAAAGTTGGGAGAAAATATAGTTTCTAAGACATGATCAGTTCCCTCAACAGAAGAAGCCTGCAATAATATTCAAGAAATTTACAAGAAAAAATTATACTTCCAAAGAAATTTATTTCCCTACCCATACTTAATATTGACATATGATTTAATACATGTTGATATTTTGTAATAAGAACAAGCTGACATATGAAACCTAGTATGATATCCATGTTAACTCCTAATTAGTATGCATGTACCGCACACAAGTCGTAACAAGCCAGTTTACCTTGTGAACCACAGAATCATCAGTAATTGCATCATGCACGAAATAGACATCAAAATTCTCATTGTGCACAAATTCAAAGTTAGAGTTCAATTTTTTTGTGACAAGAGCTTCCCCATTCTTTACAATATTGCCAGCTGAAATTTGTAAAAGACAACAATTAAATTAACCATACAAATTGACATGTGCTCATTAGATATTGAATACATAGACGTGTGTGACATCTATAACCAGTATTATGATATAAATACAACAATACATTGCTCCACATTAGAAATATGTCAACCCAATTCTGTATTGAAGCAAATAACAAATCTTCAGAAGGTCACTCAACTTGCAGTCTTGAAGCATGCAACACTAAATGAGTGAAAATATGTACTTAAATAAATACCGTGATGTTATCTTTAAAAATATTTTCTTAAACTAGTAGTAATATGTACCGAGACAGTGCTTCCTTGTAGAAGATGTAATTAGGTCAGTAACCTTCTTTTCTATGGCTTGCAAATTTTCAGACATTCTCTTATGAGCTCTAGAAACCTTTGAACCTTCATGGTCTCAAATTGCAGAGCTTCCAGAACTCTTTTTCTTGGCTGACATTGCTATGATGATTAAGAAACATCGATTTCAATAGGCGTCACATGCCAATAGTATTTTTAAATTAAAAACTACAGTAAACATTAGTTGTAGCAGTTCCACCAACTAGTCCTCCTTGGGTTTTGAATTACTTACTATTGTATATAAACTACAATGCCTTTCCAATCCTTAACAGAAATTCTCTGAACAAAGGACGATAATATTCCCACTTCAAATCAGCATAAAAGTTAATAGGAAAAAAATAAAAATATGCTCATAAACTTTTTCCCCTTTTGACAATACATATTACTTAAAGAATCAAAGATATCAACAACTACGCACATGGATTCTAATAGATATGCATCAAGAAATAGCAAAAACAGAACATAAAAAGTTATCTACCCACATGGATTCTAATAGATATGCATCTTTAGGGTTTGTAGATCTAGAATCTCCACTATGTTTTGGGATTTCTCAATTGCTCCAGAAGTAAAAGGTTGATGCTATTTCCGTTGACGGCGACACACGCGAAGACAGAGAGGGTGAGCGGTACGGCCATAGTTGGGTCACGAAAAGAAATGGTGCATGCTGGGGTAAAGAAAAGAAAAGGAAGGAAAAGGTTCACAGCACTGGGAAAGAAAGGAAAAGAAAAAGGGAGGGAGTGGAAAAGAAAAAGAGAGGGAGATTAGCCTAGAGGAGAGGAAAAGAAAAAAGAATAAGAAAAAAAAGGAGATCAACTAGGAGAAGGGGAAAAGAAAAAAAATAAAAGAAAAGGAGATCAGTTGAGAGGAGGGAAAAATAAAAAAAATTGATATATGGTGTAAAACATTAATAGAGTATATCTATTGCCTCAGTTATTTAATAACCGAGATTATAGGATATGTTTATAGACTCGGTTTTTAAATAACCGAGACCATATGATATGTCTATGGCCTCAGTTTTTAAATAACCAAGGCTAAAACCCTATTATCTCGGTTTTTAGAAAAACCGAGGCTAAATCTCCGAGACCATATGTATATATTTTAGTAGTGTAGGTTCTAAGTATAACTATTTTACCACATCTATGCATCTACATAGTAGTTTACCAACATTTGATGCACTGCATGGTATGCTATTGAAACATGAAATAATCCTTGATTATCAAGATCATATTGATTCAAAGATGTATCATACAAATGCTACTTAACTTTCTTGATCTAGTAATGGTAGAGGCAAATATACTAGTAAAGATGTTAAGCCACAACCTTGGACTTTACATTCATTTCTTCAACAATAGAATAAATCTAATGCTAAAAACAAACCTACCACTGATGGATCTCAATGACCTTAGGATAGAACCAAGGTTATTTAAAAAGGGTATGAGAAACCTACCAGTCAAATCTGTGGAAAAATAAATCATGTTGCTTCTCGATGCTTTCAATTAAGATATATTCTAACTCAAAAGTTTTTTGGAAATGTTCAAGCCACATGTGTGCATGATGTTTAGGGTGATATAGATGGAAAAGCTATTACTTGGCTACTCAATTCAGGTGCAAGTCATCACTTGACATATGATGCCTCTCTTCTTCAACAAGCCAATCATTACAAAGGTAAGAGTGGTGTTAATATTGGTAATGTCAAGCCGATATAAATTTGTAGTATTGGCATCCATGTTCTAGCTATTGATTATGCTAACAATACATGTTTCTCTAAAAATCACTTACTTGATATACCACAAGCCTCCACTAACTTTATATCTATCCATAGAATATGTGTAGATAACAATGTTTTTCTAGAATTTTATGCTAATCACTTCTTTGTGAAGGATCTGCATTTGAAAAAGACCATACTTCAGGGTCATATTAAAGATGGATTGTACAAGGTTAGAGGAGCTATGTTACATGAAGACACTTTTGGACATGGATTATGTAGTACTTCATCTTATATTTCAACCTATCCTTTGAATATTACTTTTACTACTACATTTTCTACTTCAATAAAAGACTAACATGCATGTCTAGGCCATCCTTATCCAAGAATTGTGCAACAAGTTCTGGCCAAGGATGGGATATCTAGTGTTACCAACTTAGTTGATGTTTCTTGTCAGTTTTGTGATGTCGCTAAATCACATGAACTACTTTTGACATCTAATGCTCATGTTAGAGCTAATGGACCTTTTGATTCTCTTTATATGGATGTATGGACATCTCCTCAAAGGTCTTATCTTGGTGCTAAATACTTCCTATTAATTGTTTTAATTGTACCAACTTTATATGGGTGTTTTTACTTGATACTAAAGATCAAGTATATTCTATCTTTTAGAATTAAAAAAAAATCATAGACAGTTTAGAGTTCATATCAAATCTGTGCAAACATATTGTGGTGGTGAGTTTCATAAAATTGGTGCGGAACTTGAACAAGAAGGAGAAATTCATAGGGTTATATGTCATCATTCATCTGAATAAAATGGAAAGGTGGAGTATTGACATAGAAGGGTAGTAATAAGAGATTTGGCTTTGATATTTGATGAGCACAACAACAAGTTCCTGGCAACGGCTTTAAAAACTTGATGAACAAGATCAACAATGTATATCGATCTTTCAAATACTTTGGTTTTATATTCATAAAACTCTCGTAAGTGTATGAATCATTTTATAGAATTGACAAGTATACTCCCAATGTCGATTTATGGAAGAAATATAGGTGTTTTTTAATTTATTATTCAAACTTTTAAAAATAAAATTAAATCCTAAACATCTTGTCATGATATTTTGATTTTTGCTTCCTAATCTAATAACAAAACAAATAAACATAAATATGATTCAATAGACAATAATGTAAATTTTTATCATTAATAATAGTTGAGTATTTATGGATATAATAATTAAGTTAATTATGTTTGCTCATATTATTTATGTTATTAAAGATATAAATTAATATTTGTTGATTTTTTTTCTTTTGAAATGAAAATTTCCTTAGGCGAGGTCTAAATTCTTTTTTTAATATTAATTAATTAATATCCTTAGGCAGGGCCTATTAATTAATTAAGTATAAAATTTCAGTTTTATTTATAAAAAATAGCCAACCATCTAATCATAGCTTTAGGCGTAGTTAGTTAATTAGACTTTATTCAAGGTGTCCAAATTAAACTTAAGATTTAATTATTCGAGTACTAAATTTGAAGTTTTAAAACCATTATTAAAAATATGTTGTCAATTTTTTTTTCAAATAATAATTTTTATAAAAAAAACTTTTGAAATAGAGTTTTATTCTAACTACCGGGCGATTGTACCAACAAATAAAATAGCACTACTCTAAATCATACCGGATGATTAAACATTATAATCTAATTTTCAAATTTAAGTTTGTAACGAAAAGTAATATATTTCTTTCTAACATCCTTAATATAAAATCTTGAATAAAAACAAAATCAATTTATTTTATAGAGATGTTTTATCTATTTAATATTTCGCAAGCATAACAAAGTTATTATTATATCATATTTACAAATAGTCACTCATGTTAAATTTAATCATAGACAAATTAAACATAACATATAAGAATAAAACATAAAAAATAACTCTAAATAATTCATTTTAAAATTATACCTTAAAAGAATCCTTACAAAACTTTGATGTTAGTTTTGTTGTTGGAAAACCTCCAAATTGATTTGTATCTCCGTTTTTTGAATCAAAAACTAAAAATCTATAAAAACATAGCTAGTTATTCTTACAAAGAGAATAACTTTAAAACTAAAAAATAGAAAACTTTCTAGAAAGAGAAAGCTAGAGAGAGAAAGAGTTGAGAAAATTGTGTGTTTTACAATGGGAGGAGAGAGTCCTTTTATAGGTAAAGAAAAGGCCAAAAAAGGTGGGAAACTATTTCAAAATTTGAATTTGGACGCGTTTGGATAGGTTGGCATGCATGTGGGGCCCAAGAATTATGGTAGATGGGCTTTTGGCGCGCGTGGGCATGCACAAAACATGGCACAGGCTTGTGCTGGCATGTATGGAAATTGGTGCGGCTTGTGCTAGGCATATGCTGACTATGTGTTGGCGTGTGCTAGGCAGTTGCACTCGAAATTTTGGCGATTTTACATTTTGGACCTATTTTCTTCAATTTTTCTATTTTTGACTTTTTCTAATTTGTTTCTCAATATATTTGTGATGTATTGCCTCAAGGATTTTTCTTCAAGTCTTTAAGTTATTTTTTAACAAAAATACTTTAATAACAATAAAAATACCTATGATTCTAAAAATATAAATTTATATAAAAATATGATAAAATTATGCAAATATAAATGTATTCAATCAATTAAATTACATTAAATGATGGTATTTTTTGTGTCTTTTAAGCACTCATCACAACCCCTAACCAGCATCTTGCTAGTAGTCCCTTAGCAAAAGAAGCGATAAAAACTAAAAATTAAACTATCTTAAATCACTTCCGTAGATTGACACAGTTGCATTTAGCGTATGCAACAAGCCTTTAAACCTCTAAGTTTCCCTAGTGGACGATTTTAAGTCTCGTGAGAGTTTTCAATAATGATACTCACAAAAATTAACAAAAAATGAAAACAAAATAAAACAAATAAAATAAGAAGTTAACTAAAATTTAAAATAAAGTAAAAATACTAAAATAAAATAAAGAAATGAAATACAAAAATATATCATGCTTATAATCTCTTTTAAATTTCATAATTAAAATCTTAAGTATAGATTATTTCAACTTTTTAAAGATTCATAATTTATTATAACAATTAGTTGAAAATCATTTTTATATTTCATAATAAAAATGTATCAATTTAATTTCACCAAAACTAAGTGTAAGGAATCTGAATTTTCTTTGACTCAATACAAAAATATATTATGTTTATAATCTCTTTTAAATTTCATAATTAAAATCTTAAGTATAGATTATTTCAACTTTCTAAACATTCATAATTTATTATAACAATTAGTTGAAAATAATTTTTATATTTCATAATAAAAATATATCAATTTAATTTTACCAAAACTTAGTGTGAGGAATCCGAATTTTCTTTGACTCTTTTCCTCATAAATCAATACTCTCAAAAACACTAAATCTTATTGGTTCAAACACTTATACTAATTTATATACGAAAGAGTTGATGTATAGAAATAAACTAATATGTTCACATATGTATAAAGAAGGAAAACTCAAAGTGTTATTTTAACATTGATCTCATGAAAAGAATAAAATGTAAGAATTTATAAAATATTATACATTACTTTCATGCATCAATCAAATTCATCAAATAAAAATATCAAGTAATATGCTTTATAAAAAATGTAGGAAAATGCAATGAATTTTTAGGAAATTACTTCCTATATTTTTTTTCATTAAACCATTTTTCACAATTGTTTAAGCTTTTTGGGTTATAATATATAGATTATACTATTTATTTTTCTCTTTTTTTTCTTTCTCTTATATTCCTTTTTTATAAGAGAATCCATTTTTTTAGAGTGTACCTATGTACAAATTGTATATATTTTTATATGGTAAGATGAGTGGTTAATATTTGACTTTTTTATTTGTATTTGTATAGAAAACCCTAGATATAACTCTTTTTTTTAAATAGAAGTCATACATGAATGAAGAAAGACATATACTATTAATTTCTACTTAAATCATTTAATCTAAATAAATGAAAAATAAATATATAACACTTCATTAAGATGTAAAAATTCAGACATTCAATGCTAAGTCCTATAGTAATAATCTAATAATTTTGAAAAAATTAAGAAAATTATTTAGAGTAGAAAAAATAATATTTATCACTCAGAATAAAAGAAATTAAGCTTAAATTATATTTCACAATGCTAGTCTTTACTATTTAATTTCTAAACATCGATTTTGAGTTTAATATAATTTTCACACCTTATCAAGAAATACTAGTCATGACAAAAACTAACTAATTACCATATACTCCATGATATGTTTTCAAAAATTAATCTAACAGTACAAAAGACTTAACTATTTACTTAAATTTGATTTAAATAAATGATAAATTTTTGTGAGAAATATTTTTAAACAAAATTCTAAAAATTACTAAACTACACAAAGAAAATAAAATCAAACACAATAAAAATGAAAATGTGAATATAAAATTTTAAAGTTGTTAAAATTTTTGAAATTAGGTATAGTAACTTTTCACCACCCCCAAACTAGAATTTACATTGTCCTCAATGTAACAATTGTAAATTAAAGATAAAGAAAAAAAAGAAAAAATTACATATTTCTTGAGAATAAGCAAGTAATGATGGAGAAATACAAGTGCATCCATCATGTTCATCATTAAAGTCCACACAAACAGATTGTTGTAAACTTCTAATATCTCAACAAATATTTTTATTTATAACAATTCTAAAATTATTCACATGAAATTAAACTAAAATAAACAAAATAAAATAAAAAAATTACCTAAATAAGTTACCTCCCATCTAACACTTAATTTAACGTTTTAGCAAGACTTAACTTGGGGTATTTCATTTTAAGTAAACTCAATGTCCCCACATTATTGAGTTAATCAAACCTATAGGTATGACAAAGTTGTCTACCTATACTTTTTGAGTCATACCTTATGGATTTTCAAAATTTTATTTACTTAAAACTATGGACATGATTATGGGTTTTAGATAACCTACTTCTAAGTGCAAGTCAAATAACTAGAGCATCAAAACACATTCGTACCTAGATTTAACAAAACAACTATCTTCTTTTATCACAAATTGTGATTAAAAACTATAAAAAAATTGGAGATAACTTCAACAATTTTTATATTTTATATTTTATTTTATTATAATCTTTAAGTTAAACAACATAATTAGTATTAACTAAAAGTGCTCCTAGGAAAGAATGACGGGGAAAGCCTCCTTAAAAATCATCCTCCTAGATAAAGCAATGTTCTCATGAAAAACTAGAAAGAACTCCGTGAGATCTTTTATTTTTCATGCTATTAAAATCTAAGTTAATTAAGTTAATAAATTTAATTAAGTAAAAATATAAGTTAATTAAGTTAATAAATTAAGTTAAGTGAAATTCTAAATTAATTAAGTTAATAAATTAAGTTAAGTGAAAATCTAAGTTAATTAATTAAGTTAAGTAAAAATCGAAATTAATTAGTTTTTTTATTTATTATTTTTTTAGAGCTCATTATTTAAATAAATATTTAAAAAAAATAAAATTTTTTAAAATGTTTTTTTAACTCAAAATAAATAAATAAAAAATATCACAATTATTTACAACACAAAAAGTTTTCAAAATTTTCATAAATAATTTAAAAACATTATTACTTCCTCGATAACGACACTAAAAACTTTATGAACAAGACTCACAATGTATACTGATCTTGCAAATAATTTGGTTATATATTTATTAAACTCTCTAAAGTGCACGAATATTTTGATTTTTGTTTCCTAATCTAATAACAAAAAAATAAACATAGATATGATTCAATAGACAATAATGCAAATTTTTATCATTCATAACAGTTGAGTGTTTATTAATATAATAATTAAGTTAATTATGTTTTCTCATATTATTTAGGTTATTAAAGATAGAAATTGATATTTGTTGATTTTTTTCTTTTTGATATGAAAGTGTCCTTAGGAGGTGCCCAAGTTCTTTTGTTTAATATTAATTAAGTAATATCTTTAGGCGGGGTCTATTAATTAAATATTAAATTTTAGTTTTATTTCTAAAAAAATAACAAACTATCTAATCGTAGATTTAGGCGGAGTCAGTTAATTACACTTTATTCAAGGTGTCTAAATTAAACCTAAGAATTTAATTATCTCAGTACTAACTTTCAAGTTTTAAAATTATTACTGAAAATATGTTATTAATATATTTTTGAATAAATGTTTTTATAAAAAAAATTGAAATAGAGCTTCATTCTAACTATTGGGCGATTGTACCAACACATAAAATAACACTACTATAAATGAGACTAGAAGATTGAACCTTAAAAATCTAATTTTTAGATTTAAGTTTATAATGAAAAATAATATATTTTTCTCTAACATTCTTAATATAAAATCTTTAATAAAAACAATTATTTTATAGAGATGTTTTACCTAATTAATATTTCGCAAGCATAACAACGTTATTATTATATCATATTTAAAAACAGACAGTTATGTTAAATTTAATCACAGACAAATTAAACATAACATATAAAAATAAAACAAAAAATATTATTGTAAAATATTCATTTTAAAATTATACCTCAAAAGAATTCTTATAGAACTTTGATGCTAATTTTGTTGTTGAAAAACTTCCAAATAGATTTCTATCTCCGTTTATTGAATCAAAAACTAAAAATCTATAAAAACATAGCTAGTTATTCTGAAAAAGAGAAAAACTTTAAAACTAAAAAGAAAAAAGAAAAATTTCTAGAGAAAAAAAGAGTTGGGAAAATAGTGTGTTTTACAATAGGGGAGAGGGTCCTTTTATAGGTGACGAACATGCCAAAAAAGGTGGGAAAAAGTTTCAAAATTTGAATTTGGACACGTTTGGATAGGTTGGCACGCATGTAGGGAGTGAGAATTGCAAAATTTGAGTGTTTGGCTTGCGTGGGCAGGCACGGGACACGGTGTGGGATTTTTTTGGTGAGTGCGAAACATGATGCAGGCGTGTGCTGACATGCACGAAGATCGGTGTGACATGTGCTTGTTGTGTGTGGTGGTTAGGTATGTGTCGATTGTGTGAGGGCATATGGTAGGCGTGTGCAGACCACGTATGGGTATGTGCTAGGCATGTGTCCATCACGTGCGGGCGTGTGCTAGGCTTGTTCGTGGGACTTGGTGCAGGATGGGTGGCTGGGTGTGGAATTTCGATGTTTTTGACATTTTTGATCGTTTTGAACCATTTTGTCCAATTTTTCCATCTTTTTGACTTTTTCTCATTTTGTTTCTTAACATATTTGTGATGTATTGCAACTAGTGTTTTTCTTTGAGTCTTTCAATTATTTTTGAACAAAAAAATTTGTAAAACAATAAAAATACTCATGATTCGAAAAAAAAAATTGTATAAAAATATGATAAAATCTTACAAATATAAATATATTTAATCAATTAAATTATATTAAATCATGATAATTTTAGTGCTTTTTAAGCACTCATTAATGTTACAAGTTGGTCTATCTGTCACCTACTAGTGTTATGTTGTTAAAACAAATGTTTACATGATGAATAGATTATCTACTAGTGATCTTAATAATATCACAACCTTTGAGTCCCTTTTCAAAAAGATGCCAGATTATAATACTCTTTAAGTATTTGGGAATGCATGTTACCCTTATTTAAGAACTTACACAAATAACATGCAAGAACCTAGATCAAAATAGTGTGTTTTCATGGGACATGCAAGGAAGAAAAAGGGATACTTATGTCTTGATAAGTCATTTATAAGAATTTATATGAGTAGGAATGTTGGGTTACATGAATTTGAATTTCCCTATTAGCATGGCCTTTCCTAACAATGACAAGGTGCCATTACCACTCAATCTTTAGCCAATTTTCTTATGGTGTCTTTTTTTCATACCAATTCCTCTACTTCTGTGTTAAACCAAATCCTACTTGATTCTTTAGCACCTATTCCAATTTATATGCCTAATCCTTTCCCTGTTAATGTACTTGATCTTGGTCAATTATCAACCCCAAAGTCTTCTTTTGATGAATATTATACTTTCAGTTCAATTTCAATACTTTCATATACTCATGTAGACATATCTATTTCATGAATAATGATTTCTCCTTCACCAACCAACAATATCCCTCTTGTTGTTGAATTACCACTTATAACACCTACTTCACTTCCTATTGGATCATATATATCTAATACCCATCCTATGCTCACTCAAGCAAAAGAAAAAGCTCCCACAACTCTCCTTATACTTTCTATTCTTATATCTTTTGAACCTAAGATAGAGAAAGTTTCTCTTATTGACCCTAAGTGGTTTAATACCATAGAACATGAATTTAATGTCTTACTAAGAAATGATACTTGGGAGTTGGTTTCTCTAAAAAAAAGTAAGAAAACTATGGACTATAAATGGGTACATAAGGTGAAGTTAAAGGTAGATTTCTCCCTAGAAAGGTTTAAGGTAAGGTTAGTAGCTTTAGGCTACTTACAAAAATAGGGGATTGACTTCTTTGAAATATTTAGCCATGTGATAAAGGCTACAATATTCATAATAGTATTGTCTCTAGCACTTTCAAGGGGTTGGCATGTTAGACAATTTGGGATCAATAATGCCTTTCTTAATGATGAACTTGAAGAAGAAGTATACATGGAATAACATTTTGGTTTTGTGGTAGTTTTTCATGATCACACTGTCAAATTGGTGCAAAAATTGAAGAAAACTCTTCATGAGTTTAAATAAGCTCCTCAAGCTTGGTTCAATAAATTGAGAACTTATCTCTTGCAACTTGGTTTTCAAAATTCCAAACTTGACTCCTTACTATTCTTAAAGATGAACAATGATTCAATGATCTATGTTCTTGTATATATAGATGACATACTGATTACTAGTAGTAATATGAAGCTTGTTCACGATCTTATTCACTTGCTTAAAAATTACTTCTCTCTTAAAAACCTTGGAGAAATGCATTACTTCTTAGGGGTAGAGGTTACAAGAAATGCTAATCAGATTCATCTTAGTAAAAAAAATGTACCTCAAGGGTTTTCTTTGAAAGAGTGGTCTTCTTAATGCCAAGTCTGCATCTACTCCACTTAATACTAGTACTCGCTTGAACATATGAAGGTACTCCTCTACAAAATCCAGAGATGTATAAGAGTCTAGTTGGAAGATTACATTATTGTAATATTACTATACCTGAAATTGGGTTTGTTGTAAACAAGCTATGTTAATTTATGGAAGCTCTAATTGAGTGGCTAGCTATCAAGAGACTCTTGAGGTAACTATCACTCATAGGCTATCTCTGTTCAAATCTAACAAACTTGAATTAGTGGCTCTTACAAATGTTGACTGGGCATCTGATTATGATGACATGAAGAGCACATAAGCTTATGTTGTGTTTCTTGGAGATAACTTGGTGCCTTGGAGATATGAAAAAAAAAGGTTATTGCTCGAAGTAGCACAGAAAAATAAGTATAGGGCTTTGGAAAATGGAGCTACTGAATTAATTTGGTTGAGATTTATGATAACAAAAATGGGGATACTAGCTAGTGATGAATACACCAATGCTATTTTGTGATAACTTGGGTGCCAAATGTCTAGCACAAAACCCAATTCTTCACACTCATGCAGAGCATAATGAAATTGAATATCACTTTATAAGAGAACAAGTGATGAAATGAGAGTTAGCCATTCAGTATTTGCATATTGATGATCAACTTGCAAATGCATTAACCAAACTCCTTACAAGCCAGAAATTCATTTCCTTAAGAATAAAATTGATGGTGCTTCCCAAACCATCCATTTGACGGGGATGTTAAGCCATGCATGATTTTATGTAAGTTGTATTCTCAATACCCTAACTAACCGTGTGTGTAGATTCTTCTTAAGCATTTATGTTAGAGTTTTTGTTCTAATTTTATGTTACATGTCATCATTAGTTTGCTAGGAGGAAGTTGTTGAATAGTATAAATAAACTACAAGGCTTCCTAAGTTAAATTATTAGTGAATATAATTTTCATTCACCATAATTCTACACACTTTTTATAATTTAAAATTTACCTAAGTTTATCTAAATTCGAATTGAATAAACATCTTTAGAAACTTTTCACATTTTTTAAGGAAAGTTAATTTGTAAAAGGAAGTGAAGTTCATAGATGTCACTTAAAAATTATGCAAGTGAAAATAAGAGTATAATTAAGAATGTTGCTAGTGCTATTCTTTAGAAGTTTTCATTCAACAAAAAAAAATATTTAATTCAATTTGTTGTCTCACAATAACCTATAAAGAGTATTTTAGTAGTTTAGAAAATGTAAATTAAATTGTCTTAATCAAATTATATTATAAAATACTAAAATATAAATAATAGTACTTTTTCCTCGATAACATCAAAACAATTGATAAATTTATTAAACCATCTCAATTATACGTGAAAAAAATTTGTAAAAAAGAGTGGTGATAATGATTTTTAATGTATACAATGAAAAGAAAAATCAGTGCAATTCTCTTATGTTATTTTTAGTGTATCATTGTATGACAATAAATACATTAACAAAATTAGCTAATAGGGTGAACCCTTGTTGGATAAAAGATATAAATTTTATCTAAATATTTTACAATTATTGATAAGACAACAAAAATATTACACATGATCTCATTTAAGACAAACAAACCTTTAATATTTTAAATAACTTGCTTATTTTAGTTGGTTTAATTTGAAGACTTGTTAATATCTTAATCTAGAACAAAAAATAATAAATAATAGATACTTGTACGTAAATGGATTAAACTTTATAATGGCTCACTTATTAGTTTCGTGGTAAAATTCAATCTTTCTAATTATAGATTTAAATCATGATTTTATCTAAATAAGAATAAACATTAAAGTTATTTCGAAGTTTTTGACAGTTCCAATCATTCAGACCAAAAGCTAACAGCAAAAATGTGAAATCAAATTGGAGAAAATTATCGAACTAGAAAGTAGAAATCCTTATCTCTCAGCTTCGCCTTTCGATGAATAAAAAATTGGTGTCGCTACTGCATCCCACACGAAATCACCATTTCAACCGTCATTGCTCCTAGAAATTGGACCCTTGCCACCTCTGTTAGCCTGTTCATTTCTATTCAACAGCCCTGTTCCTCTTTAATTCATATTTCCTCTTTGAAAATAGAAAAAGTGACCAAGCACTTTCGTAAGGTTTGTGCCCACTGTAGCCTCGTTGGAACCTCCATAGTAGCCATCATCATCCCCAGAAATTACACCCTCGCCATCTCTGTTAGCCCTCTATTGTTAACTTCTACCCATCTACCATGTTTCTCAGTCACCCTTGCTTGAAGTCTCTGCTCATCTCACAATACAAGTTAGCACCCTCTCGCCATTTATGTACGACAAATGCTTAGCTCATCAGTCCTCTCACATCACCTCTGATCATAGTAGTCTTAAAGCTCTTCTCGTAAGTATCAAGCTTTATTTTCACTTGTATTTCTCTCGATTTATCATATTCTTCTAGAGTCAAAATTAATCCGTAACTAACATGTCTGGCTGCTCTCTCTTCCCATTGAAGCCCCTTCTCTCATGCCATTTTTGTTTCTTCATTTTCTAAGTAGTGCTAGCAGAGAGGTTTTAATTGATTTTCAATTGGTGAATTCTCCGCTGTTTATTTGGTGATTTTTGCTTGGTTAAGAGCTTTTGCTACTTGGTGTTCTTAATGGAGAATCTTCGTGGTTGTGTTTGTAGCTTGCAAATGCTTGACTTGGATGAACTCGAAGCTAAACGGGAAGCTTTTTCTTGTTTAGCCTAATTGGAAAAAGCTTTGTAGTCAGAACAATTAATATGGATGCAATGATGAAAGTTTTCAATAGGATTTTGAAATGTAAAGGGGATTCGGATGTGCGCATTATTGGCAAGAATTTTCGTCAATCTATGCTAGATCGTTGCCCTTGGAACTTTGATGGGGCTTTATTGGTGCTTCACCCATATATATCTAGCATGATTCCTAAGGAGATTTCCTTCTCTAATTTTCCTTTCTATATCCATGTTAAAGGTCTTCCTTTGAACTCTGTTACTGAGACTAAACTTATAAAAATTGGTGGAATTTTGGGACCCAAAATAGTGGCTTAGTTCTCAGAGGTGGTCGTATCAGTATGGTTCTCGACATTAGTAAGCCTATTTCGCCTAGCTTTTGGAGGAGTAGGCAGGTTAAAACCAATATAGATTGATTTGTGATACGAGAATTTACCTGTTATGTGTTTAAAATGTGGTGTTCTAGACCATGATACATGTTCTTGACGCAAGAGGATTATGTAGGACTATGGTGAGGTTGGTATGATTTTTGGTGTTTGGTTGAAATTTGAAGAAAGAAAGCCTACTCCAGAAATGGTTAAGAGCTACTTCCTAAAGCATTTTGAGCAGCAAGGTGTTGTTGGTGAAGATATCTCATATATGAGGGGTGATGCTTCTGGAGATGCTACCTTGGCTCTATCAAGGAGCTCTACTGATTTTTGTTGGGGTTTCAAAACACTTAGCTTTGGTCCCTTTTATTATTTAGGGTGATTCTTCGGATGGAAATGTGGGTGCTAGTGTTAATGTTAACGTTATGGTGCATAGCTCAGCGTCTAGTATTGGTAGTGATCAAATGGTATCTGAAGTTCGTTCTGTGGACACTTTGTACCCTTCGACTTTAACTTGCGTACTAAGTTTTGAAGTGGACCTTAATTGTGCCAATTATAATGTTAACTCTCTTTCTTTTCCAAACTCTTTGGGTAAGAAACATTCTATTGGAATGGCTTTAGGCGTTAAGGGTGGACTGACTAACAAGAGGAGGGAGGTTTTCACAATGGGCAAACTACCTCCTTATCTTGATAATGAGCAAAGAATATTTCAAATTATTATGAAATCATCAATTTTCTCTCTAAGATTGGTAGAGATGTTAGTAATATTACATAATTTAGCATAGAATTTAGAAAATGTTTCATCTTATTTCATCCTAAGGTTTTCAAATTGAGTTGTGATACCTTCATGGGTAACTTTTAAAATATCCCAAACATGCTTAGCAATATCATCATTTGAGATAGATGAAACTTTTCAACAAATACAACACTAAAGATAACATTAATGCCTTTTTGGTTCTAGTTACTAATAGTTTTATCTTGAGTGGTCTATTCGTTCGTAGATTTAAGTACGACAACATCATTTTTGTTAATCAGAGATGGTTCCTAACTATATATAATTGAATTCTACATACTCTCATCTAGAGAACATAGGAAGGCTCTCATACGAGCCTTCCAATATAGATAGTTAAATTCATTAAAAAAAAATGCACAGGTTGTAGAAGAATCATCTCTCAAATGATCTATAACAAGATCCTAGGCAAACATTAAGTATATCTAGTGACCCGCTTTAATACCAAATGAAAGTTTTTATGTTATAGATCTAATTAGCTAAATAAAATAAATAAATAATTAATAAAAAATGCTAAATTAAAATTTTGTAGAACAACTAGACATGCAATTGTATGTAAATAAAATAATATGGAAAGATATTGACACACAATATTTTTAAGTAAAAACAACTTAGGCCACAACAATGGCCTAAGAGAAAAAACACTGGTCTACCGAACTATCTAACTATCCATTATGAAAATAATAGTATAATTATAAGGCTATGACTTAAATTACCCCTCAAGTAACCTACTTTTAAGTTGTTTCTTTCCTTCACAGTCTTCACAAGAAAGATGTTTCAAACCAATGTTTCGATAACTTGAGTCGCACAAGAAATCAAATTTGTTCAATCAGTACCTAAAAAGTTAGCACAATAACATAAGTACAAGATGTGTTTTAAAGTGTACTAAACAATTAACAACCCTAGTTAGATGATTTAATAAATTTGCAGATAAAAACAAAATCAATAACAAATCCTAAAATAAGCATATTAAACACAAGTTTAATAAAGATAGCTTCTTTAAAGATAAATAATCAAACTAAATAATTATGATATTTCACACATAATTATTTGATCCAAAAATTTAAGAACAAAATAGAGAAGAAGCTATATAAACATTTAATCAAAATATCATAAACTAATTAGGCTTGTTAACCAATTAAACACAACCACCAATGTTGATAGATTAATTAAAAAAAGAAGCCTAAAGAAAAATGATCTTCTTTTTGTAGAGAAATTTGAAAGAGAGAGCTTAAGATGAAAAGATTGATGCTCTTGTGGTTAGCATTAGGTTCTTTATATAGAAAAGATTGAAGTCTTAATACTAGGTTAAAGTCCAACCATAATTCTGTCTGTTAAACAATTCATAGAGTAGTAAATAATAGAACAAAATGGTAATTTGAGTATTTGACTCAAGTAAACAATTAGGTTAAATTTGAGACCTTAGCTACTTGATCAATTTAGGCCATGTTCGATAGATTGAGCCAAAAAGGTCATCAATTGAGCCAAAAAGGTCATCAATCTAACTAATCCTTGATCGATATAAGGTATTAAAAATAAGTTTGAAGACAACTATATCAATTCTCGAATGTTGTAGTACTCGATCGATTGAACATTAAACCTCGATTGATTTACTCACCTTGATCGATCCAGACATGTCTCGATCGATAGAGTAACCTAAATAAAAAATATTCTTATGTATCTAATATGAAATATAACCTGCATAATAATAGAGATATATCTTATATGTGTTCGTTTAGAGTTCAATAATTTCCTTAACTTGAAAGGTGTTCTTAAAAGACTCATCTAAAAACTAATTACATTTAAATGTTTTGTTCACAAATATTATCAACACTCATAAACCTTATAATTACTCAATTGATCGAACATCAAACCTCAATCGATCGAACATTAAACCCCAATCGATCTAGCACAATTAAAAATTCAATCAAGGTAGATTGATTCTCAATTGATTCAGCCATGTCTCGATTGATAGAGTAACCAAAATGCAAAATGTTCCTATATGTTCAATATGAAATCTAACGTGCATAAGAACAGAGAAATAACTAAGATGTGTTCGTTTGGAGCTCAATAGTTTCTTCGACCTAAAAAGTGTTTTTATCATATTCGTGTGATAAAATCTTTCTCTTACTACATCACACTTATAGGAAAAATATATTTTACATAGTAAAACTATCTTAAGATTTGATGAAGCCATCTTTGCTTGAATCTTGATAGCTCACATGTACACTTAAAATGAAAGCACAAATAGGCATACAATTTATTTAGAAAGACTAACTCTTTATTAGTTCAGCATACATAATAACAAAAAAGTGAAGAAATAAACATCAATAATGAGTAATAACAGATAGAACATTTAAGTATTACTCCCCTATATGAATAAACTTGAACACTCAATGTGTTCTCTCCCTATAAAATCTCTCTCAAATAAAATTTTTCAATCAATAACTCTCTCCTTTATATATTTTCAATTAACGCTCAATAATTTTCTCCCATTTTTTGTCATATGAATAAATAATATAATCATGAAATAACTTGAGCAAGCAAGCAAGCAATATATTTAATGATTGAAAATAGGAGTATACATTCTAAAAAGCTTAGGAATAATTAAAAAAATAGAGCTAAAAGCAATATATTTCAAAAATGAATAATCTCTTCTAAAATAATTGTATGACTTCCCTGAATAAATTAAAATAAAACAAAAATTTATAAAATCGATATATATATATATATATATATATATAAATTTAATTAAGTATAGTGGACTTAACTAAACATGAGATTATAGTATACACAAAAGATGAGATTAATTTTGTTCAAAATATGACTATTCATTGACAACATAGATATATGTAAACAAGGCACATAAACATAATTACACATATGATTACATATCAACAATCACCAAAAGTAAAATATGTGTTAGAACTATAATAAATATCAATTTATTCATTTATGATTAGTTAGGAGAGATTTAAAGAAAAGAGCATCCACTACTACAAAATGGGTATATAAGTCGATATGTAAAGTTGGTTTTTGGAAAAAACCAACTTTTAATGAATTTAAAGTCGGTTGACGTGGTTAACCGACGCTATCCACGTGGATAGCGTCGGTTGATGTGGATAACCGACGCTATCCACGTAATATATGCCCTCTCGTCTCATTTTGTACGCAGATTTCCAGTTTTCTTCCTCTCTCCTTTCCTCACTCAGAACCATTTTCTCCCAAAATCTTAACCGTGCGCCACCTTCGTTCTACATTTTCGGCCACCTCCAACCACAATTTGAACGTCCGTTTGTAAGTTATATTTCTCTTCTCACATTATCTGTCAGTTCTTCTTTTTTTTTTAGCAAAATATTAAAATCTGTTTATGGGTATTTTCTGTTATTGCTTAGCCAAAATCAATCCGAATCTGTGCTAATTTTATCAGCGTGTAAATGTAATTCGTTAATTAGGAACAACGTATTTTTATTCGTTAATTAAAAACCTAACATCTCGATTTGGGTTTTGCTTGGACAGTTTCTTTGTGTGGTTAAATAACTTGTTGTACACCTTTAATTAGTTAACCAGTTAATTAAGGTTTGACAAAATCCAATTCATATTCACAATCACAGAAGAAAAACCTCTTGCATTTTTACATTAAAAAACTTGAATTAACTACTTCAAATGTATTATATATCTTTTGGTTTTATATCAAACGCGTGCTGTTCCACAAGAACTTTTGTTAAAAGTTCATTCAGAGAGCACTTCTGTAAATATATATCAACTTAAGATACATTTACAATTTAGATTGCTGAAAAACAAAAGTAAGTCAATAATCTGCCACTTTATTTGACCACACCTAAAAAATATGTTTGACTTAGTTTATGTAGAATGCATGCAGCTAGCTTATTATTCGATCAATTTGTTTTATATTTTGTATAAATTTTTGATTTAGTTATGTTTTTTTTGTTTGCTTGTAATAATAATGTTTGACTTATTAATTGTATGTATTCAATAATATGTGAAATGTTTTATGGGTTTGCGTGGATAAATTTATTTATACATATAATTAATATTACTTTGTAATTATGATATAGTAACATGCTTAGAAATTAGAATCAACCGCGTGATTGGTTTTTATATATATATTCATGAAACATGAACTGCTTATTTTTTAATTTGTATATAAATGGTTTTGTAAAATGATTAAAATGATAACTATTTTGCATTATGTATGTTTTGATATATATTCTAATAATTAGGAAATTTATATATAATAATACATAATTAAGTAATATGTTTAATTAATGTCATTAATAAAAAATGGACAAATCTTGGATGTCAAAGTGTAGAATTGAGCAAGACTATATTTCTCGAGTTGAAAGTTTCATGGAATTTGCTTGTAGAACTAGTAATACCGGAAGTAGTATGATTCGATGCCCATGCGTTAAATGTAAAAATGAGCGATTTCATGAATTTGATGAGGTTAAGTATCACCTTATCCGTAATGGTATTATTTTGAGCTATAAATGTTGGTATTATCATGGAGAAAATATTGATAATACTCATGGAGAAAAGTGTAATAAGAATGTGGGTGGATTACATACATCATATCATAATGTACAGACAGAAAATATGTTTCGTGGTGTTGAAGATGAATTACGCGAGGATGATCCCGAAACCTTTAATAAACTTATAGAAGATGCCGAAAAACCGTTGTATCCAAAATGCAAAAAATACACTAAGATGTCAGGATTGGTTCATTTGTACAATGTCAAGGCAAAACATGGTTTTTCTGACAAGGGATTCACAGAATTACTAAATCTACTAGTCGATATGTTTCCTGAGGGTATTGAATTGCCATCTTCAATGTATGAAGTGAAGAAATCTCTTAGTCGATTTGGCATGGAATATCATAAGATTCACGCTTGTCCTAATGATTGCATTCTTTATAGAAAAGAATATGAGACATTACATGATTGTCCTATGTGTAAAGAATCGAGATGGAAGCATGGTACAAATGAGAGTACAAAACATAAGAAAGGCGTGCCTGCAAAGGTTCTTTGGTACTTTCCTCCGATCCGTCGCTTTCAAAGGTTGTTCAATAGTAAATATACATCAAAGATGTTGACTTGGCATTCAGATAATCAATCTGATGATGGGGTGCTACGTCATCCTTGTGATTCTCCAAATTGGAAAGTAGTAGATAATTTATCTCCTCAATTTTCATCTGATCCGCGCAATCTGCGTCTTGCCATTGTTGCTGATGGAATTAATCCACATAGTTCCCTCAGTAGTAGATATAGTTGTTGGCCAGTAATTATGGTAACATACAACCTTCCTCCCTGGTTGTGTATGAAAAGAAAATTCATGTTGTTAACATTATTGATCTCAGGACCGAAACAACCCGGTGTTGATATTGATGTATATTTGCAGCCTCTGATAGATGATTTAAAGACGTTGTGGAATGATTGTGTAAATGTTTACGATGCATATAAAGAAGAATACTTTAACTTGAAGGGGGTCGTTTTATGGACAATTAATGATTTTCCTGCCTATGGAAACTTATCAGGACATGCAACAAAAGGTTACAGAGGATGTCCTATATGTAGTGATGGAACTTCTGTAAAGTATCTTGTTCACGGACGAAAGATGTCTTATAGAAGACATAGGAGATTTTTTCCATCTGGACACAAGTTTAGATACCAAAAGAAACCGTTCGATGGTGAAGAAGATCATGATCATGCAACTCGACCTTTGCGAGGTATTGAGGTATTAAGGCAATTGAATGGGATGACATTCAAACGATATGGAAAGATGAAAAAAAAACTCACCAAGTCTGGGAAACGAAGGAGGTCAACTAATGAAATTGGTGAAAATGAAAAATATTTTGAACCGAATGGTTGTTGGAAAAAAATTCAATATTTTGGGAATTGCCTTATTGGAAAGACCTACACATTCGTCACATCTTAGATGTCATGCACATTGAGAAGAATGTATGTGAAAGCTTGATTGGCACTTTACTTAATATACCTTGAAAAACAAAGGATGGCATTAAAGCAAGATTGGATTTAAAGAAACTAGGCATACGACCTGAATTAGAACCAAGGGTGGAAAATGATAAGAATCGAACATACTTGCCACCAGCATCATATACAATGTCAACAAAAGAGAAGGATGTGTTTTGTAAATGTTTGGAAGGTGTGAAAGTTCCTGATGGTTACTCATCCAACTTAAGAAATTTTGTGTCTATCACCGATAAAAGACTGTATGGATTGAAATCACATGACTGTCATATCTTAATGCAACAGTTATTACCAGTTGCTATTAGATCAATTCTTCCAAAACATGTTAGAATATCAATAATTCGGCTTTGTTCATTCTTCAATACAATATGCAAGAAATCTATATCAATTGGCGAGTTAAATTCTTTACAGAAAGAAATTGTAGAAACTTTGTGTCTAATTGAAAAATATTTTCCTCCTTCTTTCTTCGATATAATGATTCACTTATGTGTTCATTTAGTTCGAGAGGTTCAATTATGTGGTCCTACTTACTTAAGGTGGATGTATCCTTTTGAGAGATATATGCAAGTCCTTAAAGGATATGTAAATAATAGATATAGACCTGAAGGATGCATGGTGGAATGCTACATTGCTGAAGAGACCATTGAGTTTTGTTCTGAATACTTTAGTGGTTGCACTGAAATTGGGAATCCTACGCACAAGTTGTTCTTAGAACGTCACATGATCCAAGTAGGTAACCGTATGCTTGGTGGAAGTAAGAAATTATTTATTGATCCCACTCGATGGGAAAAAGCACACCGAATCATTTTGGTAAATAATAACGAGGCACAACCGTACATAGAGTAAGTGATGTTCATTGTTTCATCTTTTATTTAACTATTAATGATGATATATAACTTAATATATATTTAATAACATTACATGATGCATTTAAACTTATTGAAGATCGATCCTCGTTATAAAAAAAAGGAGGAGAAAAATGGTTGTATGATGAACATAAGTGAGAGCTTATTAATTGGTTTCGCAACCACGTAAGTGTCACAAACAAAAAATCATGCATGTATCTTCCTATATATATTCAATGTTTTAAAACTTTGCTCTAAACACATTTCGTGTTTTTGTATACATAGATTCGAGATGAACTCAAGAAACCCAATCATAAAATATCAGAAAGTTTACAATGGCTTGCACATGGCCCAAAATTCGATGTCAAATCATTTCATAGTTTCACAATAAATGGATCGAGGTTTACGACTCAAGCTAGGGACAAAGTCCGAGTAAATCAAAATAGTGGGGTGAAGATGGTTGCACAAACTATGCAATTTTCCAGTTCAAAAGATACTAATCCTGTACTTTCTGATAGAACATATTATGGTATAATACAAGAGATTTGGGAATTGGATTATGAGGTCTTCCATGAGACAATATTCTTGTGTGATTGGGTCGAAGATGTTATCAATGTTGGATATAAAATTGATGATTTTGGATTTACCCTTGTAAATTTATCCAGGATAAGTCACACAGATGATCCTTTCACGTTAGCACTTCATGCAAAGCAAGTATTTTACGTGAGTGATCAAATTGATCCAATATGGTCTGTTGTGTTAACGCCTCCACAAAAAGAGTTTTACCATTGTGATGTTGTAGAAGATGATGACTCTATGCTTGATAAATTAACCAATATTAGTAATTTCTCAAATAAATTGCCTAATGTACGTGATGATCTAATTGATGATGATGATTCTTTGACATGGACTCGTAGTGATTGTGAAGGAATATATGTATACGATCAACAACCTAATTAAACATAATGTATGTTCTATATTGTTGTAATAACTCTTGTATATATGTGTGTTCCTAAAATTGTCAATTAATTTATATTTCTCCATTTTTTGCAGATATTTCATGGATATTCAACTTGTAGATCCAAACGATCCATTGGGGTATTTGAAAAGAAGGGGTTGGGCAAATATACCTGATGCTCCACTTAACCCAGATGATAGAATACCCGTTATATTTGATGCTATTGGTAATCCACTAGGGGAAAATGGTCAACAATTGAAATCTTCTATTGGTCGACTGGCAAAGTCCAGTATACCAATCAATATAAATCATTGGTCTGAGGTTGCCGATGTAGAAAAGTTCAAAATATGGATAACCATTTATGTAAGTCTCTTATATTTTATAATCAATATATATATATATATATATATATATATATATATATATATTATATTAGGTGTATTATATCTAATCTTTTGTACTGTGTTTTTACAGAATCATTACAAAGTCGATGACAATTGGCAGGACAAGTGTTATAAGATTGCAAATAAGGCGTGGAAGGAATACAAGACTTCCAGATTGGCGAAAAATTATGTGTTTCCATATTTGGAAACACTTGATGAGAATGTGATATACAAAATCCCTGAAGGACACCCCTGGATTACACCTCAAGTTTGGAAAGACTTTGTGGATTATAGATGTTCAGAAGAATTTCAAATTATTAGAGAAGATCATCAGAATGTCCAAATGCATAACATTCTTCCTAACCGTACTGGGAGATCTTCAAATCCTGATGTTAGATTTCGAATGGTATTATTAATTTGTCTTAATTTTATAAATATTTTTATATTAATTTTTCTCAATTTAATTTCATGTCATTGTTAATAAATTTTTTCTAATATATGTAGGAAGCTGAATTGGGTAGACCTGTTACCCGAATGAAATTGTACATAGAAACAAAGACTCCCAAAACGAAGAATGCAAGACCGATGAGTCAACGAGGAGAAGAACAATTAAATAAGTTGGTTAGTAATTTCGGTTGATAAAAAGTCTGACTGATACTTAATAATTGATGTAATAATGAATGATATGTTTGTGTGCTTTATTATTTGTAGAGAGTTGTTTAAGAAAAAATATACAGGGGTGAAATAATCGAAGAGCCTGGGAGAGATGCTTTATATCATGCAATCGGACGCGAGCATCCTGGTCGTGTTAGGGGAGGTAGCCAATATGATGGTGCTATGGAGTATTTTAAAATTCCAAAACATAAGCCTCAGACGGTAAGTAAGGAGAAATACACTAAAATTGAAGAAAAATTCAACTCCTTTAAGGCCTCCGTGATGAGTGAGATTGCCACTTTAAAAGAACATCAATCACAACAACTGTCAGCCATGATATCATGCTACAACCAGGGCATGCCATATTGGCCGTGAACCGACTTTTATGCCTATTTATGTAGTAGTGATCATTTATAATAAAAGAATTACAGTGTAATTCATACTTGTACATAATAAAATTTTATTTATTAAGATATAACTTAATTAATGTTTTTTGGTATTCCAATCTTGTATGTTTTTGTGATAGATTAGTTATTTATTTTTCATTTTATATAATCATTTGTGACTCTTTCTTTTTGTGCATGCAAAATTTTTTGTATTTTTCTTTTTTCTTTTAATATTATTATATTTTTTAAGGAAATATGAACGAGCTAAAAACTTAGTATAATGAATTTTACACTAGTTGTAAGGTAGCCCTATTCGTTCACTGCGATAGTTTCACACATCACAACATGTATCTCTCTCAAAACTAGGTATTTGTTTATAGCAACATTTAAGGTGACTCTATGTTGCAGTATTTTAAAAAGTGAAAGACATAGTTCAACTATAATTAGTAATCAAAGTTATTTAAAGCCCTAAAATCTCACAATATTAATTATAAACTTTAAGCATGACATACTTATGTATCTAGTGAGTGTGTCAGTAGGTTCATGTTGACATCGATAATTAGATGTGAAAAATACATAAATGTTCAAGTCACAATATCTATTTGCATAATGTATAGTCAATCAAGAAAATTAAAATAGTATGAGAGTAGATGGAAAGTTCATGTCAATAATATATCAAGTATATTCCTTTTTATTTTTTATTTTTTAAAAATTAAAGAAACATCAATAAAAATAAAAATAAATAAATAAACAAACTAAAGATGCTAACCTAGGGTTAATTAAGCACTAAAAAAAAGTACCCAGGTGAACATTATGAGACGATCGAGTGATCGAGAAAGATCGAGAAAAGAAAATATTTCTTAACTCAAATTTTCTTGAATTATGTTTTATCTATATCTTTGGGTTGGAAATCAAATGCCATAGTTGTCATAGGTATTTTCTTGAACTTACTTTTATATTTCACATTCATCCTAAATGAAGGTGCAATATGCATGATAGAATGATGATACTTAGTCTTAAAATTATAAGTTTTGAATTTTACTTGCTTCTTCAGACTTATAACTTCATTCTTTCTTGTAGAGTTATTAGACATACTACACATAGATGGATGATAATAATGAGTTCTATAGCTGGAGTCATGGAAGGAATTATAAAATTTTGGAGAATTAATCAAAAATCTACATTTTGGTCTTATATGACCTTTCTTACCATAATGATGACAAATAAACACACACTTAATTGTTTTTTTCTATTATAAGAACACAAGTTTCTTGTGCATAATTAATAACAATATAAGTAGAGTTAAAATTGCTTATAAGTGTGGTCTTTTATGTTGGAGGTGAATGTATAGTATGTGAAAAAGGCTTGGAGGGTTTTGCAAACTCAATTGTATTTGAAGATGATGGCATAGAGTGGTCATCTCTAAAGCTTAGCCCTCTCTTGGCTTCAAAAGGTTTTTCATAGTCAATGAATTTATTTAACTTTCAGCTCCAATAGTTTGTCTCTTCATAGCTTTTTTTTATTCTTCCAACTTCTACAAAAGATTCTTATTTTGCTGTTTGAGATCTACAAGATTTGAATTCAAAATATTAGTATGTTCAAACAATTCAATTTTATATTTTTATATAATTGAAGAAGTTATTTCAAAGGAATAAGTTTGTCATTTAGTGTAGGTACTTGTACAAGTAACTTGTCCTTTATCTCTTACTACCAATTAAGTCTATAAATAATTCATCAAGATTATTTGAATTAAACTTATTAAGTATGAATTTAGAATCACTTTCATCATAGTGTGAATCAATATCATACTTACTAGAGTGTCCACCAACAATTGCAATAAATTCCATGTAGTTGGTGCCATAATGTTTTGAGTTATTAGGATTGTCGTTTTCACTTTCTGAGTCGCTAAGGGTCAAGTTCCTTTCTTTTTGTTAGCACGCTCAAATACAATATGACCAATTCTATTACAATCGAAGCATTTAGGTCCAATGGTTTTAGTTTTCTTACCTTCTGAACTTATAGGTTGTTCTCTTGGATTTTGATCTATTGATCGATTTGGTTACCAGTTACTTTGTGCATTGCTCTGGTTAGAGATTTTCTTGAGTCTTTTGGCTAAGAGTCTCAATTTTTCATCATTTTCATTCTCATCATCATCAATCATGGTGGTTTTGAAAGAGATACCTTTTTTGTATGTGTTTAAAAGCTCATCTCAAAGGTTTAAAATAAGCCAATGAGTTTCTTTAGTTTGATGGTGTCTGTATCCTTACTTTCAGCAATTGTTGTAACTTTTGCATAGAAGCAATCTAATAGTGTGTAAAGAATTTTTCAAACTGTCCTAAAATCATCAAATTTCTCTTCAATATGGGTAGAATTATTAGTAATATCACATAATTTAGTATATAATTATGAAAAGTCTTAATCTTTTTTCATCTTAAGGTTTTCAAATTGAGTACCAAGCATGTAAAGTTTTGTTATTTTAACTTAAGTGATGTTGTCATGGGTAACCTTTAAAATATCACAAGCATGCTTAGTAGTATCAACATTAGAGATACGACCAAATTCTTTAGCAGATATAATAATAAAAATAACATTAATATATTTTCGGTTCTAATTCTTACCAACTTTATCTTCAATAGTCTAATCCTTCTTAGGTTTAGGAGTGACAAGATTATCTTTGCTAACCGTAAGTGGTTCCCAATCATAAATAACAGAGTTTCAAACACTCTCATCTATAGAACATAGAAATACTTTTACATGAGCCTTCCAATATATGTAGTAGATCCATCAAGATAGGAGCATGGGTTGTAGATGAACCCTATCTCAAATGATCCATAACAAGCCTAGGCAACACAAAATGTATCTAATGACTTGTTTTGATAAAAAAAAAATGAATTTTTTTAGTTATGCATCTAACATGGTAGAAGGGGATAAACATATAATTAATAAAAATATATCAAATTAAAATTTCACAAACTATTAGACATGCAATCAAGTGAAAATAAAATAAAGCAAAAATAAATAAATATTGACACACAATATTTTAAGGTGGAAATAACCTAGATCACACCAATAACCTAAGAGGAAAACTACTAGTCGATTGAATTATCTAACTATCCACTATTAAAATAAGATCCAATTACAAGGTTAGGACTTAAACTACCTTTCAAGATAATTCCCTTAAGTGATTTACTTACAAACCACCTCTTTCTTTCACAGTCTTTATAAAAAAGGTGTTCAGATTCGAACCTACATTTTAGTAAACTTGAGTCACAAGAGTTACTAATCCTGTTCAACTAGCACCTGAAAAGTTAGCATAGTAACACAAGCACAATGTGTGTGCTAGAACGGATTAAACAATAAACAATCTTAGCTAGATGATTTAATAAATTTAAAGATAAAAACAAAATCACTAGCAAATCCTAGAATAAGTAGATTAAGCACAAATTCAATAAATATAACTTCTTTAAAGATAAATAATCAAACCAAATAATTATGATATTACATACACAATTATTTAATCTAATAATTCAAAAAATAAATAAAAAGTAAGCTATATTGACATTTAGTCAAAATATCATAAATTAATTAAGCTTGTTAACCAATAACAATAAATTTTTGATAGATTAATTAAAGAAAGAAGCTTAAAGAAATACGATCTTGTTTTTACAAAGCAATTTGAAATAGAGCTTAAGATGAAAAGATTGATGCTTGTATGCTCGATTAAAATATGAAGTATTAGGTTCTTTATATGAGAAAGATTGAAGCCCTGATGTTAGGTTAAAGTTCAATTAAAATTCTATCCATTAATCAATTCATAGAGGAGTAAATAATATGGATAAAATGATAATTATAATTTTTGGCATGAGTAAACAATTAGATTAAAATTGAAACCCTGGCCACTCGATCTATCCATCCAAAAAAATTGATTGATCTAATCAATTCTCGATTCATCTAAGTTATTAAAAAATAAATCTTGAAATAGGTATATCGATTCTCGTTTGATCTAGTACTTGATCGATTGAACATTAAACCTCAATTGATTTACCTCAATTAAAATTTAAATCAATAGCTTTTTAATCAAGGTATATTGATTCTGGATCGATCTAGACATGTTTCGATTATCGAGTAATCTAAGTGCGAAATATTATAATATGTCTAATATAAAATATAAGGTGTATAAGAGCAAAGATATATCTGAGATCTATTCGTTTAGAGCTAAATAATTTGTTCGAATTGAAAAGTATTCTTGAAAGACTAACATAGAAATTAAATTACATTTACATGTTTTGTTCACGAATATCGCTAACACTCATAAACCTTACATATATGTTGAATGAAAATAGATATTTCAAGATTAAAAGCATATTTTTGATAAAGGTAGTATTAATTACTATTGGGATAATATCGTACATCTCACATGACAGTCAAGGAGTGGTCTTAATCATTATGCAAGTGTGAAGGCATTATAATTATCCTAAGGGATAAGAGCTCGGTAATTATCTTTTAGTTATCCTAAAAGAATAAAAACCTAATGATTATACTTATCTATTTGAAGGGATAATCTAGAAGATAATAAAAAATTGATTGTTACAGATAATGGATATCTGCAATATTTAACTGTCAATTGCAATAATTGTCTACAATACTAGAGTAGTTTAATCTTAATCAAACAGGGATAAGCTATAAAGTTTATTCTTTCTCCTATATTTAGTCGCATATGCATAATATAAGATAATATCTTAGAATCAATATTATAATATCATATATTTTATAATAGAGAATTACAACTTAACACTCTTTCTATAATATTATTAGAGCGAGATTAATATCACATCTAGTTTATATCTTATAGTTAGGAACTAAAGAATTATAAGGTCAAAGATCAACCCACAAGATAGTTTAAGGTCTTAATAGTTTGTTATTCTTGTAGATTATAGGAGAAAAAATCCTAAGCAATGGTAGACAAAAATGAATATCAATAATTACAAAACAAAAATACAATTTGATGGTTGATTTTTTTGATAAGTACTTGAAAATGAGCATATCAAGAAGTTTAAAAAATAAAAATACTTAGAAGACGGTGTATTTCGAAGATCAAAAGATTCAAAAAAGGAAGTTAAAGACAAGTACTTATAATTCATCAAAACATATGCTTAGGTCTTATATATTTTGATTGCATTTTAAGTGGATTATTATTATTATTAGTATTTCGTTAGTCCAATAAAACTTATGCGTCTTTAATTATTATGTCAGTGGTTAATTATATTCTGATATTTCATTTGAGATAATTATAAATTTGTAATCTTGGTGCTCTCGAATGGACAGATTGAGATAGATGAGACTCCCAACCCCACTCCAAGTTCAAACCACGATAAGTAGTGTTGATTTAAAAAAAAAAAAAAAAAATGCAGGTATCAGTATTCAAACTTCGTGGCAATGATTAAGTTTACTAAAAACACGTCTACGACAACTTGTGATATTAGGAACAATTATTATGCAAGACCACCGAGAACACAATACGGCAATAATAACAAAGGCATTTCAACACACAAGAGAGAAATTTCACCATGCATCTAACTGAACTTCATGATTTTTTGCAGGATATTTAACCTATTTAGTTCCACAAGCAAAGGCGACACGTAAAAAGTAAGTCCAAAGTCTCAATAATTTCACTTTTTCTGTTTCAAACTAATTATGATAATGTTGCTATATGCACAAGACTATTAACAAACAAACAAAAAATTGATTTAAACAACAAGAAGATAGAACCTAATGTACTTAACATATATACATCCACTTTACTTTCTATTAGATTTTGTTAAAACCAATTCTTTTATATATTTATTACTCCTTTACAAATATTACTTGGATACTGGCATATATTTTTCATATATACTAAACTTGGAACTGCAAAATGAAGGTAGGCCAGGGTCTATCTTAATAAACTGCAGGGAATACAATTGATCTAAAAGATAGGGTGAAGGATGCTCGTTCTCTTAGATTAGGCTACAGGGTATAAGATATAATATAATCAAGCTGGATAACACTAATAATAAGTAACTAGTTTTACATAAGTTCCTAAAGCTCTTAGAACCTTAACCTTAAATGTCCAGTAGAAAAAACCATAATTAAAGCTAAGTTACATGTTATGAGTAATGTTATATACATCAAATCATTTATATGAAATTGCATAATATCTATAAGCTTTTTAATTTTAAAAAGTTAAATTAATGGGTGAAAACTCCCCTAGTTTTTATAAATTACTCCATAGTATAGCTTCTTGTCTTTAATCAATGTGTAACATTATCCTTACATCCCTCAAAGTGTAGCTATTTGTCTCTTACAAAGTCCATTATTTGTATTTTTAACATATTTTATTTTATTTGAGGCTTTTTTTACAATACTCATTTCATTTTTTTTTTGTGCATAGGGGCCAAAGTTTTTGATCTAATCGATTATAAAAGTTCATAAGAACCATGAAACTACCAATCAAAAAAAGTTAACTCCAATAGCCATGTGAGGATACCTATAATCCTTGTATTTAATACCTATATTATATTTATCCATTTAATAGCACATGCTTATAAATCTGAAATTATTTTTAGTGATAAAATATGGAATAAGATATGCTAAAATATTATATAAGATATATTCTAAGTTATAGCCGAAATTTTTAGCATAAAAGATAGCATAAAATCTATTTTAAAAGATATTAGATAAGATATACTCTAAATTATAGCTAAAATCTTTAGCATAAAAGATACCATAAAATCTATTTTAAAAGAAATCTATTTTAAATAAGAGTCTTCTTAATTAGCGAGTATTACTAATTCTATTTGTAATAGAAAATATATTTATCAATCATACATGAGTTATATATCTTAATTAATGAGTATTATTAATCATATTTGTAATAGAAAAGATATTTATCAATTACATAGGATTAAGGGTTTTACTTTTTCCTATAAATAAAATTCATTACTCATTGTTTCAATTAACTACACAAGAGCATTATTCTAATATTTTTAATTTCTCTCTCTTGTTTTAGAAATATAAGATCATAATTCTTTATTTAGTTAATCTATCAAATATTGGTGGTTATGTTTGATTAATTAATAAGCGTAATTATTTTATGATATTTTGATAATATGTTCTTATGGCTTCTTCTTTATTTTTGTTCTTAAATTGTTAGATCAAATAATTGATTTTGTCATATCATAGTTATTTTATTTGATTATTAATCTTTAAAGAAGATATTTTTATTAAATTTGTGCTTGTTTTTTTTGCTCTAGGATTTTTTAGTTGATTTGATTTAAGTGACATATGTTTTGAATCATCTAGTTAGGATTATTTATTATTAAATCTGTTTTAGTTCACACAAACACTTTTATTTTTTGTGCTAACTATTTTGTAGTTAATTCGGGAACGTATTTAATTGGTAGGAAGCTTATTAGAGCATTCGTCTAGAAACCGTTCATGCTAATATTGAAAACTGTGAAAACAGAGCAAGAGCTCATAAGTAAAGTACATTAGGACAATATCCTAGGGAGGGTAGCATAAGAACGAGTTTGTGCTTGAACATTTGTTTTTCATAATGGAAAGTTAGGTGGTCCGGTGAACCAGTGGTTTTCCTCTTAGGTTATGGTTGTGACCTAGGTTGTTTCCACCTAAAAATATTGTATGTTATTCTCTTATTTTTGCACTTTATTTTTACATATGATTTCATGTCTCACTACTTTGTTTAAGTTATTAAATTATTAATTAGTAAAAATTAAAAAATAACTTATTCACCCCACCTTGAGGTCCATAATTTATAAACTCTCAGTTGGTATTAGAGCCAGGTTATTTTTAATTTTTACGAATTTATAACATAATAACCTAAAAAAATCGGTCAGGTATGCAATCACTTGTAAGAATAAAGTACGGAAATAAAATAATAACATGATATGTTTAGGTGGAAACAACCTAGGCCACAACCATGATCTAAGAGAAAAACCATCGGTCCACTAGACCACCTAACTTTCCACTATGAAAATCAAATGTTCAAGTACAAACTCGATCTTATGCTATCCTCCCTAGGATACTGCCTCAATGTACTTTACTTACGAGCCCCTGCTCTATTTTTATAATTTTCAATATTAAAGTGAGCAGTTTTCAGACTAATGTTCCAATAAGCTCCTTGCCAATTAGATCGTTCACAAATTAATTGCAAAAGGGTTAGCATAAAAAAACAAGTGTGTGTGTATGTTCTAGAACAGATTTAATAATGAATAATCCTAACTAGATGATTCAAAACATATGCCACTTAAATCAAATCAACTAGTAAATCCTAGAGCAAAAAGATCAAACACAAGTTCAATAAAAATAGCTTCTTTAATGATTAATAATCAAATAACTATAATATGAAAAAACTAATTATTTGATCTAACAATTTAAGAACAAAAATAAAGAAGAAGCCATAAGAACATATTATCAAAATATCATAAAATAATTAGGTTTATTAATCAATCAAACATAACCACCAATATTTGAGAGATTAACTAAATAAAGAAGCCTAAAGAAGTATGATCTTATATTTATAAAACAAGAGAGAGAAATTAAGAAGATTAGAATAATACTCTTGTGTGGTTAATTGAAACAATTAGTAATGAGTAATAAGTTTTATTTATAGGAAAAAGTAAAACCCTTAATCCTATGTAATTGATAAATATCTTTTCTATTACAAATATGATTAATATTACTCATTAATTAAGATATATAACTCCTATATGATTGATAAATATCTTTTCTATTACAAATAGGATTAGGAATACTCAGTAATTAAGAAGACTCCTATTTAAAATAGATTTCCTTTAAAATATATTTTATGCTATCTTTTATGCTAAAGATTTCAGCTATAATTTAGAGTATATCTTATCTAATATTTTAGCACATCTTATTCCATATTTTATCACTAAAAATAATTTCAGATTTATAAGCATGTGTTATTAAATGCATAAATGTAATTCTATCTAGGACTCGAGCATTTGTTTGGTTTTTCTTATAGACTTGATAGTAGGCCTAAAAACAAATTTATAGATAAATATTTTGTCCACGAAAATAACCAACACTATAGTCCTTACAAACTCCCTCTTTGGTATTTTCGTGTGGCAAAACCTCTCTCTCACTACATGAAACTTATAGGAATAAGATAAAATACAATGATTTTTTAGACTCTATAGTGGAACTATCATATGGTCCGATGAATCCATCTTCGTTACAACTTGACAAGCTTGTAAATAAATGAAATGACATAGGCAAAGCAAACAACAACTTGGCTTGAAAGCCTCATTGTACATTAGTTCAATTTACATAAAGATAGGCAAAGTGTAAAGATTAATCATGTAGTGTGCATTCATATCAATCAAGCTTAGTGAAAGTTTATAAATTATGGACCTGATTAACCTAGAAGGGGGTGAATAGGTTATTTTTAATTTTTACCAATTTATAATTTAATAACCTAAACAAACCAGCCAGACATGCAATCGCGTGTAAATATAAGTGCGAAAATAAAATAATAACACGATATTTTTAGGTGGAAACAACCTAGGCCACAACCATGACCTAAGAGGAAAACCACCGGTCCACCGGACCACCTAACTTTTCACTATGAAAATCAAATGTTCAAATACAAACTCGGTCTTATGCTACCCTCCCTAGGATACTGCCCCAATGTACTTTACTTACTAGCCCGTGCTCTGTTTTCACAGTTTCCAATATTAGCGTGAACGGTTTCCAAACCAACGTTCCAATAAGCTCCTCGCTAATTAGATCGTTCACAAATCAACTATAAAGAGATTAGCACAAAAAGAAACACAAGTGCCCGTGTGTGTTCTAGAATAGTTTAATAATGAATAATCCTAACTAGATGATTTAAAAACATATCTCATTTAAATTAAATCAACTAGCAAATTCTAGATCAAAAATATTAAGCACAAATTCTAGATCAAAAAATATTAAGCATAAATTCAATGAAAATTGTTTCTTCAAAATTCAATGAAAATTGTTTCTTCAAAATTCAATAATTAAATCAAATAATCATGATCACATATAAAATTATCTTATCTAAAAAATATAATTAAAAAGAAACAAACAAAAAAACAAAAACAAAAAAGAAATAGAATTTCCATTACCAAAGGTGCTGTGTGATTTTAGATTAATACTACTAACCGAACATTCATTAATGATGTATCTCTTTGCTGTAAGGTGAATATGCCTTTATTTGAATAAATATGTTTACAGCTTTAGTGGCCCTCCATGGATTAATTTCTCTTCTTCTTTTTGCTTTCGCAGTTTTTTTTCTTTTACAAATGCAGAGTTATTTCTTTGGCCGCATTTTTTTTCCCACCCTTATTAACCCTAATATGTCTATATATATATATATAGATAATAATAATAATGTTTAATGATATTAGAGTTAGGTTAAATGTGTTTTGGTCTTAACTTTTCAAATCCCATTAAAAACAAAAACTTAATATTATCTTAAGATATATTATAAAAATATTTAATTAATAATTTCATAAATTAATTAAAGTTTGAATAAATATTTTAACATAAAATATAATTTCAGATTTATGAAAATGTGTTATTAAATGCATGAATGTAATCCTATGTGTCGTAGTTATAAAAAAACATACATGAAGTACGAATATCTGGAACTTGAAAATTTGTTCAGCTTTTTCTTGATAAACTTGATAGCAGGCCTAAAAACAAATTTACAAGTAAATATTTTGTCCACGAAAATAGCCAACACTCATAGTCCTTACACTTAGTTAAATATGTTCTCCCCCTATATGAATAACAAAAGAAAATATGGAAGTAAAACACATTATTCTCCCCCTTTTTGACATATGAGAAGGACAAAACATTAGACAAAACATTGAAGCTAAACACCTCCTAAAGATATAGCAATGCAAAATTAAAGTAATGAAAAAGTACAATGTGCTATAAACTCCCCCTACGTTCTATGACTCTCTAACTTAAAAACCAATTAAAAATATATTAAATAAAAAGAGGATATAAATGAAAAAAATCTATTTTTTTTAAAAATTTTAATTTTTAAATTGGTATAAATAGCCACATAAGGTATTAAATTCATTTAATCACAAACGAGCACATAACCAATTGAGAATTCACCAATTTTAACTCAAATTTTGATTATTTATTATATAAATAAGAAATTATATAAATAAGCAAGTAGAGTAGAAGAGGTACATAAACATACTTCGCACATATAATGACATATTAACATTTTCTTAAAAATAGTGTAAATGTTTAAACTCTACAATAAATCAATTAATTCATTTATGACCAATCAAGAAAAACTTAAAAGAAAAAAATATCACATATCATGTAAAATTATAATCGAGTCTTTAATCTCAAAAAATAAAATATATCTACTAAAAGAGGACCTAATTTTATTATTATTATTATTATTATTATTATTATATATATATGAGGTAAATGATATATTTTTTTATAACCTCTATTAGCTTATTATTTTTGTGCATTCCAAGTACAAGTTTTATAAACAATTTCTTTTTGCATAATGTTTTTTTGCACGAGCCATGAACCTAGCATGATGACTTTCACACTAGTTGTGAGGTAGCCCTCTCCGTTCACTGTGGTAGCTTCACACATCATAGTAGGTATCCCTCTCAATATTAGTGCCTCTATGTGGTAAAGTTTTTGAAAGTAAGAAATATAACTCAACACAATTTTACAGACAAGATTAGTTGAAGTCTTAAAGTTTTTCAAGAAAATTCATAAACTTCAAGCATAACATATATATATATATATGTGTGTGTGTGTGTGTGTGTGTGTGTGTGTGTGTGTGTGTTTGTGAGTGTGTGAATAATTTTATGTCAACATCGATCATCACATGTATAGGAATATGTGTGTATGCATAAGTCAAAATTGTAGAATAATTGATAGAATAAATATCAAAATTAGTTAAGTTATAAGGTTATTGGTCTATAAGTGTTGAATAAGTTCAATACCATGTTGGCCAAATAAAGTTTCTACTTCTCTCTCTCTCTCTCTCTTTGTAAGTTTAACTAATAAAAAAATAAAGATTGCTCACCTAGGTTCATTTAAGCACTCTAACACAAATACCTAAATGAAGGAATAAAAGATGGTCAAGTGACTAGAAAATTTTCTTGCATTTTAGTTTTTCTATATCGTTGGATTGGGACTCAACAAACTTAGGTTTCATAGGCGTGTTCTTTGACTTAGTTGTACTTTTTTCATTAATCCAAAATGAAGATGCAATATGCATAATATGATGAAGATAATGAGTCCTAGCATTAAAAGTATTGAATTTTACTTGCCTTTTTAAATCTAAGACTTCATACTTTCTAGTAGAATTTTTGAACACATTATTATAATTTCCATTCATACTTGAATATGATGTAGCATGCATAAATGGATGATGCTTATGGGTCATACTATATGAAACATGGAAAGAATGATTAAGTTCAAGAGAATTCCTCAAAAATCTACATTTTGGTCTTATATGATTTTTTCTACCACAATGATGACAGACAGGTACAAACTTAACATCTTTTTCTACTATAGGTGTAATAGTTTTTGTGCATAAGTAGTAACAATAGGAGTAGAGTTTAAGGGTCTTACAAATGTAGTCTTTGCTGTTGAAGGTGTGGAACTCTCATCCTTATAACCAAAACCATGTGTATCATCCTGTGACTTACCAATGCTCAATATTTTATCTAATTGTTGAGCTCCAATGGTAAGCCTCTCCACTATTTCACATGATTTTCTGAGCTCTTGCACTTGTTTTTTATTATCTTCAACAAGCTTATTATTTTCTTCTTTCAAACCTACAAAACTCAAATTCAAAGCATTATTTTGTTCATGCAAAATATTATTCGCTTCATTTAATTTATTAGAAAAAATTTCATGTGCCTCAAGTTGTTCATTTAATTTTTCTATTTTTTATTTAAACTATTATTCTCTTTTATGGCTCTAAGACATTTAGAAAATAATTATTTAAAACTTTTAACATTATATTTAGAAAGAAAAGAAGATTCAAGTTCCTCCATAATAAAAATTCGTAAGGCTAACACTAACACATAGGATTTTAAGTTAGTTCTATGTGTCAACCGACACTACATGTGGCTTAATTCGGTTGACACTTAGAACTGACTTTAAATCCTACGTGTCGTGTCGGTTGACATGTAAAACTGACGTTGTTTTTTTAATTTTTTAATTTGATCTTTCAACGTACCGACTTTAAATTAATTATAAGTTGGCTTTTCCCAAAAATTGACTTTAAATCCCAACTTAATTACTCCTTTTTGTAGTAGTGATTGTTGCTTGATCTGGTCGCTGTTTAAATATTGCCTGATCAGGTCACCATATAAGTGTTGCCTGATCAGCCACGACTCATCTTGTCTTACTATAATAACCTACATCAACCACAACTCATCTTCAAGATGACCCATTCTCACATAATCCTCCCAAGTTCGTACCAAGTCTAGTCCAACCAAACCCAATTTGTGATAGATCCAATTGAACTAGCCCAACCCATATCTCTCCCGGTTTTTCACTTAACGCATTGGTCTGGTCATTCATGATATAGATGAGATCACATAGAGTAGCGTTAAACTCTATATCTTGCTCATTCCTTCAATCTCTTTGGTTAGGCTACTTATAATCATTATTATAACTAAAAAGGTTTTAAGTTTAAGATTAGAGAGATGTTGTTTTCACATGAATTAGATTAAGTTTTTCATATGAGCCAAGCCAGGCCCAGTTCATTCAAGATAGTGTTTATATAGCCCATTGTTCACAATCTTACTCGGTATGCACTAGTATTCTACTTGTAATTGACCTCCCCTATCGTGATTCACTTTTTCAACATGATGGTCCATATCTTTCATGGTCATTCACTATGGTGCTTATTGAGCCCATCGGTTAGTGGTTGAGTCAATTTCAAATTAAAGGCTAATAGCATTCTATTAAAACGACATCGTGCACCTACTCATCTCTTTTCATTAAAACAACTTTTACCAACTTAATGGTAAAATTAGATGGATGGAAACACAAGATGGTAGGTGGCGTAATGAAGAGCTCTACCAATGTATTAAAGACACAAATGATGCATTTGAATAACCTTCTTTATATGAAGCCTTTGGTTTAACTGTTATAGAAGTAATGAACTATAGATTGCCTACTTTTACTACAAATCAAGGAGGTCTAGTTGAAATCATTGTTGATGGGGTCTCAAGTTTTCATGTTGATCCAATCAAGACCCAATCTGTTATTCCTAAGATCGTGCCAATTCAATCGCATCAGCCCAACCTGTTTCTTAGTGGTTCATACCAAGTCTAATCTGGCCAGACCCATGTTTTTTCTAGTGCGCATGTTCTTGTTAGACCTAGATGAAATAGTCATAAAAAATGTCTCAAATGTCAGCAGTGTACACTATCGAGCTTTGAAGAAAATCCAACCACCTCAAACTAGTGCATGGAAAGAGCCCCCACTTGATACTAAGGAAAGATCAATTAGTGCAACGTTTATTCTTCTTTGCATATTTTTCACTTAGCCTCATTTCTCGACGATTTGAACTGTTGATAAAAATATCGCACCACAATTAGCTTTCTCAAGGGTATCTTTCTTAAAGACTAACTCTAGCTCTCTTGTCTCATATCCATCTGAATAGAAGTCCATTCTTATTGATTGGTGCAAGCGCCTATATATGATATAGTTGTATAGGCTTATAAGGAACCCATCATTTTGGGTTTACACCAATAATGTTGTAATTCCATTTAATGGGGTATATGCTTAGTAATAGGATAATACCTTCCTTAACGGGGAAAAAATCTTTGGCATGGTCAGCTTTTGCGGTAGAACCTTGGCCTATTTAGGAATCTATATCAACTTGCTTTCCACTCAGGGGTGGAGGCCTTTCTGACGTAGTCCTCTTTTAAGAAAGATAACAACATGGTCGAACATTGGGTATGACCTTGTGTCCAAGAAGCGGGGTGATATTTGGACTACCTTTGCTAATTAAGGGTTGTGAACTACCCTGTTCATAATTATGTGATACCCTAATAGGTGATCAGCGATGTATATGTTCATTGAGATCCAACTCTAGAGTTAGGTGAATAAGACTATTAGCCTACTCGGTAAGTGATGGTGGGTTATCTATTTTGTGCGGAGAAATATTTCCTAAAACACGAGATAATTATCCTAGGGATAATATTGAAGGTCTCAAATGCTAACTATAGTCTAGAAAGACTTGAGTTCCTATAGATGGTGCCAATTGTTTGGACAAAATTTTCCATTAGGGATTCTAGTGATTTTTATAGAGAAGTAAAAAATATTGACAAATGAATAGATCATGTATTCTCCCCATTAAAGAGGTATAAATAGCACCTACTAAATAGGTGTTAAAGGTACATATGTTAGAGCTTTTAAATGACTAAATATATACAATTCAACCCCTAATAAGTCAGGTGGCCATAGACATTACAGAAATTGGTCGTTATATATATACTGCTTAAGGCCTTACAATAAGATGTTATCCAAGTCATTAGAACAGTGTACCATGTCATTTATTTAGGATAGGTCTTAATCCTCACCTCAGATTCATTAGATCGTTATATACTAATGACTATATAGATGCTACCCTTACCATGGATGAGGTATCTTGGTCGCTAGGGTTGCGTACCTATTGCCTGACATTTCTCAATTCAAGGTTTTTTGGGGACAATGTTTCCTATATTTAAGGGTGTACACTAATAATAAATTGGATTATTGTTCCAATGAATGTGTATTCCTTGGTTATGATGTCCCTTATTTAAGAGTGTACACTAATAATAAATTGGATTATTGCTCCACTAATGTGTGTTCCTTGGTTATGGTGCTAAATAAAAAGGTTTTGTTTGTTATGATAAGGATAATGACAATTTGTTTCTAAGCAGACATGTTTTGTTCAATGAATTAAAATTTCCATTTGCCTCTGTAACTAGTAATTTAGAAAACATCATATAAGTTAGCCTATTGCATCTGTGTTGTAGGTACCTTGTGGGATTTATTTTGGCTCTAGTTTTTCTCCTTCCTTTTTTATCCCTTCTGATCTTTCTATATTAGATGCCATTGATACCCATGTTCATTCACCATCAACTCATCCTTCTATTTTAATGCCTATCTCTTTATCTAACACTATACATTTATCTTCCTTAGTCAATGTCCCATCAGTTACTCCTGATAATGAGTCATTGAATACTTCCTCTAATATACCAGAGTCACATAACATCTCTTCTCTATCTAATAATTTTGACAATACCTTATCTATTACTTATTAACTCTATAGCTACTGTTCAAACTCACGTTTCACCTTTACCTTCCAATCATCTTGATCTAGTTATTGATCTTGGTTCCATTCCAACTACAAACACTTCTTCAATTACCTTATAACAATCATGGCATGGTTTCAAGAGCTAAAGTTTGTGTCACTATGTCGAAGCTCTATATCATTAATGGCACATCTGTGTTACTTGAACCTAAGTCATACAAAGAGGCTCTTAAAATTCCTAAATGGAAGTGTGTTATTGAATTGAAACTTCAGGATTTATTAAGAAATGGCACATAGGAACTGGTTATGCTAAATGAAGGTAAGAATGCTATTGGATGTAAATGGTTATTTTGAATAAAACTCAAGGTAGATAGAATGTTTGACAAGTATAAGGCTAGACTTGAGGGAAAAGGATTCTTATAAAGAGAAGCCATTGATTTTGTTGAAACTTTTCTTCTGTAATCAAGTTTCCTATCATTCAAGTTGTTATTAACAATGCCTTTCTTAATAGGAATTTAGATGAGGATATGTAAATGATGCAATCTCTAGGGTTTGAACAAGGATTAAATCTAGTCTATAAGGTAAGGAAAGCTCTACATAGGCTTCGATAGGCACCACAAGCCTGGTGTTCTAAGTTGAACTACTGCTTAATTCAATTTGGTTTTGTGTCAGCTAAATCAGATATTTCACCATTTGTATATAACTCCATGATATTTTTCCACTCAAAGACCTTGGTCTTTTGAGCTATTTCTTAGGACTTAAGGTAACAATGGCTAATGTTGTGTTGTATCTTAATCAACAAAAGTATATTATGAAGCTTCTTGACAAGTGTGGTCTTATGGAAACTAAGGATGTTGATACTCCTATGACTTCTGGTAAGGGACTTAATGAGGCTAATGGCACCCTTTTAAATGATGCTGGTCAATATAAAAGTCTAGTAGATAGCTCTTAATATTGTACTCTCACTCAACTTGATGTCTCATTTATTGTTAACAAGCTATTCGAGTTCGTGGCACAGCCCTCTGATGTGCATTTGGTTGCTCTTAAAAGAGTCATGCATTATTTAAAAGAGACATTATTGCATAGTCTTGTATTTTTCAAAGCTCTCTATCTCTACATTTGAGTGCCTATTATGATACAAATTGGGCTTCTTGGTTGCATGATAGAAAATCAATTAGGGCATACTGTGTTTTTCTTGGCTCAAAATTGGTTTCTTGGCAAATAGCAAAGCAAAAAGTGATAGCTCATTCAAGCATAAAATCTTAGTATAGGTCATGGTTAATAGAGATGCTGAACTTCTGTGGTTTAAATCAAATTTCTTAGAATTGCTTATCTCCATTACAGCTCCTCCACTACTTTTTTGTGATAATTTCAATGCTCACAGATTGACCAAGAATCCAATCCACCAGGACTAAACAAATCCAACTAGATTAACACTTCATATGAGAACAAGTTCTTCATCACTAGCTCAGCCATGGCTATGTACCATCTCATGAGCAGTTGGTCAATATTCTCTTAAAATCTTTAGCTTATCCTCAATTTCACTCTCTTAAAATCAAACTTATGGTTTTGCCAAAACCATTAGTACCATTAGTTTGATGAGGGGCTATAAAACCATAGTATGCTATTGTATGAGATATGGTTAGTTAGTTAGTTGTTGTATTCTTTATGATTGTATGTGATGGGGTTCATTTATGCAATACACACTTTAGGTTTTTCTGTGTTGTGATGCATTATATGCATTACGTGTACACACTTCCTTACCCCATTATATGCATTACTTATATGTGTAATTAAGTATTGAAATCATATAATTTAGTTTCAGATTTTCTTAAGAGTTTTTAATATATAATTGATTTGTAGCAATATCAATAAACCTAATACCATCTTTGGTACACTATATCAAATAAATTAATTATAGTTGTATTTGATTAAACTGTAATAGACTGTATTATAATTAATTAATTTGTATAATGTTTGTTGATAACTTGTATAATATAATTGGATTAAATTGATTTAATAGTATATAATTTGTTTTATATAGTTTTCTTATGTATTAAAATAATTTTCTATAAAAGGTTTATTTAAATATATATATTTTATTTATTTTTATATTTTTTACATGTATAAAAGATATTATTTATAATTTGAGATGAGATAAAAAGTTAAGACATATAATTTTAGGAATAAAAATTCAGATAAATTAAGTTAAATATAAAGTATGATTTAAACACATTCTTCCTAGTACGATAAAATTTGTATATAACAATATAATTTTTATTTTACATAATATAATCATAACTCAAAAATATGATTGTATAAAAATTATATAATAAATTGTTTGATGTTATTTTTTTTTCCGCTAACAAAGTCAATTTCATTAATATAAGAAATATTTACAAAATATGGAAGTACTAAGTATTGGTTTCATCATTAATTAAATTACATATGTAAACAGGTAGATCTTGTAAGTGAAAAATCCTTCTATTTTATCAATTAACATTATTTTGACAGTTGTATCTGTAACTCTGTTGCAATCTCAGGGAACTTATTTGAACACATAACAGCTAAAGTAGCTTCAACTTGTAAGTTGATGCACCGTGCATGGTATTCTTTTCAGTCCTGTTAATATTACGGGAACTCATATATCGCAAAAGATGTGCAAAAGATGGTAGAACACAAAAGGAGACCCTAATAATGGAGGTGAAATTAGCTGGAGAGGGTATGCTAAACCTTCCTGCATTTCATTTCTTTATTTAATAGCTTGTCTATTTCTTCACTTTCTTTACCTAATAGTTTATCATTTGTATTTTTTAGATGTATCCCTAACTCTATGTATTTTATTCCTTCACTCGCTTTTTTTTTTACTGGTGAGCAAGACAACCTTGTATGTTAGGCACGCTTTATCAAAGACTCTAGGGATGTGAGCACATCTTCCTTTGTTTATATGAATGTTACTTGCTTAATTACTAATGTGTTTTGAAAACTATGTATTGTGTTTTGTTTACATTATTTGCGTATGAGTAATCACATTGATGGCTAATAATCTAATGAGATAATATCTCAAATGCACCTGAGTTTTAACATATCTTTGATTATACTTTCGAGGTTTATAAAAATATCTAGGATGTTTTTAGATTTTATGGTTAATATTATTGACGTCCTTAAAACGTAATGGTGTTAATTTTCCTTTCATTACTATTCATATTCTTATTTCTTGACTATGATACCATTTTTGCGTTTTTTCGATTGCCAGAAACTGTTGTGATGGAATTTCAGTTAATCTGTTCTTAATGTGCTGGCTAAATTATCATCTTAATAAGTCATATGTCTTGAATGCACAGTATACTTATAATCTTCAAAGAAGTAGTATCCAAACATTAAGTTGTTGAATTCCTCTTCTTTTATTCTTACATATTTTTGACTAAAATAGTCTCTTAATGTCCTTGAAACAATATGGTCTATGATGCTTGTGATAGCTTTAATATAGTTTGTATAACTTTCTAACAATGTGTTAAATCTTTTAAAAATTTCAAGACACGTTTCATAATCTTTATCCTTAAAATATTCGTTTAAATGATAAAGATAACCTTTATCAAAAATTTCTAATAAAATTAGATTTTTATCTTTAATTTCGATCAGAATTAGTTTTTATTTTTAAAAGGAGTTTCTATTTTCCTATTTATTAGTATTATAATGTGATGTAAGCAAATATTTAAACATTTAAAATTCTTAATTGGTTTAAATGTATAATTATTATACTTAAATTTAATGGGTCTATCATAGTCTTTCCTACTATTCATCTCATTTTGTTACACCGATTATGTCTTAGCTTTGCTCAAACCTCAACAACATAATGATAATCCTTTCGCATTCGTACATAAATGATGTCCAATTTTTGACTTACTAGAGAAGAGTAACTGAACTTCATTTTATTCATAATATAATAATTATTGCAAACTTAAGACCAACTAAAAACCTTGAAGGGATTCTTAGCCACTCATACTTTTTGGGTATAAAATTATTGGTTTTGGGATGTCTAGATAGAGGAGATTTCTATACTAGAGTTTGTGTTTTTTAGAGTAGAAAGCTTTGGATTTCTATTAATTTTGAAATGAGAATAAGGGTTCTTTTTATAGTACAAGAAATCTCTATTTACAACAATAAAATTATTATTTTACCCTTGCTTTAATAATTCGTTTGTCATTGTTTTTTCCTTGGCACATGCTACCGATTAAGGTGTAAGATCTACATCTTTATTTTTTTCATCTTCTGTCGATTGTTCTTTTCTTTATTCTTCTTTGTCGTTTTCTACCAACGGTCCTTTTGATGACGTTGATGATGACGCATTTTCGTCTTCTCGATCTTTGATGTAGTGGATGCATTTTTGATATTTGGTGGCTTTTTTAGAATAGAAGTAGAATACCTTCCTTGTTTCTAGATCAATTTCCAAGTTGCTGTTAAAATTGGCTTCATATTTGGAAATGTTTTCACCATCTTCTTTTGACAAAGCCATATTGCTATAGGAAATGATGATAACTTTTCTAGTTGAATAATTTACTCTGATCTATGTAGAATTGTCAATCTTCTTGAGCTCATAGTAAATTTGGCCTCATATTTGAATTCTTAGTACACAAAGTTCTTTTGTGTTGAATTTCTTTTCTGGAAGTGCTATTGGTTTGGGAACTTCTCTGTTTGTATTGAAAATCTCTATCTTGATAAAGTGGTAGGAACTAATACATCCTTCCTCATTCCAATCCATTAATAAATTGAAAAATCTGAGATAAATAGGCTTGTCTTCTGCTTTACTCTTCTTTCTGAAGTTCTTAATTGCTCTTTTAAAAAAATTTGGGAAATAATTTAATTTGCTTAAATTAATTCATGGATATACATTTTTTATTAGTCCTGCATAGAAAGTTTTATAAACAAATATGAGATCAACTCCTTTCAAGATATTGGATTTACTTTTTGTAGGAAATTCCTTGTTTGTAATATAGAAATTCATATCTTCAATATGTTCCTGGGTAGACTTTATGGCTAAGTTATAGAAACTCAACCATTGAAGTTTGCTAATGTTTCTATATATTCTTTCTCATCTTTAATGATTGCATAATTTTTGGGGGATGTCTCCCTAAATAGCATTGATTTTTTTACTATCTTCGATGTCTCTGGGAGAGTTTCTTCTCTAAATATCACTAAAGCCCTTACTATATTCCCTAGATTTATCAATCTGCTTGGGGTTGTTAGTTGTTGTTGTAAAGCTACAGAATAATTTCTTACTATCTCTTCTGGAATTATTAGTTTTGGTGTTTTGTAATTGGCATAGTTGCCTTTAGTTTCTATTTTGTTGGTGAAGGCTTTATGAGTTACTCCACTAATTCCTAGAATAGATTTAATGGCTTCTTCCCAATTGTTATAAATTCCTAGTTTTTGGCCATTATAGACCATATAAACCTTTTTTTGTTCTTTTTTTTCTGTCTCATATTCCTAATTGAGCTTTTTAGTTTTAGAAATCTTCCTTTCTTTTGAACTGTTGGATTCTTCCTTTACATTTTGAATTCTCTATTTAGACATTTCACCTTCTTTAGTTTGAACTTTTAATGAAAATTTCTCTTTTGAGATTTTGGACTCTAAAGGTTGTTTTGAACAATTAAGTTTTTTCTGTTTATTTCTTATCTTCATAAGAGATTTCTCGAGGTATAGCAGCTTGAGTTGTTTCTCTAGGATTTTTATCTCCTTTTATTTTATCTTGATCTTGATGTCAAGATGTTCCATACTTGAAAGCATAAAAATAGTTAGAGGTGCTAATTCTCTAGTAAAAACATCTATTAAGCTATTCTTATGTCTTGGAAGATGATCGACATCAAAATTGTAATGGTTGAACCATTGTTGCCATCTAAATAATCTTTATTGTGTTGAAATCATCTGTAATATTAGTTCTTAAGAAATAACCAATTTTTTTTATTTGTTCTAACAATAAATCTGGAGCTTATAACATATATTGTAAACTTCTTAATGTCTTTTTTAACAACTAAATATTTGTTTTCATTATTGTGGTAATCTAATTATGGAACTTTGAAAGATCCTGTTGTATATCTATATAGATATTTATCTTTATCATCTACTTTTACTTTTAGAACCGTTCCCCAATATTCTTTTGAAGCATCTGTTTCAAGTGGGAAGGGGGTTCGAATGTAGAATTGATAGCTAACTGTATGATCGAGGTAAATTTCTACATCGTTGTTGCTACTCATAATTAGAAGTAAATAATGACTAACTTATGTATTGTTGTAGGCTATGTTCTTGGCTAGAGAAGGTGATCTATGCCTCAAGGATTATAAGAGCGAGGTGAAGGCCAGTTGCTTACAAATGAGGAAAAAATCCTAAATCTTGAGGGTGACCTACTCGATAAGTGTGAGAAGCTAAGAAAAGTAGACAACTATTATTTCGAACAAGGAAAACAAGCCAAACATTTTGAGCAGCTTGCTAAAGAGGCTGAAGATAGAGCTCACACTTTACAAGGTCAATTATGTGCAATGTTAGACCAGGTGAACTCGTTTTCTACATTGATTGATACCTTGAAAGCAGAGTGCACCAAAACTTACTAAAATGATGTAAGCTTTGTGGTGAGCAATCTCAAAATCCAAACTGAAAAGTTAGGCCTAACAGTGCCTTATTTTACTCTAATGCGAGCTTTTCAAAGTAGCTTGTCCAAGGGACTTCCGAATGGTACCCCCCAACCTTCACCCCACAATAATGAGGTTACTCATAGTAATCATCTTGAGGGCGTGGTGGAAGAAGCCACCCCGTAGGAAAGACTTTATTTTGATATTTTGTTATGTGAGGATAGAAAAAATTCATGTAAAGAATATTTTGGGATTTTGAATTTTAACTTCATTAAATGTAGTTTGGTTTCTATTTATTATCTCCCTTTGTTGATTTATTCACTCCCTCATTGTTATTTTTATGATTTACCTTATTACAAAACTTTTAGTTCTGAGAGTCTGAGGCCATGCTTGATAATTATAATTGATAATAATGTCGCATGCGACCTAATAAGATTCATAAATTTGTCTTAAGTCATGGGTATATAAAGATGGATTATAGCAAAGTTAATTTGGATGACTTATTCCAAATGGGATCTTTTTTTTTGGTACTCCTGAGGTGCCAACTCTAGTTACAAAATACTTTCCATTACAAGAGAACGACCTACTTCTCCCATCCACATCAAGAAGGTAAACCAAATAAATTTACCCATTATACAAGTAATACCTGAGATAAGAAAATGAGCTACCTATCCATCCTTTAGCGAGAAAATTAATCAGGTTTCCCCCAAGACCCATATGAAAGAAAGAGTAAGAAATCCAAAACAATCCATGGTCTAGCTCGATTGATGACTAAAAGGTATCTCACTAAACCAAGTCAGGTCGATATGAAGACGTCGGGTAGAAGTGTAAAATGCACTCCTACCATCGAACATATGGTGATCTGAGAAATTACCCCTGGGTGAGGGAATGTCTTCGTTGAGGGAAGATATTAGTCCATTGCAAAGTATATATCCCATGAAGAGAAAAATGGGTGAAGTTAGTAGTATCAATCACCTTTTAAAAGATGGGATGTTCAACATTCCAAATGCTCAAGATGAATTGTATCACCATTTTGGGGTGCCTGAAGATTGACCATCTATCTACACAGCCCGTAAGAGAGAGAAAGAAATGATCTGGCATATGATAGCAAGGCACATGATTGACGTAAGCAACCTATTATTGTTATTATTATTATGAAAATTTTAAATTTATAATGATTATCATTATTTTTTATCTCTTTGGTATTACTTGAACATAAGCTGTAACGCTAGTGAGAGATTCAGAAAAAGAGGCTAAAATGTGTCGAGAAACTATCGAATTTATACATCAAGAGTTATGTGTGATGAAAACTCGATGTAGATCCATGGAACATGAGCTAGCAATTATGCACAAAGAATTAAAGCTAACATATCTCGAACGGGAGAGATACAAGAAGGAGCGAGATGAATTGTGAAAATTGGTAGAGTATTGGAAACATAGGGTGCTTAAGAAAAACACTTATAAAGTTCCTATTGTAGAAGATTCAGAAAAACCTTCTTCTTAGAAGGGACCCGGTGTTTGAAAGAGCTCTATTATTATGTTTGTAATGATGTTGATGGATTTGCTTGGTGTATAATTTTTCTAATAATCATTTGAACTCCTTTTATTTATATAAATTGTGGATTGTTGGAATAATAAATTTATTACATACTGTGTGAATGTTATTAAGATGTATGTTTAATGGATCATGCATTAATAATTGCATTACAAAGTGATGGAAAACATAACCAGCATCTTAAGTGGGGATTAGTGGACTTCCTCCTCCAATCATGAGGCATGGGATGAATCATGCATCCCAAGTGGGGGTGAGTAGACTCCACCTCCAATCATGAGGTATAGGATGAATTCTGCATCCTAATTGAGAGGGTCAATCGACTACTTTCGACTTGAGGGGTCATTAAATGAATTCCACATGATAAGAAACATATGAGGGTGAAAATCCAATCCCTTGCATATGTTCCTTAGGACGTATCCCGCATCTAAAGTGCGGGGGTCAATGGAATCCACCTCCAATCGTGAGGCATGGGATGAATCATACATCCCAAGTAGGGGCGTTAGTGGACTCCACCTCCAATAATAAGGCATAGGATGAATTATGCATCCCAACCATGAAAATTAGTCAACTACTTCCAACTTTGGGGGTCATTAAATAAAGTCCACAATATAAGTGATATATGAGGGTGAAAATCCAATCCCTTGCATGTTCTCTTTAGGACGTATCCAACAACTCAAGTAAGGGAGGTCGGTGAACTCCACCTCCAATCGTGAGGGGGTCAATGGAATCCACCTCCTCTCGACTTAAGGGGTCATTAAATAAAGTCCACAACAAGATAAATATCAAAAGATATTGTATTTCTCAATATATTAAATATATAGGGCTTTATACATAATATTTCTTGAGGTGTTCTCCATTTTAACTCAACACCTTCTTTATACCATCGTGTTCTATAAAGTAAGATCCCCCTAGAGTAATATTATATATTTGATATAGACATTCCTATGTTGCGGAAAATGTTTTGGCACTAGTTTCAACTTTATTATCTAATGATCTTGGTAAGACCCATCCTCCTATACTGAAACTCTTGTGCTTGACAAATGATTAGCGAAAACCGGCATCACCAATTCTGCCAATACGTTGGTTTTATATTTATAAAACTCTCGCAAGTGCATGAATTATTTCATAAAAAAATGATAAGTATACTCCCAAGGTCGATCTAAGGAAGGAATGTATGTGGTTTTAAATTTATTATTCAAACTTTTAAAAACGAAATTAAATCCTAAACATCCTATCACAATATTTTGCGTTTTGTATTTTTAATCTACTGACATAAAAATAAACATATATTCAATAAACATTTATGCAAATTTTATTTGTTAAAACAGTGGAGTATTTATGGATATAATAACTAAGTTAATTATGCTTGCTCATATTATTTAGGTTATTAAAGATATGAATTGATATTTATTGATTCTCCATTTTTTGTATGAATACAACCTTTGGTGGGGTTAGATATTCTTTGTTAACTAAACAAATCAATTAACACTTATGGGTGGGGTTGATAACTAATTTGGTTAATTAAATTAATTCTTTTTTTCTAAGAGATTGAAAATGAACCATTTAAATGCCACCTTTGGTGGGATTAGACAGTTTAAACTTTATTCAAGGTGTCCAAATTAAACCTAAGAATTTAGTTATCTGAGTACTAACTTTCAAGTTTTAAAACCCCTACTGAAAACATGTTGTCAATACATTTTCAGATAATAATTCTTATAAAAACTTTTGAAATAGAGTTTCACTCTAAATACCGGGCGATTGTACCAACAAATAAAAGAGCACTACTCTAAATTAGACCGGATAACTAAACCTTAAAATCTAATTTTCAGATTTAAGTTTGTAATGAAAAATAATATATTTCTCTCTAACATTCTTAATATAAAATCTTGAATAAAAATAAAATCAATTCATTTTAGAGATTTTTACCTATTTAATATTTCAAAAGCATAACAACGTTATTATTACATCGTGTTTACAAACAGCCAGCAAAGTTAAATTTAATCACAGACAAATTAAATATAACATGTAACAATAAAGCATAAAAAATAACTGCAAAGAAAATAAAATCCTTATAGTACTTCGATGCTATTCCCGTTGCTAGAAAACCTCCAAGCAGAATTTGCACTCCCATTTATTGAATCAAAAAACAAATAAATTACAAAAACATAACTAGTTCTTCTAAAAAAGAGAAGAACTCTAAAACTAAGAAAAACTAATTAAGAAAAGCTAAAAACTAAAAAAACTAAGAAAAACTAAGAAATAAGAGAAAGAAAGAGAAGAGAAGGTGTGTTTTGAGGTGTGGTAAGAAGTGAAGAGAATGAGTGTATTTATAGGTAAGGATGGGAAGAAAAAGTGGGAAAAAATGTTAAAAAATGGTTGAAACGCAGAGTAGTGAATGCTGACGTCACCATGGCGTAGGGGTGGCTGCGCGTGCGAATTGGGCATGGGGCGCACACAGGCGTGCACGGGAGCAGGAGCAAGGCGTGCGAGACTGGGCGTGGGCTGCGCGCGGGACTGAGCAGCTCAGCGGCACAATTTTCTCCTTTTTTAAATTTTTGACCTTTTTGACCCATTTTGTCCAATTTTTACATATTTGTTGACCTTTCCTCATTTATTCATTAATATATTTGTGATGTATTGCTTTCAGTGTTCCTCTTTGAGTCTTTAAGTTACGTTTTTAAGCAAAAATACCTGAAAAACAATAAAAATACCTGTGATTCCAAAAAAGATAAATTTATATAAATATATGATAAAACATATAAATATATATATATATATATATTTAATCAATTAATGTGCATAAAATCATGGTAATTTTAGTGCTTTTTGAGCACTCATCAACAAACTTATTATATGTCCTTTGAAGTGCTCTCTTCTATGACTCGAGTCGTATCAAAGCTTCCTCTTGTTTCTCTTCAGTTAATAGAAGGTCCTTACTTTTTAGGTGATCATTATCATCTTGTGTGATGATATCTGAGGGTGAGTTATTGTATCTTAAATGGTATGACTGCTTTTGTGCCATAAACGAGGGAGAAAGGACTCTCCCTTGTTGACGCTCTTAGAGTAATTCTAGTAACCCAAAGAATGTCGGGTAATTCATTCACCCATTTACCTTTGTCTCCCTCCAAACATTTTCGTAATATATTGATGAGTGTTTTGTTAGATGACTCAGCTTGACCATTCGTCTATGGTTTGTAAGGGGTGGAGTGAGATAACTTGATGCCTTTTTCATCGCAGAAATATATTAACCTTTGACCCATGAACTTCCTACCATTATTGGCGACTAATTCACGAGGTAATCCATATTTGTATATGATGTTACGTCATATGAAATTTTTCACATTCGTTTCTTGAATTCGCGCTAAAGGTTCAACCTCTATCCATTTAGAAAAATAATCAATTACCACTTTGAGGAATTTTATTTGGCCTTTGATGATGGGCAATGGTCCAACAATATCTAATCCCCACTTTTAAAATGGCTATAGGCTAACAATGGATTTCAAGTTAATACTCCGTTAGTATGGCACGTTGGCATGCCTTTGGCATCTTTCACACCTTTTGACATAAGATGTGCAATCTTTGAGAATGGTAGGACAATAATAACCTTGTCGGATAATTCTCTGTGAAAGAGTCCTACCTCCAGAATGGGCACCATATTATCCATTATGTAAATCACTCAACACTATTTGAGCTACCATCATGCAAGAGCTTGTCCTTTGATAACCTAAAAAGGATTATAATGTATCTCAAATTTGCATAACTCAATGGCTATTTGAGAAAGGAGGATGGCCTTATCTGGTTTATCCAAAAAAAACACATATAAAGGGTATGGGGTGAGGACCACTACTTCATCGGTGTCAAAGTAATGCCTAAGTTTACATGTCATCATCCTTATCGTGAATATTTCCTTGTCCAATGAGAGATACATTGTTGAGCTCCTATCAAGGAGTGACTTACATAATACACCGAGTGTTGGGTCCCTTCTCTTTCGTCTATCAACACTACACTGATGGCTTTTTCCGTGAAGGACATGTATATATATAATTCTTCACCTGTCATAGGATTAGCCAAGAGAGGTGCCTTCCCCAAATAATTTTTAATGGATTGAAAAGATTTTTTGCACTCGCTATCCCAAATGTATTCCATATTTTTCTTCAGCAACAAAAAAAACGACAAACATTTTTAGTACATTTAGAGATGAAACGACTTAGAGCTATTATACATCCATTCAATTTTTATACCTTCTTAAGGCAGCAAATGGATCTTATATTGACCAAAGCCAAGATTTTTATCAGGATTGGCTTCTATACCTCTGGATGACACTAAGTATCCTAAGAACTTCCACAAGGTGATTCCAAAGATGCATTTTTTTTGGGTTGAGTTGCATCTTGTAATTTTGAATTATGGAAAACACCTCTTCAAGATTGAAAACATGATCTTTGGCGGATTTGGTTTCGACCATCATATCATCAACATATAACTCCATGTTCCGACCAATTTGGTCTTGGAACATTTTTTCATCATTCTTTGATAAGTGGTGCCAACATTTTTCAAGTCGAACGACATACTAGTGTAGCAAAATGTCCCTTCTTCCGTGATCAATGCTATTTTTTCTTCATCTTTGGGATACATTTGGATTTGATGATATCCTGAATAATAATCCATAAAGCTTATTGACTCAAAACTAGTATTGGGTAAAGGGAAGGAATCTTTTGGTGCCACTCTATTCAGATTAGTGAAATCAACACACATCCTGCGCTTACCTCCCGATTTCTTTATTAGTACCACATTTGAAAACCATGTTGGGTACATGACCTCATGAACCCAACCCACACACTTCAACGAACTAATCTTCTTTTTGATGATCTCGTTTTTACCCCTAGTAAGTCTCCGCTTTCTTTGCTGGATCGGCTTCTTTGTGTGATCGAGGCATAATTCATGAGAAATGATATTCGGATCGATGTCGAGCATGTATTCGGGTTTCCAAGCGAAAAGGTCAATATTAGTCCTCAAAAATCAATAAGAGTGGTTTTCAATAATAAAGATAGTCTAGAGTTGATCTACACAGATTGATTGCTCCTCTCCTCCCCTATATGAATCACATCATAATTATCATGGCCTTCCGTCATAATATGTCTCTCCCCCCTTGTAGAGTTTTAGCCTCACTAAAATTGGATTGTTATTTCGATGATTGGGGTAATACACACATGTAGGTAACAAGGTTAGGAACTCAACGACCTGAATACATGATAATTACATATGATCTAATTGATAATAAGTACGTCATCATAGTCATTTACATAGGTAAGTCATTGTATTCAGATCGCTTAAGCCTCCTAAGTTGGTTGCCTAGGTTTCCAGTACGATGTAGGGATTGAAGTCGTCCCAGGATGTAGAGCTTTCAACCATCAGGTCATGATCTCTACGACCTTGTGACGAAATAATAAGGTGTCATAATTAGCTATGCCATGTGTTTTCGAACTCATCAGATCTTGATCTTTACTAAGCCATCACCTCACTGTATAGTAGCAAGGTATCAATATTAATTAGGCCATGTACTTGATACATATTTAATACCAAACAATTACCATTTTCTTTTTTTCTCTTTTTTTCTCAGCTTCTTTTTCAACTAAGAATGATGGACTAGAATGAGGTGAATTACTTGGTATTATAACTTTTAATTTCAAAAGTTCTTGAATTTTTTTTCCAAACTCAACCCTTTCTTCTGGGTATAAACCATTGGTTTTACTCTTATAACTTTATTAAGGTCTCTTAATTTTATATGTACTATTTTTTTAGATTTATTTATTTTTGGATTTAAATGGTTTTCTGAACTGGTTATTTTTAATAGATTTTGATGCTTGTGAGGGCTTTGTCTTCCTATATTTCATTAAGAAAATAGTTTTGTTTCTCTTCTATATATAATGAAATATTTTCTAAATAATTTTTCTGTTGTTCAATCTTACCACGTTTTTACTTTTTATGTTGTTATATAAAAATTGGGTTTTATACGGTTAAATTTTTTCTTATTTTTCATACATAGATGGTATTACCATATAGTGTTGTTAGACTTATTTTGTCTAAATATTGTGTGAAAGGTTGATATAGTTTAGAAAATTATTTCTTATTAATAAATGAACTCTTGTTTCTTGTTGATATATGGTAAGAATGTGAAACTTTTTCTTCGTATCATTATATCTGTATCTTTTAATACTTTATTAAAATTTATCGTAGTATTATTAGCAATTCTTACAATTAACATTTTTGGTGCTTGTTTCCAATTTTCTTCTGGAAATACATATTGACTTGCTATACACATACTAACTCGTGTGTATATATATGCATATAAATGGTAGCTCGTATAACCATTAAATTTTAGTCCTATTTTGATATAGATTTTATTTGGATTTATAATACTATACTAATTATCCATATTCTCATAAGGAATATCCATAATCTAAGTGTTCACATTTTGAGTCATTTATATCTTCCTCAGTTTCTTCTAATAGATCAATACTGTAAGTATCTTTTATATCAGAGTCATCAATTGGTTCTAATTCCATTTTAAAAGCTTTTTCTAAGATTTTTGCTTTTTGTGGAAACTTTTTTCTTTCTTGACATTTAATAATTATCCAACTTTTAAGTCTTCTTATTCTTCATTCTTGAGTATCTGATATAGTTTCTCTATTTCTTTGTTACCAACTTTCTGTTAAGGTTTTATGTAATGTTCCAGGTAATTTAATGATGGATACTAGTATTTCTTGTTATATTATTTGTCCAAGTTCCTTAAAAGTTGTCTATTTCTATAAATCTATTTTGTCCATATATTGAACTATTATGAATATTTGTTAAAGAATATGTTACTAGATAATTAATGTATTGAAAATGTATGATTTTCTTTTTAATTAAATCTTTTTTTTTTCAAATTCATAAGCTAAACTTAATACTTGGTTTAGGTTTTATCACAGATATTAATAGCAAATTTAGAATATATTGTAAATTTTAACGTTTGGCATCCTAAGTTACCATGAATCATTCCTATTAAAGCATTTTTTCTATTTATTATTCTATTATATAGTAATGCTATTTTTATTGGTGTATTTATTACTTCTCTAAAATGAGTTTTTATTAATATTTGAATTCCTCCTAAATAGATGTATCCAATTTTCTCTTTATCTTTTTGGTAAATTTTGGATAGTTTGTTTAATATTTTTTTTTTATCAATTAATGGTATATAATACATTCCTTTTGCATCTGTAATATTAATATATATTTCTTTATTACTTATTCTATAATAAATTATATCTTTTTTAGGAAATAATTTTCTTATAGATGAGAATGATGAGTTTTTAAATCTATCTCATTTTTTTAAGATTTAATTTTTCCTTTTAATTTTTTTTTACTTAGTACCATTTTTTGTAAAAAGAAACATCTTTTGTTTCTAATTTTAATATTTCTTAATTTATTTTTTCTTCTTCCATTTTAAGAATGTTATTATTCACTTCTATTATATATAACTTCTGTTATGTTTCAACAATGTTTTTGAATATTTTGAAACCTTAATAGTATTTTTGAAAGTAGTGCAAAATTTAAGGGTATTTTTATTAATAATCCTAATCTAATAAGGATGATTTTTCTTATGGTTTGAATTGAATTGTATATGTAAACATGCAATATAATTCTTAGTAGTCAATATTTATCAAAAAGTATTATTATTATTATTTTAAAACTAATTTGTTGTCCTTGCTAACAAATATTTGTCAAAAAAATTGTATAATTAATGACAACTTTTAACCGTAAGAATATTAATGATAAAATATTTATCTAACAATAAATTATCAAGAAATTAATTAATTGGTCACAAATTTTCTTAACTTTAAATTTTGAATTATTTTATTGTAATTGGTCACGAAATAATAATGTTATAATATGTTTAAACGTATTTCATGACAAATATTCATTACTAAAGAGTATAATATCAGTAATTAATTAGTTTTCTTGATGCATCAATCCTAAAGATTTTGTAATAATGAATGCTTTTCATTAGAAATTGTTATTTTCTAATTAATGAATTTTACTCTTTTTTTTTATAAATTTGATTCGGCATTGACTAACTAGATAGACTCTTGTAGTTAGGGGTGTCCATAAATCGGACCGGATCGGACCAAACTGAACGATTTTACTAATCAAACGGTCTGGTCTGGTTTGTACTAATTTTAAACCGTTCAAAGCGGACCGGACTAGACCGGAACGGGTTAATAATATATTAAAAATTTCACATTATTCTTCATTAAATTATAAAAAAATTGTACCAAATTGAACCGAACCGTTTTATAAATCAAACAGTGTAATCCAGTTTTTATTTCTTAAAACCGTTTCAAACGGTCTGATTCGGTCCAAATAATATGAACGGTCCGATTTAGTTAAAAAAAATTTAAACAAAAACAGACCAGACTGAAACATGTACACCCAAAGCCAACAATGTTCCAATAATTCTTATAAAATCGATGCTATTATTTTAATATAACATTTAGTTGAATAAATCACCGTCCATGAGGAACAAACCACATTACTGTTCTATGAAATAGAAAATAAAAACATATCTCCGGATTGAAGACTAGCTAGTTAATGGATATTTTTTTACCCGACACAATAACACTGTAATATGATATAACGTGGATAAAAATATTTAATTAAAGTTAATAATTTTTTTATATCTTTAAAAGTTTTGTTATTATTATAAATGCAAAACACGAAAAAAATTAATTGAATTTTTTAATATACTAGAACACGATTACCACTCCAAAATATTTTATCCTTATCTGTCATAAAGCAATAAAAGTAGTATTATTTTTAGCTTTTTCTCAAAAGTAATTAGTAAATAGAGTCTACAAGTTCATCGTTTTTGTATGAATAAGGACTTTTGTTTTTTGTCAAGAATATAAATAATGACTTCTAATTATTGAAAAATGGGTATATGCATGTAACAGTATTATAATGAAAACACATTATTAGTCAGTGATGTAGTTTGATTTGTGCTCCTTCCTAAAGAATTATATATTTGTGTATATGTGAATGATTTTATTATTATTATTTTTTTTCAAATCCAATGTATGTGGTTATGATTTACAATTAATACAATAAAATATTCTCAACCTGTTTATTAATTCTTTCTAACTTTTATTAACAGTAATTAAGCTGTTCATGAAGGTTTATTAGGCTATGTTTTTACGGTGTTAGTGTCATATTTCGTATCAATTGTGTAGTCTATTTATAAAGATAAGAAATATCAAGGTATTTGATTAATTTTTTTTATGTATGTTGTATTGATTTTATTTCATGTTATTATATTGTATTAGATATTATTATCAATCATAAATTTAAATTTTGTTTTTGTTATTATTAAAAATAAAAAGGCAACATTTATAATTGTACGAAGATTCTCTTTCCTTGTTTTCATCGAAAATAAAGGAATGAATTGATATTTTAAAAAAATAATACTATAATAATTTAAAATTTATACCCATATTTTAATGATGAAATGTTTTTTTATAATAAAAACTTTGATTTAACAATAACAAAAACACCACTAACAGTATCCTTAATTTATTAATTTTGATAAAAACCCAATACACCAATAACTATTAGACTTGCAATATTGCGCATCGACCCCACATATATATTATCTCAGTTCTTATCTTAATGATCGAACATATTAAGCCTCAATCTAGAGAAATGGTAAGAGATATGAAAACTTATCAATTACAATTATACTTCAACATTTTATCATAATCTTATGATTATTAAATTTTTATTTTGTAAAAAATAATATATAAATAAACAAATTAAAAATAAAATTATTTTCTTAAAATTAAAAATAAATAAATATAAATATATGTATAAACTAAAGTATCAAAATCATATGTATCATATAATGTTTTTAAGAGAATTAGTAATCTTATCTTCTAACATAAAATAATAAAATAATAATAGACTTACACTATATTGCATTATTATATGAATTTTAAATTTTATTGGAAAAAACTAAATATAAATAGAAAAAAAAAATTCTCCTTTCCTTTCTTTCCCTGTCTGTTCTTATTTCCTTTTCTTTCTTTTCTTTCTCTCACAGCGTGTTTTCTCTGTTTTTTTCTTTTTTTTCTTTTTGTCATTACTTTCTCTCTGCCATTGTCTGTCAAACAATAGTATATATAAATATCCATGAGCAAGACAATAGTATTAAAAGCCTTTAAAACCACTAAAAGCTTTTAATTCATAAACGAAAAAATAAAGGCAAAAACATATAGAAAAATGAAGAAAAAAAAACGTAAAACCCCTTTCTCGATAAAAGAATTTTAAATTATGAGTTTTTGATTTTGAAGCAATTTTTAATTCATAAATTTTTTAATAATTAACGTATGACTAAAAATTGATAGATTTTAAATCAAATTTTGACATAAAAATAAAGTTTAACGGATCAAAACTTAGATAAGATTGATAGATGTTATCCTTTAAACACTATCATATGATTATCATATGAAAGTATATTTATCTTATTTACATCAGTATATGCTTTTAAAGAGATATTTACCTATCCTGTATCTAAGTTCAAAGGAATAACTTTTATAGGAATGGAATTAAGGGCAAACCCTTTATAATAGTCTCACTAAATCTTTTACAATTAGGTTGTCCCATTGAACCTAGATCTTAGGATCTTTAGTAAAATAGATTGGGTTTCCTTTACAAATTTTTATTCATTCACGGGCTTTAGTCTCATTTCCCTCTATGACTTATCAACTAATTTTCGATTTAACCCTTTAGTTATGGGATCCATTATGTTTCCTTTGACTTTACATAACCAATAGAGATAACCCTAGTTGAAAATAGTTGTCTAATGGTATTATGTCTATGATGTATATATCGAGACTTACCATTATACATATTGTTATGTGCCCTGCTAATAGTAGATTGGCTATCACAATGGACGCATATTGTAGGTACAGACTTCACCCACTTAGGAATATCTTCTAAAAAATTGCATAGTCATTTGGGTTCTTCACCATATTTATCCAAAGTTATGAACTCAAATTCTATCGTGCATCTAATAATGAACGTATGTTTAGGGGACTTCCATGAAACAACTACACCACCCAGTATGAATACATATATATTGGTAGAATTTGAGTCTTTCATGTCAAATATTCAATTTGTATCATTGTATCCTTCTAATACAGCTAGATATATTGTGTAGTGCAGTCTATAGCTACATGTTATCTTAAATATCTAAGTAGTCTTATAATACCTTTTTAGTGATTAGATCATGCATTACTAATATATCTACTTAGTTTACTTACAGAGTAAGCTATGTTTGGTCTTGTATAACTCATTAAGTACATAAGGCTTTCCATCAATCTAGAATATTCTAGTTGAGACACACTTTCACTTTTATTCTTAGATAGGTATAGATTTGCATCTATTAGTGTTCTCACAATTACATACATACGTAATCATAATACTTTCATGCTTTAATAGCACTAGTAAACTAAAAATCTTGTTCACCTTTAGGTTGATTGGGAACTTCTTCTGTTAAGAACCTTGCCAGATTCAAGGTGGTAAGATAGAACATCATCTTACTCCTCCATCTCTTGAAGTTTAAACCATTAAAATTCTCCAATTTCTTTGCCACAACATGGTTCATAAGAGCATAAATCAATAACATTGGAGTAATCCAATGAGTCACATAAGATTTCATTATTTGGTTCACATTAGAACCACCCACAATAGGGTCAATAACATCCATAACTCGTAACAAATGAGTGGTTATTTCAGATGCCATAATCATTTCTATCAAGTAAACTTAAAGTTTATATAAGAAAACAGTTCATATAAATAAATATATTTACCAGATTATTCTCACAATAAGATAAAATGCATTCAGTTCATACAAAATGAAATAAAAGATTAATAAGCAAATATAATCAAAACATGACATATGAGTATTGATAAATAAAATGTCAAGATCATTAAATATAAGAAGTAATAAAAAACACTTAAAAAAATTATGTGTTATTAGTCAAGTAGCTCATAATTAACACCATGTTTAATGGAGATCGAAGTGCTAATCAAGTTGATGTTCCCAAGTGTTAACCAATATTCTCAAGATCCTACCAATATTCCCAAGATCTTACACATACATTTGGAATATAAAATTGGATACAAGGAATAATTTAGGAAGCAATTTTTGTTTTAGTTAATTGTGGGATTTTTTTGTTTTATTTATCATAAGTCTTTTAGTTTTTTTATTTTAAAGAATGGATTAAGCCAAACCCACAACTAAATAGGCTCATTAGGGTTGAATTGCACCTAGGGCTATCTTTGGTTTGAATTGGAATTTTTGTCATAAGGGTTGTATAAAAACACAATGGCCTTGTCATTTTGGGGCACAATGAATATTTGAATAATAAAAGGTTATTTCAAAAAACTTCTTAATTTTTTCTTTTTATGTTCTTGATTGAATGATTAAATTTGACTTATCAAAGGAAGTAATTATCTTTTGTGGCATCTCAAGGTTAGGGTTTTAAGGACTTTGCATCAGTAGTAAAAAAAAGGAGAACAAAGTAGTAGATTGTTCAAAAATCTTATTCTTGTTTTTCTTGTTGAGTTTTCTTGTTCTTGTTAAAATTGGTTTTCTTTTATTTTGTTCTAGTTTTTTTCTATTTCATTCTAGAGAATCATCAAACTTGTTATCCAAGTTTGATATATAAAAAAAAGAGTCATACTATGGTTAAGAGTCTTTCTTTAGACTTTCTTTCTATCCTCAATTAAGTTTTTTTTTAATTCTGATTTTTTAGATTTTCAAGATCTTGAAAAGATTCTTTCTTTGGTCTTTAGAGTCCTATTTGGACTTTCTTTCTATCATCTTTTGTCACTAAGTTTTTAAAATTCTGATTTTTAAGATTATCGCCAATAAACCGGTTACTTCTTGAGATTAGTTGAATTTTTTTATTTTATTAAGAACACAAAAGAAGGTTGGCTTAAGCTTTGAGTGGCAAAAGGCAAGAGAGATAAAAAAAGAGGTCAAAATAGTGTTAGAAAAAAAAGAGTGATAACAATCTGATTTGAGAGAATACACGTCAGGGAATGTGTGAGGAACACTACCTTTTTATTTCATTTTATTTTATAGATTGAAAAGATGAGTAAGGAAGTATGAAAACCAAAAGAGATCAACTTGAGATTCATCCTCAAGATTTTTAATGACTAATTTAAAAAGCTGAATGCTAGGTTGGATGATTTAGAATCCTCTTCCGGTTCTAAGTTACATAGGAGAAGACATAGATGACATGAGTTTGAGAAAGGAGAACCTGATTCCAATGTGGAGGAGAGAGTAGGTTATAAACATGATAAAAAGGTTATGGATGTACAGACAAATGGAGAAATCAAAAGTGCCAGTTTAAGTGACAATGAGATACCACTATTGGAGGATTGTTCTAATATTAAAGTGAAAGAACCTATGCATAGAGATTTACTTGTCACAAGGGAAGCCTTGAATATACACCCTGAGAACAAAGGAGATAAATGTGAGCATCAAGGAGAGAAAAATGAGTGCAAAGGTGAGAAAAGTGAGCACAAGGGAGAAAAAAGTGAACATAAGGGAGAAAAAATGAGCATAAGGGAGATAAAAGTGAGCAAAAAAGAAGAAAAAAAGTAAGCAAATAGGAGAGAAAAAAAGTAAACAAATAAGAGTGAAAAATAAAAAAAGGAATGTAATTGCTGAAAAATATGAGATTAAAAGTGCAATAATGGAAAAGCAACAAGTAATTATACTTATGTACAAGGATGTTTATCTTTCTATTAACGATCTTAACTCATCTTTACCTAGTATCATTGTAAAAAATGAGTGTAATTCTTAAAGATAATCTTTAATATGTTCTTAACAAATCAATCGTTTATATTCCTTTGAGTTCGTGGGTTCTTAGAGTTGTTCTCATAGAGGGCTTGCATCAATACTCCTAGCAACATTTATTCGGAGACAATACCATCATAGACAGAATTGACGCCTTAATAAACTTGTCTAAAATCCAACCTATAATAGGATAAACAAATGGGATAAAATAGCCAAAACCTTTTTCATAGGTAAGAAGTATGGAATGATGTATCAAATTTTGTGAAGCTAATATACAATAAAAATACATAGAGCAAGTTAACAAATATTACATTTACAAAAAAAAAAGTACAGTGTTCTTGTTGTTGGAAAATTTTGAATTAAAAAACAAAAAGTTAGAGTTTTTTTTAATGTGTCAAGATAATAGATTTTTTATAATTAAATAATATATACAAAATGGAAATTAAATTACCATTAAAAGAATATATAGCATAATAGATATATGTAATAAATTATGAATAATCTATTTGTTCTAAAATATTAAAAAAAAACTCTTAAGATTTTGAATTTATTTGTCTAAAAAGTGAATGAAAAGATTATCTTATAGGAAATTATATATGAACAAATAAGTTAAGAATAAAAATATTTTATTAAAATTAGAAATACATAAAATATAAATATATGTATAAATTAAAAAATCGATATCTGTGTATCATACAGTGTGCTTAAGATGATTTTATTTTTCATCATGAGTTTTGGATAATTACTAAAATTTATATCTTAACATAGATCAAATAATAATAAACTTATACCATAATTTATTATTTAATAAATTTTTAAATATTTAAACTCTATTAGAAGAAATTAACTTTAAATATAAAATATATTTTTTTATCCATTCTCTTTCTTTTCATGTCTGTGTTTTTTTCTTTTCTTTCTCTAACGATTTGTTTTTTTCTTTTTATCTTTACTTTCTCTCTGCCATTGTTTGTCAAAAAAACAAGATATATATAGAAATACCCATGAGCAAGACAATGGTATTAAAAGCCTTTAAAACCATTAATAGTTTTTAATTCAAAATAACGAAAAAAACGTAAAACCTCGTTTCTCAATAAAAAAAATTTTAATCTCAATAAAAGAATTTTAAATTATCAATTTTTGATTTTAAAATAATTTTTAATTCATAAAAATTTCAAGAATTTTTTCATTATGCCTTTTGTCTTGTACTGGCTCACACAAATTGGTTCCTTTTTTTGCTAACCTGTATTTTGAATAGAGATCAGTACGTAACTAAGATTTTTAATAAACAAATAAAAACAACTGTATATATATTTTATATTGGAGAGATGATTGATTACAAATTATTATGTAATTTTTATATATAGATTTAAAGATAATTTTCTCTTTTTACTTTTCAATAAATCCCAACTCTTAAAACATATGTATAATGATTATCTCAAGCATGTGTATAAACACAACAAATCTCAGCCAGAATCCAATATTTTCAAGAATTTGAATTATGAGTTGATTGTGACCTACAGCTGCAAACTCCCTTGACTAGCAACATAAAGATGACTGCAGCTACAAGAAAAAAGTTGAGCTTGAAATTTTAACCTCTCTATAGATTATTAGCATCATTCCCACTAAGCTGCTTAGAATTAATTCGATGAAATTACTTTTATTTTTATTATTACAAAAAAGTATTTAAATGAATATGTAAATTTAATTTTTTTTAAAATCGATTTATAATGAATTTAAAGTCGATTTAACACATAAATCAAATTTACATGAATCGATTTTAAATCTTAAATTAGTAAATTTAAAATTAATTTTTAATCCATTTTAATAATCCATTTTTTAGGTGTGTTTGGATGCAATAATACAACAAATGTTGGTGGAAGATATTGACCTTTGGACTGAAACGAAGTATAATTTGTTCTCAATATGTACGTTTGTGGATGTTTATTAACTGTAGTACATATTTCCTTTTTTCCTATTTAGATGTTCAAACAGATTACAAGAAAATGCAACAAGTAGAAAAAACAAGGGGAAAATGTCCCAGTAGTTCAATTATTGCTTATAAATAAGTATTTTAATTTCACAATTTTTATATTAATATATCTAATATTTGTATTTATGAATCTTAGTTAATATAGGGTAAAATTTAATCCTTATAAAACTATAAATATTTAATATTAATAATTTTAGTAAATTAATATATTAATTTTAATAAATAAAAAATTAAAAAAGATAATTTTAAAAAATATATAATTAAAATATTTATTTAAAAAAAACTTTGGATTCCTAAAAACGAATGATTAAATAGGGGCCTAAATATTTTTTTATATTAAAATAATTACTTTTATTTTAACAATTTATTTAAATATTATAATATAAATAATAAATATATATTTCTAATTAAGCATACAAAATAATAAGGAACATATACACGTGTAGATAAAAATTAAAAGTATAAATAAAATTAAAATAAACAATAAAAAGATAAAAATATTAAGTTCAACTTTGCTATAAAATAATATAATGAATAAATAATATAAAATAAAATTATAATTTATTTTTAAAATGTATAATAAATAAGATTTAATAACTTATTAATAATTATTTTTGGTAAAATTTTGAAGTAAATTAAAAAGTTTAAAATTATATGTATATTTATTCTTTAAATTTAACATACATGAAAGTTTTTTTTTAGTTTTTTATTTACGGGTTTAATTATATAAAAATAAATAAATAAAATATCAACTAAAATATAATAAATTAAAATTTGTAAAAGTATATTACATACAATTGATCATAAATAACAAAGTTTATAAATAAAATAATATAAAAAATAAAATTTAATATATAATATTTTTAATTAAAAATAATCTACGATCACACCAATAATTCAAAGGGTAAAAACTATTTATTTGAAGGAAAAAGAAACTTCCCGAATCCCGGCAAAAGGGTAGAAAATAGCTTCAAATTTATACATGTCATAATGACGCAGACATTAACCCAGTAAAAGTAGGATATGCGAACTGAGTGATGGCCTTTCTTGTCACACAATGTGTGGTCTTTGCATGGGATACTAGAGGGTTGGCTGAAGGGATTAGGATTTCTACGACGAATGATTAAATCGTGGCCTAGATAACTAAAATAATATAAATAAAATAATTACTTTTATTTTAACAATTTATTTAAATATTGTAATATAAAAATAAATATATATTTTTAATTATGCATAAAAATAATAAGGAACATATATACGTATAGATAAATATTAAAATAAAAAATTTTAATTGCCAAAATTAATTTTTTTTGTGTCTAATATTAATGATAAATTAAAAATATAAATAAAATTAAAAATCAAAGATAAAAAAGTAAAAAATATTTAGTTAAATTTTTTTATAGAATAATAAGATAAATAAATAATGTAAAATAAAGTTACAATTTATCTTTAAAATGTATCCTAAATAAGGTTTGATAACTCATTAATAATTATTTTTAGTGAAATTTTGAAGTAAAATGAAATTTTTAAAATTGTATGCATATTTATTTTTAAATACAATAAATACGTTTATATACGTAATGAAATTTTATTTTTTAATTACAAATCTAATTAACTAGAGAGGTGAATAAAATATCAACAAAAATATAACAAATTAAAATTTACAGAACGGTTAAACATATAATCGCATATAAATAAAGTAATTAATGTAGAAATATAAATATTGATATACGAGACTTTTAGGTCGAAACAAACTAAGCCATACATGACCTAAAAAGAAGGCCACCAGTCTATCGAACCACCTAACTATCCACTATGAAAAATAAGGTCTAATTACAAGGTTATGACTCAAACTACCCACTAAGGTAATACCCCTAAGTAATCTACTTATAAGTTGTTGCTTTCATTATAGTCTTTAAAAGAAAGGTGCCCAGATTTGAACCAATGTTTCGATAACTTGAGTCACCCAAGCAATTGAACTCGTTCAACCAGTACCTGAAAGATTAACACAATAATATAAGTGCAAGTGTGTGTCTTAAAATAAATTCAATAATAAATAATCATAACTAGATGATTTAACAAATATATCATATAAATCAAAATTAACTGACAACCCCAGAACAATCAGTTTAAAGCACATTATTACAAATACTGTAGGTTTGTTAATTAATCAAATATAAACAAAAATGTTTGACAAATTAACTTAATGAAAGAGCTTATTTGAATAGTTTTAGTAAAATGAGAGCAAATATATCAGATAAATCAAAATTAACTAACAACCCCAGAACAATCAGTTTAAAGCACAATATTACAAATACTATAAGTTTGTTAATTAATCAAATATAAACACATTTTTTTGGCAAATTAACTCAATGAAAAATCTTACTTGAATAGTTTTAGTAAAACGAGAGAGAGAAAGAGAAATAGAATAATATTCTTATGTGGTTAACAAAATTGTGAGATAATGGCATGATTAAATAGCATAAGTCACTACTACAAAAATGCTTTAATGTCGGTTTGCTGAATCGACTTTAAATTAAGTGACTTAAAATGTAAAGTCGGTTCACGCGATGAACCGACTTTACATTTTATGATTTTTTTTATTCTCATTTTTCACTCCACCACAAAATTCAATATTCAATATATATAGCATAAAAAACTATAATATAAATAATAATACAGATAATTAAAAATTTAAATATAATTAATTACTTGATAACTAAATTTATTACAAAAACAAATAATGTATATACAATACATATAGTTAACTTAAATTACAAATAAAATAATGTCGTCAAAGTGTAATTGGATTGTGCGAGCAAGCTTGATTGGCTTAGAATCACCAGTATTGTGACAAGGAAACTGGACAAAAAATAGCTAATCCATATAACAATTCACTCCTCTACATAGATGAGCATGTAAACATTCATCAAACAAGCAGTCTAAACTTCAGAAACATACGAATGAAGAAATTAAATCATTATAAATATTACCATAAAAAAAAGATTACTACAACGAAATTCGAGTGATATAACCCTTCGAACTCATATTAACACTTTATTAATCATTTGTCTATAAATATAAAGTTATATGAAATTTTTGCTAGTATTTTTAATGTTATAATGAGCTCTAAATATGAAATCAAGTGTAACTCTGATTTGTTACTTTGCTTGTATGAGTTTTGGTGCCCTTAAACGTATGGAACAATTTTGTAATACGTCCATGGGCACCAAAACTAATACAAGCCAAGTAACAAAATATGAGTTACACCTGACTTCATATTAGAGCTCATTATAACATTAAAAATACCAACATAGATTCCAGATAACTTCATATTTATAGACAAATGATTGATAAAGTGCTACAATGATGTTGTCATAAGGAAAGTAGGCAAGAGAGATGAGATGAATTTTGGGCCAAAAATAGGTCCATAAAATAATGCATTCCCCTAAATACATGAGCACATAACCATCCATCAAACAAGGGACTTCAGACACAAGAATAGAGAAATTAAATCATTATAAAATTTACCGTTATGTTGTCATATGCTATTCAAGATCATCCAAATCTTCTCCTGATTCTTCTTGTGATGATATAATTTGAACCATGTGTTCTGCCCATTCCTCTCACAAATCATCAAAAATTTGTTGGTCGTAGCCCGTCTTGTTCCAACCAAAGAACTACATGTATTTAAAATCAAAATAAGAATATAATTTCATGTATTTACAAAAAATAACTCAAATATGTTAAAAACTTTTATGTATATGGGCAAAGGATATTACCACATCATCAATTAGAATTTTGATATTTGTGATGATTTCGCTCATAAACTTCATGACATAATAACCACACATGACTCCATTATTTTGTTGTGAAACCTACAAAAAATAAGTGTACATGATTTTCCATATTCAAACATCTTTATTATTCAATTGTAAAATTAATGCTTGTACATACCATAACTTTTGTCCATATAAGCTTATGAAATTTTTCAAGGGTAATGTCTCTAAACTTGTTCCACAACTTCCATTCCCTATCAAGGTTTAAAATGGTTAGTTTTTATTAAATATTACAAAAAATAATAGAAGAAACTAATATCTAGCTATAACTCTTACATTTCAACAACTGCTTTTGTATCTTTACTCAGTTCTATAGAAGCTGAGTCACAATACCAAGCATGATTATTGAACACATCAATGATTACCAACATCCAATGATCTTGGCCTTGTTCAAACCTTAATGGCCAAAGGGATTATCAACTTTTGATTTCTGTTAAGCATTAATGTCCTATCACATAATTGTTTAGCTCTGATGCTAACATCCTTCTCTTGATATTGATTGACATATGAAGAATCATAGAACATTGCTAAATGTGAGGAGTGATTATATTGAAGTCGATAATAGCACGCCCTATATAATATATATATATATATATATAATTAGATAATATAAATATAATTATATATGTTCTACATAAATGAAAGAAAAATAAATAGATTGAGGACTCACCTTGTCCACACTTGAATTATACTTAAATCGATCATTTTATATTCAAATAGTTGCAATATGCACTCGATTGATATATAAGTTTGGCTGAGGTCTACACCAAAAATTTCTATAGGAAGTGGCACAGTCCATCCATCATTTATGCTAGATGCCCTCCCAACAATAGTCATCAAAGTGCCAAGATTTCTGCTGAAGTTTAAAGCATAATTATAACTATACTTTTTCCAAGGCTTCTTCTTGAATGACTTTGTGCGCGATGATTGGCCACTAGACATATATTTAGCACGAGATACTTGTTTTGTATCTCTTAAATGTGCTTCATTTAAAAGTTCTGGTATAATAGACTAAAAAAACACATTATGTATGTTAGTAACAATAAAAGACATAATAAAATAATAGTAGTAAACAAGTGTTATCTTTTAAGTTAAAAAGTAGTACCACGTCAAAATTTAGAACAACTTGAATCGACGGCCAAGTCACATACTGTCCAACCACCTATTGGACTGTGATAGCATCAAAAGGCACGGGTAGTGGACAATCATGAAGCAATGATTGATCAATTACTATTTTCCAATGATTAGACAAATATTGATTATGAATCATCTGATCATCGCTCAATTGTTGTACCGTTCCAATAGCAACAAAGTCCATTGACGAATGATGTTTCAATAAACATTTCATATTCTGTAGAAACATTTAAGTGTTATATATAAAAAATAAAACGTATAATAAGAAATAAAAATAATAGATTATATACACCATAAATTAAAATCTTACCACATATGATTCATCAAACAGAGGAGGACTCCCATGTGGGGTAGCTATTGGATGTACATTCTCACCAAAACGTTCATCATGGTTTGATTGATGGTAAGAATGTGCAAATTATATTGGAGAAAATGAACCACTACTTGATTGCAAATGCATTCCTGGCATATAGGGAGGACTAATAGGATTACTATATCCCATACTGGATGTAGTTTGAGCGCAATGAGATTGCATGGGTGGCATGGCTGGTATGGATGATTGCTTGGCTGTCATGGATGGTGGCATTTCTGTCATGGATGGTGGCATGCCTGGAATGCATGGTGGCATATGATGAGCAAAAATCGGCATCACCGATTCTGCCAATACTTTGGTTTTATATTTGTAAAACTCTCGCAAGTCCACGAATCATTTCGTAGAAAATGATAAGTATACTCCCAAGGTCGATTTAAGGAAGGAATGTATGTGGTTTTTAATTTATTATTCAAACTTTTAAAAACAAAATTAAATCCTAAACATTCTGCCACGATAGTTTGGTTTTTGTGTTTCTAATCTAATAACATAAAAATAAACATAGATACAGATTCAATAAATATTTATGCAAATTTTATCATTTATAATAGTGGAGTATTTATGGATATAAATTAATATTTTATTGATTCTCTCTTTTTTATATGAATACCACCTTTGGTGGGGTTAGATATTCTTTGTTAACTAAAAAAATCAATTAACACCTATGGGTGGGGTTGATAACTAATTTGCTTAATTAAATTAATTCCTTTTTTCTAAGAGATTGAAAATGAACCATTTAAATGCCACCTTTGGTGGAGTTAGACAGTTTAAACTTTATTCAAGGTGTCCAAATTAAACCCAAGAATTTAGTTATCCGAGTACTAACTTTCAAGTTTTAAAACCACTACCGAAAACATGTTGTCAATACATTTTCAGATAATAATTCTTATAAAAACTTTTGAAATAGAGCTTGACTCTAACTACCGGGCGATTGTACCAACAAATAAAAGAGCACTACTCTAAATTAGACCGGATAACTAAACCTTAAAATCTAATTTTCAGATTTAAGTTTCTAATGAAAAATAATATATTTCTCTCTAACATTCTTAATATAAAATCTTGAATAAAAATAAAATCAATTCATTTTAGAGATTTTCACCTATTTAATATTTCACAAGCATAACAACGTTATAATTATATCATGTTTACAAAAAGCCACCATAGTTAAATTTAATCACAGAAAAATTAAATATAACATGTAAGAATAAAGCATAAAAAATAACTGCAAAGAAAATAAAATCCTTAGAAAACTTCAATGTTATTCCTGTAGCTGGAAAACCTCCAAACGGAATTTGCACTCTCATTTATTGAATCAAAAAGCTAATAAATTAGAAGAACATAACTAGTTCTTCTCAAAAAGAGAAGAACTCTAAAACTAAGAGAAATTAACTAAGAAAAACTAAAAACTAAGAAAGAAACTAAAAAACTAAGAAATGAGAGAAAGAAAGAGAAGAGAAGAATGGTTTTTAGGTGTGTTTTGAAGTGAAGAGAAGGGGGGGTATTTATAGGTGAGGATGGAGAGAAAAAGTGGGTGAAAAAATGGTGAAAACGTGGAGTAGTGATTGCTGACGTCATTTGATGACGTCAGCATGACGTGGGCAACGGTGCGCGCAAACAGCACCGGGGGCACGCGCGGACAAGCAGCAGGGGCGCACGCAGAATGACAGCATGACGTACGTGGGCATGGGCGTGGGCGCGCGCGGCTGGGCGTTGGCGCGCGCGGGACTAGGCGGCGCGATTTCCTCTTTTTGATCTTTTTGACCCTTTTTGTCCAATTTTTTGATATTTTTTTACCTTTCCTCATTTATTTATTAATATATTTGTGATGTATTGCTTCTAGTATTCCTCTTTGAGTCTTTAAGTTACATTTTTAAGCAAAAATACTTGAAAAACAATAAAAATACTCGTGATTCCAAAAAATACAAATTTATATAAATATATGATAAAACATATAAATATATATATTTTTAATCAATTAATGTGCATAAAATCATGGTAATTTATTGCTTTTTGAGCACTCATCAGCATGCCTAACATGGATAGTTGCATGCCTGACCAATATGGCATGCCCTGGTTATAGAATGATGTCATGCCTGACATGTGTTGTGATTTATATTCTTTTAGAGTGACAATCTCACTTAACACTGAGGCCATAAAGGAGTTGAGTTCTTCTTCAATTTTAGTGTACTTCTCATTATTGACCGTCTGAGGCTTTTGTTTTGGATTGTTAAAATACACCATATAACCATTATATTGGCTACCGCCCCTAACATGACCAGGATGGTCTCGTCCGAATGCATGATATAGAGAATCTCTCCCAGACTCTTCGATTATTTCACCCTTGGATATTTGTTCTTGAAGAACTCTCTACAAATAATAAAGCACACAAATATATCATTCATTATTACATCAATTATTAAAAATCATTAAGACTTTTTATCAACCGAAATTACTAACCAACTTATTTAGTTGTTCTTCTCCTCGCTTAGTCATTGGTCTTGAATTATTCATTTTGAGAGTCTTTGTTTCTATATACAATTCAGTTCGGGTAACAGGTCTACCCAATTCAGCTTCCTACATAAATTATGAAAAATTTATTAACAATGACATGAAATTAAATTGAGGAAAATAAATATAAAAATATTTATAAATTAACACAAATTAATAATACCATTCTATATCTAACTTGAGGATTTGAAGACCTCCCAGAAAGGTTAGGAAGAATGTTATGCATTTGTATATTCTTATGTTCTTCCCTAATAATTTGAAATTCATCTGAACGTCTATAATCCACAAAGTCTTTCCAAACTTGAGGTGTAATCCAGGGGTATCCTTCAGGGATTTTGTAGAGCTTTACCTCATCAAGTGGTTCCAAATATGGAAACACATAATTTCTTGTCAATATGGAAGTCTTGTATTCCTTCCATGCCTTATTTGCAATCTTATAACACTTAAGTTTCCAACTGTCATCGACTTTGTAACGATTCTGTAAAAACACAGTACAAAAGATTAGATATAATACAAAAAAGATATAATTTATGTAATTTATTATAAAATATAAGAGACTTACACAAATGGTTATCCATATTTTGAACTTTTCTACATCGTCAACCTGAGACCAATCATTTATATTGATTGGTATACTGGACTTCGCAAGTCAACCATTAGAGGATTTCAATTGTTGGCCATTTTCCTCTATTGGATTACCAGTAGCATCAAATAGAACAAGTATTCTATCATCTGGGTTAAGTGGAGCATCAAGTATATTCTTCCAACCCCTTCTTTTCAAATACCCCAATGGATCATTTGGATCTACAAGCTCTCTTACTCGAGCATCCATGAAATATCTACAAATAATGAAAAAATATAAATTAATTGACAATTTTAGGAACATACATACATATATATATATATATATATATATATATATATATATATATATATATATATATATATATATATAAGAGTTATTATAACAATATAGAACATACGTTATGTTTAATTAGGTTATTGATCGTATACATATATTCCTTCACAATCACTTCCAGCCCATGACGAAGAATCATCATCATCAACTAGATCATCACATACATTAGGAAATTTATTTGAGAAATTACTAATATTGGTTAATGTATCAAGCATAGGGTCGTCATCTTCTAAAGCATCACAATGGTAAAACTCTTTTTGTGGAGGCGTTAACACAACATACCATCTTGTGTCAATTTGATCGCTCACGTAAAATACTTGTTTTGCATGAAGTGATAACGTGAAAGGATCATCAGTATGACTTATCTTGGATAAATTTACAAGGGTAAAACCAAAATCATCTATTTTATATCCAACATTGATAACATCTTTGACCCAATCACACAAGAAAACTGTTTCATGGAAGACCTCATAATCCAATTCCTAAATATTTTGTATTATACCATAATATGTTCTATCAGAAAGTACAAGATTATAATCTTTTGAACTGGAAAATTGCATAGTTTGTGCAACCATCTTCACACCACTATTTTGATTTACTCGGACTTTGTCCCTAGCTTGAGTCGTAAACCTCGATTCATTTATTGTAAAACTATAAAATGATTTGATATCGAATTTTGGCCCATGTGCAAGCCATTGTAAACTTTCTGATATTTTATGATTGGGTTTCTTGAGTTCATCTCGAATCTATGTTTACAAAAACATGAAATGTGTTTAGAGCAATGTTTTAAAACATTGAATAGATCTAGGAACATACATGCATGAATTTTTGTTCGTGACACTTACATGGTTACGAAACCAATTAATAAGCTCTCGTTTATGTTCATCATATAACCATTTTTATATATGAAGTATATATCATCATTAATAGTTAAATAAAAAATTATTTTCGCATAAATGGAAAGGTTGAACATCACTTACTCTATGTACAGTTGTGCCTCATTATTATTTACCAAAATGATTCGGTGTGCTATTTCCTATCGAGTGCGATCAATAAACAATTTCTTATTTCCACCAAGCATAGGGTTACCTATTTGGATCATGTGACGTTCTAAGAACAACTTGTGAGTAGGATTCCTAATTTCAGTGCAACCACTAAAATATTCAGAATAAAACTCAATGGCCTCTTCAGCAATGTAGCGTTCCACCATGCATCCTTTAGGTCGATTTATATTATTTACATATCCTTTAAGGACTTGCATATATCTGTCAAAAGGATACATCCACCTTAAGTAAGTAGGACCACACAATTGAACCTCTCGAACTAAATGAACACACAAGTGAATCATTATATCTAAGAAAGAAAGAGGAAAATATTTTTCAATTAGACACAAAGTCTCTACAACATCTTTCTGTAAAGAATTTAACTCACCAATTGATATAGATTTCTTGCATATTGTATTGAAGAATGAACAAAGCCGAATTATTGATAATCGAACATGTTTTGGAAGAATTGATCTAATAGCAACTGGTAATAACTGTTGCATTAAGATATAACAGTTATGTGATTTCAATCCATAAAGTTTCTTATTGGTGATAGTCACAAAATTTCTTAAGTTGGATGAGTAACCATCAGGAACTTTCACACCCTCCAAACATTTACAAAACACATCCTTCTCTTTTGTTGACATTGTATATGATGCTGGTGGTAAGTATGTTCGATTCTTATCATTTTCCACCCTTCGTTCCAATTTAGGTCGTATAACTAGTTTCTTTAAATCCAGTCTTGCTTTAATTTCATCCTTTTTTCTAGGTATATTAAGTAAAGTACCAATCAAGCTCTCACATACATTTTTCTCAATATGCATGACATCTAAGATGTGACGAATGTGTAGGTCTTTCCAATAAGGTAATTCCTAAAATATTTATTTTTTATTCCAACAACCATGGTAAGTCGGTTCAAACTCTTTTTCATTTTCACCCATTTCATTAGTTGACCTCTTTCATTTCCCTACCTTAGTGAGTTTTTTTTTCATCTTTCCATATCGTTTGAATGTCATACCATTCAATTGCCTTAATATCTCAACACCTCGCAAAGGTCAGGTTGCATGATCATGATCTTCTTCACCATCGAACGGTTTCTTTTGGTATATAAACTTGTGTCCAGATGGCAAAAATATTTTATGTCGTCTATAAGACATCTTTTTTCCGTGAACAATATAAGTTGCAAAAGTTCCATCACTACATATAGGGCATCCCTTGTAACCCTTTATTGCATGTTCTAATAAGTTTCCATAGGTAGGAAAATCATTAATTGTCCATAAAAAGACCCCCTTCAAGTTAAAGTGTTCTTCTTTATGTGCATCGTAAACATTTGCACCATCATTCCACAATGTCTTTAAATCATCTATCAGAGGCTGCAAATATACATCAATATCAACATCGGGTTGTTTCAGTCCTGAGATCAATAATGTTAACATCGTGAATTTTCTTTTCATACATAACCAGGGAGGAAGGTTGTATGTTACCATAATTACTGGCCAACAACTATATCTAATACTAAGGGAACTATGTGGATTAATTCCATCAACAACAATGGCAAGACGAAGATTGCGCGGATCAGATGAAAATTGAGGAGATAAATTATCTACTACTTTCCAATTTGGAGAATCACAAGGATGATGTTGCACCCCATCATCAGATCGATTATCTGAATGCCAAGTCAACATCTTTGATGTATCTTTACTATTGAACAACCTTTAAATTGAGGAATCAGAGGAAAGTACCAAAGAACCTTTGCAGGCACGCATTTCTTGTGTTGTCTCATTTGTACCATGCTTCCATCTCGATTCTTTACACATCGGATAATCATCTAATGTATCATATTCTTTTCTATAAAGAATGTAATCATTTGGACAAGCGTGAATCTTATGATATTCCATGCCAAATCGACTAAGATATTTCTTCACTTCATACATTGAAGATGGAAATTCAATACCCTCAGGAAACATATCGACTAGTAGATTTAGTAATTCTGTAAATCCCTTGTCATAAAAACCATGTTTTGCCTTCACATTGTACAAATGAACCAATCCCGACATTTTAGTGTATTTTTTGCATTTTGGATACAATGGTTTTTCGGCATCTTCTATAGGTTTTTTAAAGGTTTAGGGATCATCCTTGCATAATTCATCTTTAACACCATGAAACATATTTTCTGTCTATACATTATGATAAGATGTATGTAATCCATTCATATTCTTATTTATCTCTTCCCCTATGAGTATCAACATTTTTTCCATGTTAATACCAACATTTATACCTCAAAAGAATACCATTACGGATAAGGTGATATTTAACCTCGTCAAATTCATGAAATCGCTCATTTTTACATTTAACACATGGGCATCGAATCATACTATTTTTAGTGTTACTATTTCTACAAACAAATTCCATGAAATTTTTAACTCCAGAAATATAGTACTCCTTAATTCTACACTTTGACATCCAAGATTTGTCTATTTTCTATTAATGACATTAATTAAGCATATTAATTAATTATGTATTCAATGAATATATTTCAAGTATTATTATATATAAATTCCTTAATTATTAGAATATATATCAAAACATACATAATACAAAACAATTATCATTTTAATCATTTTACAAATGTATTAGTTTTACTTAATAAAATATAATTATTTATATATAAATAATTATGTATCCAATGAATATATTTCAAGTATTATTATATATAAATTCCCTAATTATTAGAATATATATCAAAACATACATAATACAAAACAATTATCATTTTAATCATTTTACAAATGTATTACTTTTACTTAATAAAATATAATTATTTATATATAAATAAATTTATCAACGTACGGTAAATATTATAGTCCATCAAACTCACAACATTCAGATATTATTTCCACAGAAAATAAGCCAAACATAAATAACAAGCATAATAAAAAACATACATAAATCAAAAATTTATACAAAAAATAAAATAAACTGAATAATAAGCTGTAAAATTAATAGAAATACTTACAAGAATGTTATGAAGTTACTAAATGAAGGAAATGAAGAAGGAAAATGTGTTTTGTAAGTAAGAATAAGTGAAAAAATGGGTATAAAAAATTTGAGTATTTCACTCAAAAAAATAGTAGATCTGAAAGATAATTAGAATAGGAATATAACCCACAAATAGCGTTACAAATAGTGGTAAGAGGTGGCCGAAAATTGAGAAAGAGGGTGAGTGAGCTCGGTTTTGGGAGTAATGGATAAGAGAAATGAAATTTTTTTAGGTTTCTACAGTGAAGAAGAGAGTCAAACAGTAATATTACATGGCTAGCGTCGGTTCGTCGCGTCAACTAACGCTACCCACGATGCTATCCACGCAATTTAAAATTGATTTTTTTGTCAATTATTATTTTATTTAAACTCTTATATATATATATATATATATATACGTACTATAGAAAAATAAAAAATAATAATTTTACAATAATATTTAAAACAAATATAAAAAATTAAATAAAGATATATTGTACGTACTTATATAAATTTAAATACCTAAACAAATAAATAAAATTATATAATTTTAAAAACTAATTGTCTAAAAAAAATAAAAAATTATACTATATATATATATATAAATATATATATATATATCAAACTTAAATTTTAAAGAGTCAAATAAAATAATAATTGACCTAAACAAATTTCAATTGTACACTCCATGCATTTTTTAATTTAAAAAATGCACGTAGGACGTAGCCTCGATTGACGTGGCGAACCGATGCTATCCACGCATGTAGCGTCGATTCTCCACGTGAACCGACACTACATCCTATGTGGATAGCGTTGGTTATACACCGAACTGACTTTGAATTCATTATAAGTCGGTTTTTTTCCAAAAACTGACTTTACACGGCGACTTAAATACCCTTTTTGTAGTAGTGAGTTGAAAACTAGGTCAAAGGTTAATTAAAAAACTATCCTTAAAAGTATTTAGCATAGCTTAAAAACATAAGGATAATATAGTAAAAATATAAAAATTACTTTAAATTTGAAAATTTAACTGCTCAATCGATCTATACTTAGCTTGATCGATCTAGTTAAATCTCGACTGATCTAGTAAAAACATTAATTAATTTAAAAAGAAGTGGATCAATCTAGTATTCGATCGATCAAGTTAATGCTTTGATCGATCAATCATATTAAAAATTAATTCAACCAGTTTTAATTAAGCTCGATTGATATAGTCACCACTCAATTGATCAAGTGATCTATTTGAACAATGTTATTATGTGTGTAATATGAAATCTAATGTGCACAAGAATAAAGATATACCTTAGATGTGATTATTGAGGCTCGATATTTTTTTTGGCTTGAAAATAGTCTTAAAAGATACACTTAGAAATTAAAATTATATAAAATATTTTATTCACAAATATCAACAATATTCATAAACCTTACACATAAGACAACCTTTAAAAATAAAAATAGATGCTTTTAATAATAAATCATCATAATTTATTAAGAAAAAAATATATAATATTAAGAAATAACTAAAGAAAAAAATTCTATGAAATTTATTAATTAATTTCTTAAATTATTCAATGTATAGTTTTTGTTTTTCCTTATATGTGAAAACTAATAGTTAAGTAGTATGTAACATTTTTTAGTAAAAAAAATAATATGTAATATTTATTTTTTAATTACTTAATAACATGCACAATAAATTGAAATAAATACCTAAATTTTTTACATTTAATGTCTTTTTAATTTTTTTTATGTAGTATTATATTTTAACAAAGTATATAATAGATATTGACAAAACATTGGCCCCTTCTTTGGCTGGTGCTTAAGAAAACCACGATAACTCTATAAAAGTATAGTCATTAATGCATTTTTTTTGCTTAATATTTATTTTATTTTATTCAATAAGTAGTGCTTTTAGGGTTGAAAATATTAAAATATAAAAAATTTAATAAAAAGGGGTGAAAATATATATTTTTAGAATATTTTAAAATTTTTATGGATTTTTTATGAATTTTTTAATGTAGAATCAATCAAAAGTTGCCACGTGAACGTCACGCAAGCACTGGGCCTTACCAGTCGTTGCCACGTAAGTGAAGAGGGACAATCAGAGCATAACATGTGTCCCAAGTGATGTAGGCACTGCCACATGTCAACACGATGTTCGTTTCGAGTTTGGCTTAGCAGTCAATGGTCGTGTCACGCATCGTCACAAGATTCATCATTCTTTCTACTAGGGCAACATGCAACCTATATCCACAAATCATAGTGCACCATGTGGTGATGACTCGACACATTTTGACCAAGACCAATCCGCCCCACCACATGTCGCTTGTTGATTCTTCCAATGATTCTCTCATGCCATATGTCACAATCTCATTGGCCAACATTGTTTAATTTTCCTTTTTTCATTTCAGTCCTTGATCTGAAGTTGATCTGACGATCCAAATTTCATCTAAGCCTAATTTAACCTCCTAATTGTCTCCAAAAACCCTAATTAGCCAAAAATGAATAATTTTTTATCAATTTATGGAGCCAAAAGAAGAGAAAAATATATAAAAGTTTAAAAGAGATACAATTCTGGTGGTGATGCAAAAGGATATTAGTGCCAAAAATTTAGAAATTGATTGTATTTATATTTCTTCTCATTTCTTTATCAATTTTCATGTCTCTTTTATTGAAAAATATAAGATTTATGAAAAAAATTATGTCTAACTAATTTATTAATAAAGAACCTAATTTTCTACATGTGATCATCTAATATTTTTACCCTAATTATGATTTCAATTTAATTATTATTTAATCTAATTTTTATGATATCAATTATTTGGCCAATAATTGATATAAAAAGACAATTAAATAGATTTGGAAGAATTATTTAATTATTTTTTCTTAATTAAATAACATGCATAGTTTTTAGATAAAGATGTATGATTCTTATGTATGTGATTCATAATTTATAAACTTAATGAGTATTATGAAATTTAATTGACATGAGAGTATGATTAGGTTAATAACTATATAGTGTGTAATTTATTTGAGAGATGAATACATACTATATTAGATTCAATTAATCATATAATTTATTGGTAATTATATTGAGGGATTTTAGTAAATCACATGTTTAGAAAATTAGGCGATTAAGTATTATTTGATATTTTCTCGTATATCTTCTTAGTTACTAATTTTGAGTTAATTAATTATTACTATTTATTTTTAATTCTTTTAATTTCATTTTATCAAAACACAACAAAAAATTGATTTTTACTTTTTAGTTTTAAAATTAGTTCCTAATAACATAATCTCCGTAGAAGCGATCTTTTCTTGTCATTATTTTATTTATTTGCTATACGTATACCTGTATACCTATTACATACAATTCGTATTGATCAAACCATAACCTGCTCATCCGTCTAAAAGATTTTCCTTGAGAATATCTAAAATGATAAGATGAATTGTTTATCTATATATTTAAGTAATTTTAATTTTAATATCTGAAAAAGATATGTTATATATATATATATATATTGTACGATTAAACTTTAAAATTATAAATGTGCCTTATTTTTTTATTTTTTTATTTTCTTTTTTTAGAAATAAGAGTGTCTTATTGACTCACAATTGTTTGCCTCTCTCAAACAACGGCAATAATGGTCTCTTTAGAATATCACATTGCCTAAATTCAACATTCTCAGGCGATTATATACGTGATAAATGTGAGGATCAATGTGGTGTAATATATAATTTGAAAAAGTATATTTTAAATAATTTATTGTATCGCAATAAATTATATGATATATTAAAAAAGAAACCCAAGTATTTTAAGTAATATATAATCAGTATATTAATTATTGTTTTATGAAAACTTATTCATGAAAACATCAGCATCGCTCTCACTCTTTGTAGGCATGCAACACAAGTTTTTAACCCTAGTGAGGAGCTGATGATATTGGCAAGTTTTGTATTTATAAACAACATTCGTAGTTTTACATTTTAAGTGACACACTTATAAAAATTAAAAAGTAAAATGATTAAAGTAATCAAAATATAAAATAAAATGAAAAAATTATTTAAAAAGAAATACTAAGATGAAAATATCATCAATAAATTCATTAGTTTTAGTTTTGAAATTCAAAGTCATTACGGATGCCACTTTTGGGGATCTAACATCACGTTTATTAAATGGCGCTCTACTTGAAAACACGTATTTACAAACAAAAACCCTTAATATTACCTTTCAAAGTTTTATTGTCAAATAATTACAGTTAATATGGAGTTCAAGTTTGACTCTTAATGGCGGGCATGAAGTGAGACTTTGACGATTATTATTGAAGATGATCTTCTATGTGTAAACAAGTTTTGGTTGGAAGACATGAATTTTATTTGTTCAGTTTTAATATCTAAGTTCAATTTTTCAATAATGTGTATAGGAATAATGTAATTATTAAAAAAAATATCTTCATTGCTGTAATTACAAAGGATATTTATTACTTCAAAAGTGAAAAGAATTTAAAAAAAAAATCACTAAAATCGTATTTTTTATATTCAATAAATGAAATAATATACTAGTAATATTCTATCTAAATTTAAGATAACAAAGACTAAAAGTCATACTATATGAATCATATGTGATAAGTATAAGTCCATTATGCTATGCCGAGTGAAATTGTTAAACTTACTAAAATATGCTTCACCCTTCGGTATGAATTAAAATGTACGCAAAATTGGTAGCACATGGTTGTTATTAATAGGAAGTATGAGCACAACACGTGAGCCAACAAGAGATACAAATTGTTTTTAATCGATAGCTTAAAAAGTCAAATTATAAATTTTCTATCCTTACCCCCTTTTTTTTAGGCAAATATATATATATATATATACATAAGTTCGTTACTAAATTTTACAAAAAGTGATAATAAAAGTCTAATAAATTATGAAATTGATATATTTTAGTTACTCATACTCTAAAATAATATTATTTTCATTATTAATTTATTAAAACGGGGTAAATTACAAGTTATAAGATAAAAGTAAAATTTAACATGAAATTATTTTTATAAAATTGTTAAAAAAATATATCCAAACAAAAATTATTTAAATACATATTTTTATTTAAAAAAAATAAAAAATATTAAAATAAAAATAACATAATAATCAAATATTAAAGAAATATTTTGTGAAATTTATTTCATATAAATTTTCATTATTAAGTTTTAATCTAGCTTTAATCACTTGATAGAAAATAATAATATTTTAATAGAGATATCATTAAAATAATAATATTTTTTCTTAATTAGTTATTTTTTTCAAATCTAAGAAATTATAAAAACATATTTTTATGTTTGATGGATTAAATACACATTAAAACTTAATCTAAAGATTTAATTGATTATTTTTTAAAATTTTATAGATTATAATGTCTTGATGAATTTATTATATACAATATAAATGAACTTCGGAATGAAAAGTAAGACAACATAAATTAAAAAATCACTCTTTTATAAGGGCCAACCAATGTATCCTTAAAATATTTTGGTATTGCAAAACTTAACACCTTTCAATAATTTTTACTCAAAATGAAAACGGAAAGACATCACACAAGAGAGTGAGTGGGCATGAAGATAAATCAATTTTACAGTGAGCTTCTACTCACATAATATCTTATATATTTCAAAAGAAAATATTGTTGATGTTTTAGGATTAACCATGTGATATATGATCCTAAATTGGATAAACGCATGATACTGTATATATATATAATAAAAAAAGTAGTAGTTTTTCATATTATAAAGTGTGTTGTTTAGTTATTTAGATTCTAAAAATTATTTTATAGTCATTCAATTTTGAAAAAATAGATCATTTAAGGACAAATAATATTATTTTAACAATTTTTTATAAATCTATTACTTTTTATTATCAATTGATTAAAATGTGATAAAATACAAGTCATTAATAATTGTAAATTTAGTATGAAATTATTTGAAAAAAAAAATCAAGAATAAAATATTCTAAAAAAATTATTTATATACATATTTTTTATTTTTTGAACAATTAATAAAATATAAAATTAAAATAGTGATAATAACTATATATTAAAACAAAAAAAGTGTTTTACAAAACTTTCATTTATCATTTTTTAAATGATTAAATTTTAATCATGTTTTAATCACTTGACTTGAATGAATATATAATAATTTAATAAAAAATAATTTGATTAATATTATTTGTTCTTAATTGGTTAATTTTTTTTAAATTGAGAGGCTAGATAATATCTTTTTGAATATAAAGAACTAAGAAATACAAAATTACAAAAAAATAAGTGAAAAGAATGGATGAAAATATTCTCTTATTAACAATACTAAATGTGTACAATGCCTATATGTACTATTCTAATCTAATGGTAAGAAGTCACGAAATATCCAATGCAATATATAACATAATGCAACAATAGAAAATGGGAATAATATAACTAATTATATATCATTAATATGATTTGATATGGCTAAGTATATATTGAGTCATATATTCTACCTCAAACTTAGGTCTTGAAAAGACTGAGTTTGCTTCTTAAAGAAAGAAATCTAATTGCTCCAAGAGACTTCTTAAGTGCATTACCAATCTAATTTTCTAAGTCTATATATTGTACACCAAGATGCTTCTCCATAACCTACTCTTTCACAAAATGGAAATTAATTTCAACATGTTTGGTGCATGCATGCATGGATGATAGGGTTACTTGTTAAGCATTGAGTGTTCTTATCACGGTATACAACTTGTAGTAGATGAAGAAACACTTAATTCCTACAATAGTGACTACAGCCACATGATTTCAATAGTTGCAAGGCCAAGAGCATGATATTCAGATTCATAACTTAACCTAGAAAGGACTTTTTGTTTACTGGAACTCTATGAGATGAGACAACCACCAAGGTAGGTACTTGTTTAAGATTTTAGAACCAAGTCCTTGGTACTTGTTTAAGCTTATATAAAGCTTTAGTAAGCTTGCACACTAACCATTCACCTTGTTCAAAACCAAGTGGTTAAGACATGTACAACTCTTCCTCCAAAGTCCCATTAAGAAAATAATTGTTGACATCTAGCTAAAGTAGGGATCATCTTTGAAAAATACTATAAAAACAATAACTCTAATATGTTTTACAATAGGGATGAATGTCATATCATAATCCACAGTTGTTGTTTGGTTGTATCCCTTGGCTATAACTCTGCTCATGTGCTTATAAATGACCTTGATGGTAATATTTTAATCCTAAAGACCCACTTACTTCCAATAACCTTCATTCAATTTTTAAATGAAAAAAAAACCCATGTTTTCTTCTTCAAGAGAGTATCAAACTATGATTGCATTGTAGTTGGTCACTCAAGAATTTATAGTCCTCTTTCTATGTAAGAGGTTCTATTTCAGCTAGTGAATGAGCCAAAACTACATTGAAAATCTTGTTAGTTGGTAAATTACCAATTTTATATCTTGATTAGGGAATGAGCATTGAAAGGTAGAGATGGTGGATGCATATTACTAGGATCAATATGTGATATGTACAGTAAGATGCACCATTTTAGGTGATGAATCTAGGACTGTTAATAAGTCAATAGTTAGTAAGGGGTAAATTATAGGTTAGGTAGGAGATTTTAGTGAGGCGTGATCAGTGAAGTAAGGAAGGACATTTAATGGTGTCATGGAAATGGAGTGAGATGATTAAGAATGAGAATAAATATAGGAAAATGGAACATATGTAGAGGAAAGAAGAGACTTTTGATGATGAGGTTAAAAAAAAGAGTTGAGATTAGATGTCGATGGTGAAAGCATCTTGCAAGTCTTTTGTTGATAATCATGTTAGTCTTTTGTTTGTACTTCTTGAGACTGATAGCTTTTCTCTCTGCTACTTTGCACGTAAAATGAATTTTAGAGGGATCAAGTTGATATATGTTTGACATCTTTTTGACCAGTATTGAAGTATGTTTGTTTTGACATATGTATTCCATGAGAGCATGTATGGCTAAAATTTTCTTGTTTGTCTTATCTCAAATGAAATTTTCTTTTGCACATGCCACATCTTTGTGAATTTTATGGTTATTTTGAGAGGCTTGTATAAATTTCATGCTTTCATGATTTGTATTTCTCTAACATGCTTTAGAATTCACCTATAGTGTCTCTCGAAGCAAAATTATAGGTGTTGCTTGGTTAGAAAAAGGATTTAGGCCATGCTTGAATCGTTTGTTCGTTTCTTACTACCATAGTTCTTATATCCTTAGTCTCCCCTCTTTGAGCCTTTATGGTATCCCTTCATTTCTTTGCTCCTAAATACTAGCTTAGCTTAAAGATTTATTCCAACTTACCTTATCCATCCTTTGATTAAGCTTGTATGTTCTGGGTTTATCCATTTTATCCTCTTGGTTTGTATAAAAAAAGGAAAAGGGAGTGAAAAAGAAAGAAGGGTGATAATGAAAGGTTGAATATATAAAAAATGGAAAAAATGGAAAATAAGTATTGAAATGTGTTTGTGTAAAAATAAAGTAAGGAGGAGAGACGAAGAAAAGAAAAGGTGAAAAGATGATGAGGTAGTATTGGTTAAACATCCATTTTTTTGTGTACGATTCTCTTAACTTCATTGGTTGAAGTATGAGAAGTAAAGAGAAAAGAACCCATGTTTCAGGGTGTAAGTGTCTTAGATTTGGACTTATCTATTTGATAGGATCAACAAAGTTGTGTTCAAGCCTAAATGTCTTCTCTTCCCTACCCATACCTTGGCCTATCATTACAAACTCTAAAAGAAAAATTTATTTCTTCTATGTTGGCACTTACATTAGTAGAGAGAGATAGAAAGACTAATTGTGGACATAAGTAGATTGGTTTAACTTGAGTCTATATTTCAATTTTCTTGGTTCGCATAAGTATATCATGATGGCATATAGAGTAAACAAATTTTTCATATCATACATAGTGCGTGTCATCAAAAATTTAGTCATACCCTAACTTGAATGCATTATGGATTGATGGAAATGTGAAAATTGTGTTGAATGTTTTGTCTATCCTTTACGGACCCTCAAATTCATTGAACATGCTTTGTTTTTTTCCTTGTTTCATATTTCTGGTTGTCTATTGTGTGTAGATGTATTAGTGTTGAGGGTGTTTTCAAGTATAATGCTTTACATGTTTATTATATCACATTCATACTTTTAGGGGGAGTGGTGTATGCCTTGTGTATGCTATCAAGAAAAGTGACGTGTTTGCTTTACTTGTTGTTGTTTGTCCTATTTGCAATTTTTTTTATGATGTATGTCCATATGGTGCTTCTTTCACTATGAAGTGTGACCATATGAACCATACATAAATAGGACTTTTATTATGACATGTTTCATGCATTATGAAAAATTTAGTTTCACATGTCTATGTTTAAAATTTTCACATGTGAGTTTTGATGAGCGAAAACCGACATCGCCGATTCTTGCCAATACTTTGGTTTTAATATTTATAAAACTCTCGCAAGTGCACGAATCATTTCGTAGAAAATGATAAGTATACTCCCAAGGTCGATCTAAGGAAGGAATGTATGTGGTTTTTAATTTATTATTCAAACTTTTAAAAACGAAATTAAATCCTAAACATCCTGTCACGATAGTTTGGTTTTTGTGTTTCTAATCTAATAACATAAAAATAAACATAGATACATATTCAATAAATATAATCTAATAACATAAAAATAAACATAGAAACAGATTCAATAAATATTTATGCAAATTTTATCATTTATAATAGTGGAGTATTTATGGATATAATAACTAAATTAATTATGCTTGCTCATATTATCTAGGTTATTAAAGATATAAATTGATAACTAATTTGGTTAATTAAATTAATTCCTTTTTTTCTAAGAGATTGAAAATGAACCATTTAAATGCCACCTTTGGTGGGGTTAGACAGTTTAAACTTTATTCAAGGTGTCCAAGTTAAACATAAGAATTTAATTATCCGAGTACTAATTTTCAAGTTTTAAAATCACTACTGAAAACATGTTGTCAATACATTTTCACATAATAATTCTTATAAAAACTTTTGAAATAGAGTTTAACTCTAACTACCGGGCGATTGTACCAACAAATAAAAGAGAACTACTCTAAATTAGACCGGATAACTAAACCTTAAAATCTAATTTTCAGATTTAAGTTTGTAATGAAAAATAATATATTTCTCTCTAACATTCTTAATATAAAATCTTAAATAAAAATAAAATCAATTCATTTTAGAAATTTTCACCTATTTAATATTTCGCAAGCATAACAACGTTATTATTATATCATGTTTACAAATAGCCAGCAGAGTTTAATTTAATCACACACAAATTAAATATAACATGTAAGAATAAAGCATAAAAAATAACTGTAAAGAAAATAAAATCCTTACAGAACTTCGATGCTATTCCCGTTGCTGGAAAACCTCCAAGCGGAATTTGCACTCCCATTTATTGAATCAAAAAGCTAATAAATTACAAAAACATTACAAGTTCCTCTCAAAAAGAGAAGAACTCTAAAACTAAGAGAATTTAACTAAAACCTAAGAAAGAAACTAAGAAAAGCTTAAAAACTAAGAAAAAAACTAAGAAAAGCTTAAAAACTAAGAAATGAGAGAAATAATGAGAAGAGAAGAATGGTTTTGAGGTGTGTTTAGAAGTGAAGAGAAGGGGGGTATTTATAGGTGAGGATGGAGAGAAAAAGTAGAGAAAAAAATGTTAAAAAAATGTAAAAACGCGGATTAGTGATTGCTGACGTCATCAAATGACGTCAGCATGACGTGGGCGCGCGCGGAGGGGCGCGTGCGTGAACAGTAGCCGTGCGCTGAGGCGCGCACGTGAACAGTAGTCGTGCGCTGGGGCGCGCGCAGATTGGTAGGCAGGCGCTGGCGCACGCGGGATGGGGCGCGCGGCTGGGCAGCTTCGCGACGCGGCGGCACGTTTTTCTCCTTTTTGACCTTTTTGACCCATTTTGTCCAATTTTTCCATACTTGTTGACCTTTCCCCATTTATTTATTAATATATTTGTGATGTATTGCTTCCAGTATTCCTCTTTGAGTCTTTAAGTTGCGTTTTTAAGCCAAAATACCTGAAAAACAATAAAAATACCCGTGTTTCCGAAAAAGACAAATTTATATAAATATATGATAAAACATATAAATATATATATTTTTAATTAATTAATGTGCATAAAATCATGGTTATTTTAGTGCTTTTTGAGCACTCATCAAGTTTTTCATATGTAAAGTATCCTTACTTCTTGCTTGTCATTTATTACCTAGTAACTGTTGCTGGAATACATGACATATTTTTTCTTGGGTAGAGTGAGTTTTTTTCTATCTACACTTATCTATGTTTCCTATACATTTAGTTTGTTACATCTTGAATGTTTTTAGCTTGCTAGTGTCTTGGTTCTTTTCTGTGTCTTTTTATCTTGAAGTATGTAGTATCTCTTATTGTCTTTGCCTTAATCTTACCTGTTGCATTGCATTAGTGTTAGGATTATACCATATTTGTATGTGTTCTTTTCCTCACATAAAGAAGTTTCTTTGAATTTTATTGTCAAAAAAAGGGGAAAAGTTTCTATGCATAACTATATGTTTCTTGCTATGTTGTGTGTTGCATGGGCTATAAGTGTAGGTTTTCACTACATATTGCTGACTAACTTGCATGTATTTAAAGGGAGTGTTGCATAAAGTCAAGGGAAGTTATGCATGTTTACTTGTGTTTGTTCCTATTATTGTGTACCTGTGTAGGGGTAACATGATAGTATATGGTTTGACTACTTGTTATTTCTACAAGTTTTAGACTCCTCTAAAAAACTTTCTTATTATTTCTTATTAACTCAGGTTATTTCTACAAGTTTTATACACGATAGTATATGGTTTGACTACACGTTATTTTATTCATGCTTGACTTTAAAAAAAGAAATATATATAAAAAATAGATTGTTGTATACACTTAATGCAACTGTGTCACTCAACAAAAATGATTTAGGATAGTTTAACTTATTTATTTTAGTTTTTTATCGCTTTTCTTACGAGAGGCTAGCAAGAAGCCAGTTAAGGGTTGCAATGATTTCTCAAAAAACACTAATGTTACATGATTTATTAGCACTTAGATGTTATAATTAGATTTAAATTTACATTGTTTAATCATTATTTAAGAAAATCTATGTATTCAGAATCATGAGCATGTTTTGTTATTTTTTAGATATTTTTGGCTTTAAATTAATTAAAATGATAAACACTTATGGAATTTATTTAAAGCACTCATTTTCAATTTAGAAGAATAAAAAAATAATACATGTTAACCTTACAAGTCTTCCAACCAATTTGTAGGGGGTGAAATAATATAGTAAAGAAAAGCAATGTAAGGTGTGGCATGAAGTACAATGGGTTGCAACACATTTTATTCTATTAAAGCATCAAATTTAAGTAGCTTGACTTGAGTCACGACGTGGATAAATGTTGGTCGTGCAACAATCTATTTTGGACAAAATAAGGCAAACCAAAATGAGATCGGGCCATGACCTGCAAATATTTTTCCCTCATGATCCAATTTTCTCTCCCATTTTCTACTATATATTCACTCGTTTTCTCCTATTTAGATAGATCAAAAATCTGATCAGAGCATCATTTTTTAGATAGAATTTTTTTTATTTTATCTTTAATTTCTTTTATATATAATTTAGATTAAGTTATCACAAATAAGAGGCATTAAAAGGGAGTTATTCGATATTAGGAAATATGAAATCGTTACTATAATATAGGGAATACTATAGAGATTAATACCTCTTATGTAGAGTAGGACACATCCATATATCTATCTTTTGGGTATAAATATAATCTATATTCTTATTTCTTTTTAATAAATAATGTTGTATTTCTTGAATTTGTTATAAAATAATTTACTAATCATTTATCATTTTTAACATGTCTCGTTAATTGTGATAATAGGATTTAATCATATTGATATGTTTTTGTAAATTATTTAGGCGAATATTTTTAATATGAAAATTAAGTTTCACATACATCAATCTAGATCTTATTTAAACAGTTTTAATAGGAGTTTAAATTATCAACTCAACCAAAGGTGTCAATTTAAATAGTTTGTTAATTTCTTAAATAATAAGCATAAATTAATTAACTACTCGACGAAAGGTAAGGGCTATCACATTTTTTGTATGGCATTATCTTGTCATGGTAAGCCTTACTATGACACTGGATGCTAGTGGTAAGCCTTCCCTTACTCGACTAATGCCTTCCCATACCAGGCCAATGCCTAATCACTATTTTTTTTTACCAAATTGCTTTGAGGTAAGGATTACGACTGTTGTGGTAAGGCATTGCCTTATTATGGTAAGTCTTACTATGCCATTAGATACTAGTGGTAAGTTTTCTCACACTGAATAAATTACTTCCCATATCAGGCTTCCTTATCATGAATTACATTATTTTACCAATTATACTAATATCGTTTAGCCCATCAGTTATAAATGTGTATTATGGTTCGATGGATGTAGGCCAAGGTGAGTATGAGAATTGTTTAAACAATGTGGACTATATAGAGGTGATAGAAACCCATAGTTGTATAGGGGACTGACTAGGAATATTCTAACAAGAAACACAAAGATTTTAAAGCCAAACATTTAATTAAGGTTCCCTACATTTGGTAATATTTTTTTTTGTTTTAGACTCATACCCACACACACTATAGTTTTGTAAACAAAGAACAAGTTATATTACTCTTTGCTCTAGCATCCAAAATGGGCATGGATGTTGGAGCAATAATTAACCAATGGATTAGATTATCTGCCAAAAATCACCATTTGAGTTATTTCTTCCCCCCAAATTACTACCACTTTTTATGCTAAAGAGAGGATGAACTATTGCAAGGTGAGGTGTCATTACAACCGGGTGAATTATTAACTCCAATGTATATATGTGAACTCACCTCGGGTACTAAAAGCACCCAAAGGGATAAAGGGTAGCTTATTCTTCATAGATGTCTATGAAAGATAAAATTCATCATTTAAGAGAAGAGGTAACTTACCTCAAGAATTAGGTCCACGACTACCCTACCTAACTTGTCGAGTATACAAGTTGGCAACATTGTGTTCAGGAAAAGTATGACCATAATATCCATGAGATGCAATGGTTAACTCTCTATCTCATCTCGGAGTTGATTTTAGTCATTTGATAGAACCTAAGAATCAAAAATATGATTTTCTTAGACCACCTGAGTAGCCACAAGATTATGAAGAAGGATCGGGCGACATAGAGGATTGAGCTACAACTTGTTCCAGATTCTTATTATTTTCATGTATTTTGTTTGTATGAAATTTTTAAGTTAATTTTCTTTATTTTTATTTTATGTTATATTATTTTATATTTAATGTAATTTATTTTATTTTTTGTTAATGTGAACTCATGTTTATTTTATTTATAAGTCTCAAATTTTTAATTATTTGTTAAGATGTGATTTATGAAAAGTATATAACATTATATTTGTGTGGTAAAAATAAAATAGATGATTGACGCACCTGACTTACCATGTCACTATTTGATCACATTGAGCTAAGACAAATATGTAACTTTTTTTCTTTAAGTTACATTTGATACATTGAGGACAATGTAGATTTTAGGTTAGGAATGAAAGAAAAGTTATACATGAATTTAGGCATTTTTTTAAAAACAACTATTAAACATATGTTACTTTTATTTTTAGTTTATTTTATATATTTAGTTATTTAGGGATATTTAAGTTCAATTTTAAAGTTTTTGTAAAACTATTATGCCTTTAGTTTATTTAAAGTGAATGATTGAGTGTTTACACTGTTTGATTGATGTCTTAAATATGTCATGAAACATTGTGAAAATTAATTTGTTTTATTCATAATGTCTTTCAAGCTTAAATGTTGAGATTAAAATAAACCCAAAATTAGTGTTTAGGAATCAAATAGTGGAGACTACCTTGAGAAAATATTTTAAGCCTATACTCATTTTATTCTAAGTGATGATATTTTTCCTTTTAAACACTTTTCTTACTATGTTAAATTGTTAGATGATCTTTATAAGTTTTTCATTGAATATTAGGATTTTTAAACATCAAATGAAGAATCATATACCTATTTTTATTGCTTAGATTAAATGATTTGAATAAAATTTAAAGTACATGCCTATTTCATTCATGTTTGGCTTCAAAAAATAGACATAGGGTTCCCTAAAGCCAACAAAAAAGGTAAAAAAATTAGTACACATATGTATATGGATCTACTATCTAAAAAAGAATATAAAAAGGAGAAAAAATAATTAATGGTGTAACTAAATACTATAATCCTAAAGTTCTTGAAGTAGTGAGATGGTTATTACAAAAGAAAATAGGATATAAATCCCTTGAAGTCAATGCATTTTAGTTCATCTTAAGGCATATACTTAAAAAGTCTTGCTCAATAATTTTAATTGATGCATGAGAATAGTATTATGATTTCTACATAAATCTCAGCATTACTTCTTTCATGAGATCAATGTTATGTACTTTTTGTGCCTTTCTTTTTTTAATCATATGCGAAATCTGTAGTTCATATCTTTGCATAAATTCTATTCAAATAAATCTTTGTCGAGTACTTGAACACATAGGATCAGTATTATATTGAGAATATGACTTGTGGGAATTAGATTTAATGTGAATTCAGATTCATATAACTAAAATTGGGTGAGGCATGATATATTATTTTCAATGAAACATGAATTTTGGATTTGTAAAATATTTGAATGATGAATTGTGATCCTTTGAGATATTGATTTAATTTATGCTTGAGATTTGATTATAAACTAAAAGGAAACTAAAGTGTGAGAAGTTTTATTATTTTAATTTTTACTATTTTACTTTTACTTTTAGTTTTTATTTTGTCAATATTTTTTTGTTTATTTTTTTTTCATTTTAGTTATTTTTTTTTATTTTAATTTTACTTAGTAGAATGTTCGTGGGTATTATTACTGAAAGCCCTCACGAGCTTAAATTAGTCCACTAGGACAATCTAAGAGTTTAAAGGTTTATTGCATACGCTAAATACAACTGTGTCAATCTAAGAAAATGATTTAGTTTAGTTTAATTTAGTTTATTTATTTTTTCTTTTAGTTCTTATCACTTTAATTACTAAAGGCTAGCAAGAGACTTATTGGGGGTTGTGATGAGTGCTTGAAAAATACTAATATTTTGTCATTTTATTATACTTAAATAAAAATAAATATATTTAATTATGCATATTTATATCATTATTTATGAAAACCTATATATTTAAAATCATGAGTATTTTCGGTTATCTTTCATATATTTTTAGCTTTAAATATATAATTTGATCAACAGATAAAGAATAAAACCTGAAGCTTTCATTCACAACTTAAAAGCTTAAAAAGGAATAAGGCATGTAAGCCTTACATTATGAAACCAACTAGTATGTAAAGGGTGTATAACATGAATTAAATTAAACATTTTGTGTTGTAACGAGGGTTGTGTTGTGCCACGACACACTCCTCTCTGCATAAACTCAAAGGGAACGATGTTCATTTTGTGCCATGATGTGGAAATAATGGGCCACAATATGGCCTATTTGGGATTGACTTGGAAAAACTCTATGTATATCAAGCTGTGGCATGGAAAAGTTAGGCAGCAGTGCACATTCACTTAATTTATCCTAAAGCCCTTTCATCAACCTTAACCAATATATATGTTTTAATATTCATTAGGTTGACAATTAGTTTTAAGTCAGAGTAAAAAATAATTTAGGTTTTACAAGAGCTGTCAAAGATTTATTCTTTGTTTTTATGTTTTTAGTTTAGTTTTTATACACAATTTAGATTAGACAATAGCAAATAAAAGGCACCAATAAGAAGATTTTTCAGATCAAGTGATACAACAAGGCAGTTGGAAATTAGGGAATATTGTGAAGATCAATATCACAATTGTAGAGCAAGGCACATATGTATATCTATTTTTGGTATTAAAATCAAATTTGAATTCTTATTTCATTTCAATTAAAACGTTTGTAATACTTGAATTTGTTGAAATTAATTTATTGACCATTTATTTATTTTGAGCATGTCTAGCTTGTTGTAATAATGAGAATTTAGTTTTGGCACTATGTTTGTGTAGATTATTTAGGAAAATATTTTTAATAATTATTAAATATAGATTATTTTCTATTTCAAAATTTCTACGAAGTTTATTATTGAATGATATATTGACAATATTTTTTTTGTAATAGACTTCAAATGTGAAAATTAGGTTTCAAATACATCATCTAGATCTAATTTAGACAGCTTGAGAAGTTTAAATTGATAACTTGACAAAAGGAATCAAATTAGATGGTTTGTTAATTTCCTAGACATTAGACATAATTTAATCAAATTAACTAATGACACGACCAAAGGCATTAAGTGGTTTGATAAATAACGAATAGTGACCCACCGAAGGCATTATTCATACTAAAAAGGAAGAATCAATAATCTAGATTTATACTTCATTAACATGAAAAATTATACCAAGCATAATCAACTAACTAAATTTTTTATTAATTCTCCATTTATTGTTAATTGCACATATGTTTGTAATTTGTTTGATTATAATATATCTTTTATTTTTCTATTATTTTTATCATTAATTTAATATTTTCAAAATGAAAATATTGTGATAGAATATTAAAGTTTAATTTTTGTATTTATTTTTAAGAAATTTGTTGAATTATTAAAACAACGTAGTTTCTCTTCACACCAACCTTAAGAGTATACTTATCACTTTATTAAAAGTGATTTATTCATTTTCAAGCTTTTTATAAATTTACAAAATTTGATTATCAAGTTTTTGTGCATCAATCATTAACCTCCCAACATTTCACAATTGAGTAGCATATGTCTTTTTGGAATCTGTAGTATCAAGACTTGTTCCAACCAAAGAGTTTTTGTCTCTTGGGCCAAAATAGTTTGCTTTAGTGTTTAACCTGCCTCAGCATAACCTCTATTGTTTTATTGAGAAGGGTATAAGCTTGGAACCCTTGGCCAAGATGGGATAGGTTTCTCTCCCTATTCTTCCTATTTTCCCTCCTGGTCCAAAATGAACCTTTTGTTTTCGTGTCACGGGGTCTCATTTATGCTCCTACACTTCTGATCATTAGTTTCCTTTCAAAAGGGTTCATGACTTTTTCTATTGTTGACTATCTCTTCCACAAGACTCTATGGTATAGGGCCTTATGCAAGGTTATGATAGCCACTAAGTTTAGGTAATCTTCCACTTGTATTTTCTCTAAATTAAATCTATCAACAAACTGTTAGGGACTCATCCCTTCCTTGCTATTGAGTCAACATATGTGCCAAGGTCTTTGGCCTTTTCTTCTTTGTAGAGAACTATGAAATAAATTGCTTCTTAAATTTTGAGAAAGAATTAATTGTGTTAGGCTTCAGTGTATTATACCAAGCTCTGGCCATGTCCATCAATGTTCATTGGAATTCTTGGCAACTAACCTTGTCAATAAAGGCATTGAGATCCATCCACCTCTAAACTTTTCAAGATGCTCAGAGGGGTCGTTAATGTCATCTTATGTATCCATACGAGGAAACTTATATTTATCATAAAGTAAGATGGTTATGATTTTTGACATGAATGGGGATTTAATGGAGATTGTTAAATATAGTAGTCTACTTAGTTAAGCCTTTTTTACATCATTTGCAACTTTTTGTAGAACCGATCAATGCTTGGACCAAGAATAGTCGGTACTACATCTGGTTGATAATTTTAGGGGTGACCATTAGCTACATATAGCTAAATTTTTAGCATATAGCTAAATTTTTAGCATATAGCTAAATTTTTAGCATGACTGGCTTGGACAAAGTGTCTCCACCTATAGGCTTTTAGATGATCATGTAAATCATAATAGAAAAAAGTTACTAGAGGTGGTCCTAATTGATTTAGGATGGATAGCTAGAGGGATATGTTTAGGTATTCATGGTTGGATGGCTTTGGATAGTCAAGGCATACCCTCTTTGGCTAACCCTAGGACTTAGGTTCTATTTTTATTGATCACCTCACTAGTTGGACCCTACTTGACTACAAGTTTGGCCCTTTGTGCTCTAAGCATTATAGGATGCTACGAGGATTTCTTATGAAGCAGGGATTGGTTCAGGAGTATATGGCTCTAGAAGGCACCTTAGGATGGCTTGTTGTGTATTTTTCATCATGTCTAGATGAGTTTCATCTCAAGATATCCTTCTCTAGGCTAACCAAGCCCATGGTATAAAGGTCGACATAAGCATAGGAACTACAGTTTTGGCAGGTTATAAGAGAGGCAAAAGAACTAGTGGATGGATGGCTAACTAGATGGCCAATTATACGTTATGATTGTTGGTTGAGGCTTGAGCATTGAATCTAGCTGACTGGTTCATAGTTCTTCTTGAAAGTTGAAAACTCTACGAAAGTAAGATTATTTAGCCATTGGAAGCTAGCTAATTATCTTGTTTTGAGATAAATGTTGGTAAATAGGCATAACTTATGCTTAATTATGTTAATGTAGGTGAAACAACATCAAACGGAGCAAAAAAAACAAATTAGGAAAATTTAGGATAAAAAAAGTTTGATAGATTGAGCCATATGTCGATAGAGTGAGAAAGGACTAAATAGATTGAGCCATACTTTGTAGGCTGGTTTCTAAGATTTTGTTTATGATTTAAAAAATATATTTTGTTTTGCTAAAAATATAAATATAAGTAACATTTATTTTTAAAAATTTAAATGTTTATATTGTTATACAAAACTTTAAAGTTATTTCGATATTAATGTTGTTTTTTTCTAACAATAACAATCACCTTAAAAAATATCTTATAATAACTTATTGGTGTGTTAGAGATATACTTTTAAAAAAAACATATATTACATGAGATAATTATTTTAAAAGGTTTTCAAGATATTTTCTTTTTGTATATGCATCACAAGAATAATCATAGCTTTAGCTTTGGTGATGGATAGGTACGAGAGTACCAACATATCATGTTGTACTTCAAAAAAAAAAGTTTTGAATCATAAATAATACTCTTAAGCAGATGTGTTCAAATGAGATTTATTTTTAAACACGCATATAAATTTATTACGAGACAAAAATAAAAAATAGTGCACATAATCAAAAAGGAAATCTACTAATTTTTTTAAATAAATATTTTTGTTAAATTAAATTTATCCAATATGTTGATGTCGATTTATACTAGGTCGTGTTCGCTAGACATGTAGACCTATAAATCACTAGAAATCCACCTCAAAAGGGATGAAACTCAGGAGTGTCATATCCACTATAATGCTTAAGTCAATTTCTGAGAGTAAAACAAATATTAGATGGAGTTGGAGAGAGAGTGAGTGGTGACCTAAGGTGCTTATGAGTTATAGGCGTACATTTTATTTTTTGTGAGAACCTATTTAAAGGTTTTAACGAATGGTATAATAATAGATAACTAATATCAATCAATTAATAATTAAATACTAAATTAATTAATATAATTATTTAAAGTATTAATGACCTTTCATAAATGTGGATTCCGTCATTAATATTCATTTTGAATTTAAATAATAAAAGATATACCTAATTGTATATCAATTGTATCCATTTGACCTTTCCATGCCATCATGGACCAATCAATTGTGGCCATGAATATTTGATGATTTTCCTATCCAACACAAGCCTCACTGGTAGCCTAAGCCACTTCTTGTGGGATACGTAGTCTAGTTACCTTGCCTAGGTACGATGACTCACTAACAATTGGCTTTGGAGTGTCTCAACCAAGTTACGTAGTTGGTATCCCAAATATTTTTATGCTATCACATTCTAGTCAATGGTTGTTACTATGCTTTAATTAGAGTTTTGATTGAAAAGATATGGTTGGTCAAATTGTTTTAAAAATTCAACGGTAGATCTATGGGTTTGACTTCATAAGTTTCGTATTTTTTTAGCCTAATTCTGCATGATCCCATTCTTTTTCCTTGAATCATTGGTTAATGAGAGGTTGAGATTGGGCATGCTAGTCTATATATAGACCCAATCTCTCTCAACTTCACTCATAACTTTTATTCTTAATCCAAAGTTAGAACTTTGAGTAGAAGGATTAGAAAATAGTTTCTTGCTTCAACCAACTTTTGATAAATGGATTGATATCTTTATTTTTCTAACTTTTTCTTCAGTATACCTTGAATTTGCATGAAATCTAGGAACTTGAAGAACACTTGCAATCTTAGAACTTTTTTCCTTCTTTTTTTTCTATTGATCCAAACTAGTAAGAAGGAATTTTTCTAAAGAGTTTTATTAGGAGGTAAGAGTCCATGTCTCGCTACTTTAACTTTGATAAATACTTCTAGGAACACCATAACTAGCAATAAGATACACACACCTTAACAAAAAAAAAAGATATAAGAAGGACCATAATGTAAGAAATTTCAAAACAAGGATGGATAGCCAGATGAAAGTGACCCGCATTAAGAAGGAAAAGATATAAGGACTCTATAGATAGACCTAGATGGGATAGATTTGTATAACCATTGGCAATTTAGACAGTAGGCCCATCAAGAGGTCTAAACACCTAGTTGATCTAAAAGAGCTAAGACTAACCATTAATGGCCTGACACATTCGACACTCGAAAGGACCAACCAACTAGTAAGGAGGTTTGTATAGAGCCAATCAACACTTCCCTTCCCGGCAACAGCGATAGCTCTAGTAAAGCTAGCAATGAAGGTCTTGGTTTCAGACTCATATCTGAATTCTATCTTCGTTGTGACCCTATCCATTGATATTTCTAGATCTATTTCTGATGAGGCCATTCCTAAAAATTTACTATACATTGACGAGTATGAGGATGATTTCACTATGGCAATCACTACAAAACCCATGTAAAGAAGCTGAGGGAGATGTTTGAGATTCCTAATGACATTGGAATCATTCTTCTCAGGCATGATGTTATTCCTAACAGTCCCCTTTCTCGAGGGATCACAATCTTTGTGGATTAATGCTTTGTTAGTCTCAGGCTTCCATTCCCACCATTAACTCATGAATTTTTTGTAGAGTGGAAGCCCTTCTAGGGTAATTCCCCCTAATTTCTGGAAAAGTGTTCTATCCTACTACATCTTATGAAAGGAATATGATAGGAAGATGACCTAGGATAAGTTTTGATTACTATACTACTTACATTTTGGGAGTGTATGTTGGTTCGGTTCAGTGTCAAGCCATATGAAAGTAGTAAATCATTGAAGATTTTTCCAAGTTCAATAAGGGATGACATCTTTCATGGTTTATTGCGACTGGTTCTTATAACATGGCATGTCTTGAAGTTGGTGCTTCACCCAATGATTTTGTGCCAAGTGGTGAGTTGTTTGCATGGATCCATGTTACACTTTTGAGGTCATTTTATTGTTTTGATTTTTTTACTAACTTTTGTTTCTTGGTCATAGTACATTGGAAGTAAGTCAAGTTCATTGAGAAGTTGCAGGAATTCATTAATAAACTCTTCGATCTACCTCCCAGAGAATGTAACTATAAGAGATCGATTATTACAGAGAGGATTGCATTCTAGGATTTGTAGCTTTTGTCATCTATTCCTAAGACTTTAAATAGCCATACTCCAAAAGGTAAGTAATTTGTGTTTTACTTTTCGCATTTGGTAGATGACTCCATGTTATTTACCATTTTTTTTATTTTGTAGAGATGACATCATAATATCTTTCATCACAGAAGGGCTCAACATCTAATGCTTTTTACAATTCATAAACCGGTACCTAGGAGACAAAAGTTAGAAAAGAGGAAACGACACACTAGATCAAGGTGACCATAGAATTTGAGGTTTCTGATAAGGCTTTAGTTTCTCATTTACATGTTTGATTTTCCTAAAAGAAGATTCAAGAAGGTCTACTCAGACTTGGTTCTTCTACAATGCAACTTTCCAGTCTACACTAGAGTTGTAGTTGAGTATGATGAGTATGAAAACAATTCAGATGTTGAGAGGAGTAAGACCTTATTTTAAGGGGCAGTTTAGACTTCTACTAGTGCTAAGATTGAGGCCATACCCCAGTCAACTACTAGGAATCAAGGAGAATTAGAGGTAGTGCCTGTTACTGTTGTTCCGTCAAAAGGTGCCAATAGAGACGACCATCACAAGACTTAGGTGTTAGGCCATATACTTTGCTTTGTAGTTTTATTTTTTGCTTTTAGCCAAAGTGTTAGAACTTGGCTTTTACTTTATAGCTCTAGAAGTGTTGAACTTGGAATGAAATAATGGAAGAACTTTACTTCGAAAATTTTAGTACTCTATACTTCACTTCAGAATTTTTACTTTTCTTATTTATGTTGAACTTATATATCCCTTGTAATTGACTTTGCATTCATTTTCAGAACTTGGAGCAGGGACATACCCTTAGCATTTTTATAATCTTTTTAAATTGCACTTGGGAGAACACATTTAATCTTGGTTGATGCCAGGCATAAAAATCTTGGTGGTGCAGGGCACACAACTCTTGGTTGGTGTTGGACACTCAACTCTTGCATCAGGATCGCAATTAGTCACATTTTACAAAAAAAATTGGAGTTGCAAGATAGAACTCAAATGAGTCGACCTAAGCTATCCAAGATGAAGTTGGAATTAACACTATGGGTCCAAGAAATACCTATACATTACTTACCAAGATAGAAAATGGTAGTGGCGGAACTAAGCATGAGTAACACATGATGGACCAAGAATCAATGCGCAATCGATGATGGTTGGCCAGCTGGGCAGCATCGATCGATTGATAGCGTGATGGCATATATGTTAGGGCATGGATTAATATGATGGATGCGGTATGATCAATAGTGGCTGGGTGACCCACTATTAATCTGACCTTCATTAACCATATATCAGCATTTAGAAGATCATTTACGTCCTGTCAATTGCAGCCTTGGGAAGTGATTTCCTACTATCCATGGATCCTGTGGTAGAATCTAATGAGTGGTAGTCTCATCTTGTTAGTGCTATGACACTTTCTTGACATGATTTACCCAAACTCTAAAGTCTTATAACCTTTTTTGGTGGCGATTGATCGTTCACCTATACTTCCAACTACTCTTCATTCAATGGGAGTGGTGAAAAATGAGAGTTTATAAAATATGAACCTAATTAACCTAGAAAATGGTGGATAAGTTATTTTTAATTTATATCAACTTATAATTTAATAACCTAAACAAAGCATTTAGGAATGCAATCTCGTGTAAGAATAAAGTGTGAAAATAAAAGAATAGCACGAGATATTTTTTAGATAAAAATAACTTAGGCCACCTAACTTTCCACGATGAAAAATAAATATTCAAGTAAAAACTTAGTCTTATACTACCTTCCCTATAGTACTTCCCCAATGTACCTTACTCCCGAGCCACTACTCTATTTTCATAGTTTCTAATATTAGCATGAGTGGTTTTTAGATCAACATTCTAATAAGTTTCCCACCGATCAGACATGTTCATGAATCAACTACAAAAAGGGTTATCACAAAAAATACAAGTGCCCGTATGAGTTTTAGAATGAATTTAATAATGAACAATCATAATTAGATGATTCAAAACATATGTCACTTAAATCAAATCAACTAGTAAATCTTATAGCAAAATTATTAAGCATTAGTTCAATAAAAATTGCTTCTTAAAAGATTAATAATCAAATAAAAAATTATGATATAACAAATATAATTATTTGATCTAACAATTCAAGAATAAAATAAAGAAGAAGCTATAAGAACATATGATCAAAATTAGGCTTATTAATCAACCAAACACAACCACCAATATTTGATAGATTAATGAAATAAAGAAGCCTAAAGAATTATGATCTTATATTTGCAAAAAACAAAAAGATTAAGAAGAAAAGAATAATACTCTTGTGTGGTTGATTGAAACAATGGGCAATGAGTTTAATTTATAAGAAAATTAAAATCCTTAATTCTATGTAATTGATAAATATCTTTTATATTACAAATAGGATTAATAATACTCACTAATTAAGAAGACTCATGTAATTGATAAATATATTTTCTATTACAAATAAAACTAGTAATACTCACTAATTAAGAAGACTCCTATTTGAAGAAGAGTTCCTTTAAAGTGGACTCATTAATCATAAAAACTCCTATTTAAAAAAGAGTTTTTTTAAAGTAAACTCATTACTCATGAAAACTCCTACTTAAAAAAAAGTTCTTTTAAATTATATTTTATGCTATCTTTTAGGTTAAAGTTTAGCCTATAATTTAGGATATATCTTATATAATAGTTTAGCATATTAAATGCATGAGTACAATATATGTGCAGTTATAATATATATACATGAAGTACGATTATCTAAAATTTTGACATTTTTTCGACTTTATTTGATAGACTTGATAACGAGCTTAAATACAAGTTTACATCCAAATATTTTGTCCATGAAAATAGAAACCACTTATAATCCTTACTAAGAGTTTTGAGAACTTTCTTAGGATCTCATCCTAGTGATTCAATGGATCAAACACATTGTTAGAAAATAATTGAATGAAGAGTATGACATACAGAGTGAAGAATGCAAAGAACACAATGAATGTTGTTCAGTTTTCCCTAGGCCAATCAATTGAACACCAAATTTCTTCCTAAAGAACGGCACTATATCTTTAACCTAATTTCTATTAGGTTACATTATCGAAACATAGACTTATAAATCATTAGAAAATCACGTCAGAAGGGACAATATTGATGGGTGTCATATCCATTCCAATACTCAAATCAGTTTCTAAGAAAAAATCTAAGATCAAAAGGAGTTTGAGAGAGTGTGGATGGTGAGCTCAAGTACTTATGTGTTATAGAGTTACCTTTTTTTATTTATGAGGAACCATTAAAGATTTTAACACATGACATAATTGTAAATAATTAATATCAATTAATTAATAATTAAATTTATAATATTTAATTATAAATTAATTAATATATAATTATTTAAAATATTATTGATATTAATTAAAAGAGATTTTATATTATTTATTTTTAATTTAAATAATAAAATATATATCTACCTGTAGGTTGATTATATTAATTTAACTTTAATTTTAAAATTTACATAAACCACTCAAATAAGATCACACGTACTTAATGATTTTACTATACAACGTAATATAACCCTATTAATTAAATTTGTTTATTCAACTCCTTCCTAATCTTGAATACTTTATTTCATCGCGTCTGGTAATATAGTTTTAAGTGATTGTATTATACTAACAGCCAAAAAAAAAATGGAGTACTCATATTATACAGCCAGCGAATTCATCTAATTTAAAAAGAAAACAAGAAAAGATCTATATGATACGCTTAAATATTTGAAGTTTGAAAATGACTAGGGTTTCACTTAATTTCTCTTAAGCGGGTGGGGAAGGGTAACAGCACATGTTTGATAGGACAACGAATAGATGTGGCACATGTTTGATAGGACAACGAGTAGATGTGTGTGACTCTATTTCATTAATACACATTAATTTTAGAAAATCAAATAGGTATAATGAAACTAACAAAATAATTAAGGTTAAAATATATATAGTATAAACTTACAAATGTACGATGGAAATTATTGTATTAGTAACTTTTATATCACCAAAATAAATTTGGTCTTGTTTTTACTATTGAACTAAAAATTGTTTAACTTATATTATTTCATTAATTTTTCATTCATTTATACTGTTAAAAATAAAAAATTCTTAAAACTCATTATTTATCATATTCGTCACCAAAGCTTATCATATAACCCTCAAAATAACAATTTTTGATAACGAAGAACCCACCACTAATATCAAAATCTATCTAAATACACCTTTTTTCTTCCTCTTCCTCAACTTTACTTTAAAACTCCTATAAATCATTACAAACACCCTAGGGATCAAATTGGGTTTTGAAGTTTGACCAAATTATACATCTTAAAAACCCAACTTTTGGAGTGAAACAAATATATAGATAGTTTCAAACTAGGACTCAAATAAATAATTAGGATAGATTTTCACCAAAAGTACATAACTTTCAGAGAAAAATTTATTCTTTTTGGGAAGTTAAATAAGGGAACAAGAGAAGGAAAAATTCCTAGATGGATAGGTGATTTAAGGGAAGAAATAAGGGATTTGAGAAAGAAAAAAAAAGACGATGAGAATAAAAAGTTGAAGATGCGTGAAACCACTCTAAATTTGTCAAAATCAATTTTGGATTAAATAAATGAAGAAAGATAGATAGGGTTGAACCTACTTTGAATCATTGGAATTTGAAGATTTGTGAAACCACAACCTTAAAAGCAGCACACAATATCCATTTGTAATAATTTAGAGGGGTTTTTAAATAGTGGAATTGAGGAATAGGATTGTGTATTTAAAGGGTTTTTGATTGTTTATTTTAGGAAATTGACATTGAAGGTTATTCGATAAAAAGTCAACTTTAAAGATATAGATATTTTTATTTTTATTAAACAATATGAATGGATATAAAATTAATGAAATTGTATGACCAAAACATTTTTTATGTCATTGTAAAACTAGGAAGAAATTCAATTGGATAATATAAATACAATAATCAGATTATATATTTATAAGTTACCTATATATATTTTGTTGAAATAAATTAAGAAATTTCAAGAGAAAATTTTATCTATCAAAAAGATATATAAAAAGCCACGGTGCACATTTTAGAAATTTTTGTCATCATTGTGTGATTTTTTGTACTTATGATGTATAATTTAGACTATAATATATAAAAAAGTAGATTTTTAAATCATCATATTCTAATAAAAATACACCGAATATTAATATTAAAATTATTTATTGTAATAATAATAGTACTTAAACTTTTGCATCTTTTATATATAGTACTTTATACTTATCACTAGATTATATGGTTATAACTATGTTATTTAAAAGTAGATTTTTAAAGCACAATTTTCTAATAAAAAAATACATGATAATAATATTAATATTATTACTTTTAAAACTTCACTTTTTAATAAAAATACAAACTAATAATATTAAAATTATATATTATGATAATACCAATACTTGAATTTTTTTTGTAAATTATACTTTATATTTATGGTAAGATTAGTTGGTTATTATCACTATGTAATTTAAAAGGAGATTTTTAAAACACAACTTCCTAATAAAAATAAACACAATGATAATATTAAAATTATTATTTTTAAAGCACTAATTTCTAATAAAAATAAACACAATAATAATATTAAAATTATATATTGTGGTAATACAAATACTTAAACTTTTATTTTTTATATGATACTTTATATTTATCACGAAATTATGTGATTATGACTATGTCATTTAAAAAAAGATTTTTAAAGCATCACTTTCTAATAAAAATGTACACAATAATAATATTAAAATTATTTATGATGATAATACTAATACTTAAATTTTTTTTCTTTTTTTGTATATGATACTTTATACTTACTACTAGATTAAATCATTTTTTTACTCATAATAAAATACTCACATAATAATATCAAAATTATGTATTTTACACAACGATAATATCAAGACTCTTAAGTTTATATAATAAATTTCTAAATTAAATTTTTAAATGTAATGTGTATAATGACAATACCAAAACTTGATCTTATATTTTTAAATATAGTGATCTACACTTACTACTTGACTATGAAATTATGACTAAATGTTTTTTTAAGAAATAAATTTAAATAATTGAATTATTAAAGCACCATTTATGTAAAAATTGAATTTTTAATACAACATTTGTGAGCAATAATAATATCAATACTCTTAAATTTATACTATGAATTTATAAAATTATATTTTTAAATGTAATGCGTATAATGATAATATTAAGACTTAAACTCATACTTTTAAACGTGTCATTCTACATTTATTATTTGACTATTAACTATGCCTAAAATATTCTTTTATTTTTTACTACCTAAATAAGTCACAGTTTTATTATCTTTGTTGATGTCTTTTCATTTTTTACTTTTTCACATAATAATTTTTAATTAATAAAATATATATAATGAAAAAAACAAAACTTAAACTTATGCTTTTTATAAGTCACTCTACAATAATCACATCACTATGACTATTTTTTGTTTAACTCATATATTAATTAAATTACACTTAAATAATTTTTTTTATCATTATCATGTGTCCTTTTTTTAAAAGTTAAATTTATACTAAAAATTTTGAAAATTGGATTTTAAAAGAACCATTTGTACACAATGATAGTATAAAGACTCTTGAATTTATTATATGAATTTAAAATTTCTTTTAAATGCAATGGGTTAGCTTTGTCGTCATCTTTTCCTTTTTTTAAGGTTAATAAATCTTAAAAATTAGATATTTCAAGCACCATATCTACGCAATGATAACATCAAGTGTTGGAATCAGTGATCATATACATATTAATATGCAATAGAGGGTAGCCTAGTGTTTGCTATCACTTGATCTATGCACACATGGATAGTTAGGAGATTGCATTCTTACTATATAAAGGTATGCATATGTAGTATCTTGTAATTAGTTTTTACAACATTTTCCATTTCTCTGTACAAATATACATCATTTACATTTCTTCTTCATTGTGTTTGCCTTGTGTTGATCTTTTTTTGTTGCATTGAAATTTTAGTTCTTGAATGGCATTAGAGCTTAATCTATGAGTATAGTGAGCTAAAAGAAGTTGTCAATGGATAGCATTCTTAATTGCATGGTTCTCATTCTGGGATGCATGTGTCGCCTGCCACCAGATTTTGTACCTCCTAACTTGATGTTTGCTTCATCTTTTCTTAGATCAAGTGTGAATGATGTGCTTGCTTAAGTTTTATCTTCTTATCTAAGGATGAATCTGTCTATAAAATTGGATGATCATAATACATGATTTAGAAGAATAAGATTATGACATATGTGATTGCATTAGGATAGAAGAAATATTGGATGGTTCTTTGGTATGTCCCTTGAAGTTTCTTGGAAATTTCACTTTTCCAAATCCAACATTCTTGAATTAAAATAGATTGAACTACATTTTCAAACAATGGATCTATAGTTCAGTTTCACCTTGTGTGATTGGCTATTTAAGTAGTGGTTTGATAGCATATGAGCAGTGGGTAGCTCTTACAGAATCTTACTCAATCAGTGTTCAATCACGAGTCATGAAATTTTGTGATCAACTTCAAGGATAACATAAAGATCGTATGAATGTCTCTAGTACTTTTTAAATCAAAGATCATTGCTAGTTACTTGGCTACTGTAGTTGAACTAGTGAGGGAGAAAAAATGGTGTTATATATTGTTAGAGGCCTAGGACCTTGGTACAATTCCTTTGTGATAAGTATTAAAATGAAAGATGTGAGACCTTTTGTCAACACTATGCAAAACTATCTAGAAGGTTTGATAAGATGATTCATAAGAAAAATAATAGTGAGCATGATCAAATGTGTCAAGGAAATGTTACAAAGTTTCATAACAACAATTATGGGAGAAACTCAAAATTCAAATAAAAAGGCTTGAAACAATTCTCATACTAAAATCCTCAATGGAATTTCAAGCAATTTGTGCAATTGAGTTTTTAAGATCAGTAGAAATAGGTATCTAATGTGCCTAATGAACAATCTAGTAAACCACAATTCAATAAAACTATCAATGAGAGACCAATGTGTCAAGTGTGTGAAAAAGCCGGGCACATGACTCACTTTTTCTTTCTTTTATGAGGGTTGTTATTGGAAAAATGAGGTTCTCGTTCTGCAATGGTGGCTCAGGCATCAAAAGAAGTTCAATTTGAGTCTAGTAAGCCTTGGATTCTGGATACTAGTGCTAGCCACCATATCACCTCTGATGTTGATTATCTAAATCATGCATCTCTTTTTCTTAGTTATGAAGGAGTCCTTAGCAATGTTGAGAAGATTTATATCCCTAATATTGGTACTAGTAGTTTATCTACTTCCAATGGTTATGTTCGTTCATTAGAAAATTATTGCACACCTGCTACTACTACCAATTTCATTTCAATCAATAAATTGTGTTTGATGATAATGATATCTCTATTGAATTTGATTCATTTGATTTTTATATTAAGGATATGGTTTACAAGGATGTGAAGCTCCAAGTACCTAATTCTCATGGCTTGTACAAGGTGGAGAGATATGTACACTCTGGTGTCTCTAGTGAATGTGTACATGTTAGCTCTTTGGATACCTGGCACTCTCGTGTAGTGTGCAAGGTGTGTTCTAGCTATCAACATCCAAATCACACAAATTGCCTTTTTCTACTTCTTATATGAGGGTGGACAAGATATTTCAATTATTGTATTTGGATTTCTAGAAAACTTCTAAGCATGTCACCTTTATTGATAGATACTTCTTGTCTATTGTTGATGATCATCCTCGATTTACTTGGGTATTTTGCCTTCAATCCAAGGATCAAATTCACACAATTTTTGGTCTATTCAAGAGCATGGTAGAGAGGTAATATGAAGTAAATTTGAAGGATGTACAAATTGATGGTGGCATTATGTTTAAGCCACTAATGACTAAACTGAATAAAGAAGGTGTTATGTACAGATTGACATGTCCCCATACCTATGAGTAAAATAGTATGGTGGAGTGTAGGCATAAAAGGATTATGGAACAAGGATTGGCTTTATAGTTAGTTGTACATATACCTCTTATTTACTAGCCATTTTCTATGAGGATAGCAGCTTGCTTATTAAACAAACTACCTACCAAAATTATTTCACGTTTGTCCACTTATGAGGTGTTTTTCTCTACACCACCGGACTTCTCATAACTTAATGTGTTTAGGTGTAAATATTATCCATGTGTGCCAACATACAATGGTCAAAAACTGGAGCTAAGAGCCAATGTCGTTGTGTTTGTTGGCTATAGTGGAAATCATAATGGGTTCTTGTGCCTTGATAGAAAATTGAAGAAGTTATGTCAAATAGATATGTTGTATTTGATGAGGCCAGCTTTCCCTTTTCAAGAGACAATGAAGTTTTGTCTGGTAATGCTGTTATAGTCCCTACCTTGATCATGCTACATGGTCTATTGCATATGTATGCTACTTCTCCATTTATTGGTGAGGTTACATCTAACGTACACCAATTTAGTTACATGATAGAGGTATGCTTGTAACTTTTCATATAGATTCACTATATGATACAAATAAAAGAGAAATGCATGCAAGTTCTCCTACTTTGATAGTGTTTGAGTCATGTGATAGAGATATGTCTGGTTAGTTTGATTCAGCTAGTCATATGTGTGTTTCTTACTCATCTCATGAATTAAATGGCACTGTAACCTTCAATCAAGGTTATTATTTCATTATCTCCAAGCCTTATTTTCTTAGATAAGATTTCCTTTAGAAATTTGGCATAACAAGGCATATGTTCAGGTACATCTACAAATGATATATTTATGTGCAGCTTCTTGAAGACATCCAAAATTTTTTGAAAACTATGTATCTAACTTTTACTTTTGTAGTCTTTGAGGGAAAGGAATAATGGGTTTGTAAAGGTTGCTCCTTTTTTCCTAAATTATTTTCTTCCATTACTTTCTTTATCCACTAATTCCTAACTCTCTATGTTAGTTTCCAATTACTCTTTATCCTTTTTAGTCTCATAGTCCTTCTCATCCTTTTGAGTCTCATCTTCCTCCTCTAAAGTTTTACCACTACTCCTCAAGGCTATAGAGTTACAATTCTCCTTACCTTCTATTTTTGGGTTTACAATTTTGTTACTTTGAAGGTTTCTTTGAGGCCTTTGACTTATGTCCTCAACAAGTTGCCCCATTTGTGTCTCTAAATTTTGAATTGAAGCCTTTTGAGTGTAAATTTGTGTATTTATTGACTGGATGAATTCTTTCAACATCGAATAAAGCATTTGTATTGTCCTCAGTAGGTGTCTTCTTCTCTTAGGCTTGTAATTACTATAGTTGTTGAAAATCAAGTGGTGGAAATGATTGATAGTCAAATTGATTACCACTCTGATTATTTTTATTACTCCAAGAGAGATTTGGATATTGTCTCCATCTTGGGTTATATGTGTTAGAGTATGGATTATTGTTTTGATTCACATTACCCAAATAGAATACTTATTCAATATTTTTTGGACATTTATCACACAAATGAGCTCCCCTAAAAAATACACATAACACCCCTAAATCTTAGACATGGTTTATACTCGCTGGTAGGTTTTAAGCCTTCAAAAGATTAACCAAAGATGACACTTGAGTTGTAAGTGTGGGGATATCATTTACCCCATACACTTTGGCTACTCTTCTTATGTCTGTCATTCTATCCATTATCCATTGATAATTATTGCTAGCCATTTTTTCAAGTAACTCATAAGCTTGATTGTTAGATTTTTCTAGTAGAGCTCCATTATAAGATGCATCAACAATGGTTCTTGTTTGAGCATTAAGACCATTGTAGAACGTCTCCATTTGGATCCAATGAGGAATACAATGGTGAGGATACTTCCTTAGCAATTCTTTGAATCTTTCTCATGCTTCATATAAAGATTCTCTTTCATATTATTGGTAGGAGGCAATCTCATTCCTAAGATTGGAATTCTTTATTGGTGGGAAATATTTCATCAAGAATTTCTCACCCAAATCATTGCAAGTTGTAATGGAATCAGGTGAAAAAGAGTTTAGCCAAGCTCGAGCATAATCTCGTAAAGACTAAGGGAATAATCTAAGCCTAAATACCTTTTCGATCACACCACTAAATTTGAATGAATCATCAACTTCAATAAACAATCTAAGATAAAGATAGTGATGAGGATCCTCTATTGGTAATCCGCTAAACTATCCAATTGTTTGTAGCATTTGAAACATCAATGACTTTAGTTCAAACTAATTAGCTTGAATGTTTAGCCTTGTAATACATAGATTCGACCATTCCAACATAGATCTTGCATATTCATGCAATAGAACCAACTATATTTCTAATAGTACTAAGGAGATGCCAAAATTAAAATAAATAAAAATTAAAAATAAATAACTAAATTAATTAATTAAAATTTTAAAAATAAATAAATAAATAAAAATAAGTAAATAAATAAAAAAATAAAAAAATAACTAAAATTAAAAATTAATTTCTAATATTTATAATCCTCGACAACAACGCCAAAAACTAGATCGACACACAAATTGTATTCAATAAATACACAAGTATACATATTACAATAAATATTATAATGATTAAAAAGATCGTTTTTAGAGAGATGATGTTATTAGAAACTAATTTTTAAAACAAAAAAATTAAAAATCAATTTTTTAGTGTTTTATGTTTAAGAAAGCAAAATTAAAAAAGCTATTAATAAGTACAAATAATTAATTAAATCAGATTTCCTAATTAAGAAGATATATAAGAAAATATATAGTAATACTTAATTTCCAATTTTCTAAACATATGAATCACTAAAATCCCTCCAATTAGTTATGAATTAATTATATGATCAATTGAATCTAATGTATCATGTATTCCTCTCAAGTAAACTACACATCATATAGTAATTAACCTGATCACACTCTCATGTCAATTAAATTTTATACTACTCATTAAATTCATCAATTGTGGATCATATACATAATAATCATACATCTCTACCTAGAAACTATAGATGTTATTTAATCAAGACAAATAATTAAATAATTCTCTCAAATCTATTTAATTGACTCGATAAATCAATTGTTGACAAAATAATTAATGGCATAAAAATCAAATTAAATAATATAATTAAATTGAAATAATAAATGGGGTAAAATATTAGATCAATACATGGTGAAAATTGGGTTCATAAGACTCCTAGATTAATAAATTAACTAGACATAATTTTGTTTGTAAATATCATATTTTTTATAAAAAAAAAGACATAAAATTGATAAAGAAAAGAGAACAAGTAGAAATATAATTAATCTCTTGAATTGTAGTACCATTATTCTCTTGAATCTTCACTAAAATTGTATCTCCTTTTGAATTTTTTTTGTTTTTCTCTCTTCTTGGCTCCAAAATTTGATAAAAAATTATGTTAATTTTGGCTCATTAGGGTTTATGTGGTAATTAAAGGGTTAAATATAACTTAGGTGGAATTTGGACGGTCAGATCAACTTCAGATTAAGAGATGAAATGAAAACGAGAGAAGTTAGCAACACCAATCAATAAGAACGCAACACGTGGCATATGGTATTCACTCTACGAATCAACGTGTGACGCATGGAGTGGGAGGACAAACTAGTCAATGCATTTTGAGTCAGTGCTATATGGCAAGAAATGATTTATTGTTACGAATGGTGTGATGTGAAGGTGGAAGGAGTGGACAAATCACCTTAAGATTTATGGCAAGACCTTTGATTACTGAGCGAAGTCAAAATAAACGTCATGCCTACACGTAGCATAGCACTGCATCATTGGAAATACACGACATTGTGTGATATGCTCCCTTTGTTTGCATGGAATCCACTTGTCTTGTTCAATCAACTCCTATATTTGTGTGACATCCACGTGGCACATTCTGATTAGTCTTGCGTTAAAAATTCTAAAAAACTTCAAAAATTATATTTTCACCCCTTTTCACTATAAAGTTTATATATTTTAATATTTTTAACCCTAAAAATATTAAATGAAAAAGTGCACTAATGACTCTACTTTTATAGAATTATAACTTAGGAGCTGGTAGTGCTAATGTTGAAGTTCATCATGCTTGGCTATTCAAAGTGAACTTATTAGTTGATGGTGCCTTAGATAAATATAAGGCAAGACTGGTAGTGAGGGGGTTCTTACAACATAAACATTTATCCCTGTGATTAAAACCACTACAATAAGAGTAGTTATTCCATTAGCTCTTTTCAAAGGATGGAAAATAAGACAAATTGACATGAATAATGTATTTCTAAATGGGGATTTATTTAAAAAATGTCTACATGACCTAGCCCTTGGGGCTTAAGATGGCTCAGGATTAGTGTGTTGACTTAAAAAGGCATTATATAGGCTTAAAACAAGCCCTATGAGATTGGTATCAAAAGCTTTGTGCATGCTTGGTAGCCATAGGTTTCCACAACTTAAAATCTAATAATTCTCTCTTCATTAAGTCCTCTTATGCTTACTTATCTTAGTATATTTTGATAACATATTGTTCATAAGGTCTATTCCAATTATGGTTGCTCATTTGATAGTTGATTTAAATACCAACTTTGCATTGAAAGAATTGGGAGTGTTTAAATACTTATTAGGCATATGAAGGTTAACCATTGCACTGATTATATTAACCTTTCTCAAAATAAATACATTCGAGACTTACTTGATTCTTCTAGTTTAATAGAGTCAAAGCCTTTCTCTACACCAATGAGAAGCTATCTTGGATAAGTTTGATGGATTCATCTTCATAAATGCTATGAGCTATAGGAAATTGGTGGGTTCCTTACAATAACTCATCATGACAAGACCTGATATCGTTGTTGCAGTTAATAAGCTTTGCCAATTTATGTCCTCACATATAGATAGTCAATGATTTACTCTTAAACGACTATTGAGGTATCTCAAAGGAATAATTCAGTTTGGTTTAACATTAGCTAAACCTGAATTGTTGGACTTACTAGTATACTGTGAGGTTGACTATGGTAGTTACCCTAATGATAAGCGTAACACTAGTGCATTCTGTGTATTTTTTAGAAGGTGTTTTGGTCTCGTGGCAATCCTCTAGGCAAAATGTGGTATCTTAAAGTATCATTGAGAGTGAATATTGTGCCATGGCTACCGCATTAATTGAGATTATTTGGTTGGAATCTCTATTTTATGAGCTACAAATTCAGTGTGGTATGCCTATGCTATTGACAAATAGTATAAATGACAAAGCCTTTGCACATAATCGAATTTTTTATGCTCGAAGAAAACACAATGAGATAGACCATCACTTCATATGTGATCGTGTTGTTCAGGGCCAGCGTGTGACTGAATATGTTCTCTTAACTGATCAAGTGGTTGATGCATTTACTAAGTCATTGCATAGCTCTAGCTTTCTATTTCTTTGTCGCAAACTGTTGGTGTTACCTCCACCATCAATTTTGAGGAAGCTATTAGAATTAGTGATCCTAAGCATGTTAATATGCAGTAGTGATCCTAAGCATGTTAGTATGCACTAGAGGGTAGCTTAGTATTTCTTATATGGTTGAGAGTTTGTTATCACTTGATGTATGCACACGTGGGTAGTTAAGAGCTTGCATGCTTGCTATATAAAGTTATGTGTGTGTAGTATCTTATAATTAGTTTTTATTGCATTTTTCATTTCTCTCTACAAATATAAATCATTTACATTTCTTCTTCATTGTATCTTTTTTGTGCTGAATATTTTCTTGTTCCATTGAACCTTTGGTTCTTAAATCAAGACTCTTAAATTTATAATATAAATTTTGAAAAAAGATAAATTTTTAAATGAATATGTATAATGATAATAGCAAGGCTTAAACTTACTTTTTTATATATGATATTTTATATTTATCACGTCATTATAAAGTTTTGATTATAATACAAATATAAATTAATTTTATTAAATAATTATCCAAAAACAAAATATATAAATTAACTTTTTTTCATGACTCATTCTAAAATATTATATTTTATTTGTAAATATTAAATAATATAATAAATTTAAAGTTTATTTTTTATATTATATATTTATGTTATTGTATATATATTATACCTTCTTACTCCATCAAATACAAGTATAAAATCATGCATGAATACGAGCAATCCTAATCATAATAAAAAATTGTCATTTGAAGGGTAAACCACAAGTACGTATGCACAAAAAAGTAGGAGTTTATTTTATTTCATCTTTTTTCCAACTTTTTCTTTCCCCCAACTTCTTTTCTTAACAACCCACAGCAGAGAAAACCCAGAATAGTAAGGACTTCAAGAGTAATTTAGATAGCAACCCAAATGAATACTGATATGTATTATAAGTTGTGTAAAGTTATAATTAATTAAAACATATATTAAATAACAAACATAACAATTTTTTTTAATACATAAATATCCCACGTAAATCGTAATATATAGTGCTAATATATATTTTCCGGCCTTAAAGCCCAACCGACCACTTAAATTATGAAGCTAGTTAGAATTTTGAAGAATAAATTTCAGTCAAATGCTCGCCAAACATGCCTTTACCTTTCTTTTCATCCCTTTCCTATTGGACTCCACATGTTGCAAATTAAATAATTAATTACCAATTCATCCACGCATCCCCTCATCTCTTATATATAAATAAATCCTACTCTCTTTACCCTCCAGAATTTAAAACCCATCCTCTAGTACTCCCCTCCCTCCCTCTCTCTCTCTCTCTCTCTATTTCTCTTTCTCACTCCTCCTTTTCATCAATCCCCCAAATGGCATCAACAATTCACTTCCCTAATACAAACATGAACCAACATATTACATTCTCTAAAATCATTAGATCCCATTCTCATTCTTTTGGGCAAATTTCTTTGCCCAAAAAAAGGGAACAACAAGCTTTGTTATCAGTTGCCGCTGCAAATGATGCAGCAGCGACAGAAACAGTTGCTACTACTACTACTACTACTACTACTACTACTAATACATGTATTAGAAGCACTCGTTGTACAAGTAGTTGTAGACAGAAACTAACTAATTTTTGGAGAGAGATTCAAGGATCAAACAACTGGGAAAATCTTATTGAGCCCTTGAATCCATTTCTCCGACAAGAAATTATCCGGTACGGAGAATTCGTGACCGCATGTTACAAGGCGTTTGATCTCGACCCGAGCTCAAAACGCCACTTGAATTGCAAGTATGGGAAGAGAAATATTTTCAGAGAAGTTGGGATGGAGAATTGTGGTTATGAAGTCACTAAATACATCTATGCAACACCAGATATCAATATTCTAATAAAAAATGGATCTTCTTATAATTGTGGCCGTTGGATTGGATATGTAGCAGTAGCAAATGATGAAGATGAAGTTAAAAGGCTTGGAAGAAGAGATATAATAATCACTTTTAGAGGAACTGTGACAAACCCAGAATGGATTTCAAATTTGATGAGTTCTTTAACTCCAGCTAGACTTGATCCTCATAATAAAAGACCAGATGTGAAAGTAGAATCTGGGGTTTTGAGTTTGTATACTTCTAATGAAAGTTCAAGCAAGTTTGGACTTGAGAGTTGTAGAGAACAACTTCTTTCAGAAGTGTCAAGACTCAAAAACAAATATAAAGGTGAAGAGCTAAGTATAACTTTAATCGGGCATAGTATGGGGAGCTCATTAGCTCTCCTACTAGCATATGATATTGCCGAGCTAGGGTTAAATAAAATTAATAATCCGAGCTCGACCATACCAGTTACAGTATTCTCATTTGGAGGACCAAGAGTTGGAAACTCAGGGTTTAAACAGAGATGCGAAGAATTGGGGGTAAAAGTTTTGAGGATAGTGAATGTTAATGACCCAATTACAAAAATGCCTGGTATGTTTTTTAATGAAAATTTTAGGGTTTTATTTGGAGGAAGATATCAATTCCCAGGGAGTTTCTCATGTTATGCTCATGTGGGTGTTGAACTAGTTGTTGACTTTTTCAACATGAAAAATCCTTCTTGTGTTCATGATCTTGAAACTTACATAAACTTGCTAAAGTTTCCCAAAAATATTGAGAGAGAAATAATTGGGTCAGATAGGATCAACAAAGCAAAAGAGATGTTTCTGAGTCAAGTGCAAACCATGAACATGTTGCCTTGGAAATCTGTTGCTAGCAATTTAGTAAATCTGGTTCAATCACAAAACATAATGTGCTGAATATAAAAGTTTTAATTATAAATCATAGGCCGGGTAATAGATTAATTATATGTATAATATGAATTTTCTTAGCCTAATTTGTAATTTTAGGTTTTTTGTTTTAAATAATTAAATGACTAACACACTCGTAATTATATAAATGTGTGTATCTACTGCATCGTACATGAGATATCAGGGGAAAGCAGCTCTGAGAGTAAATTCATGAGGTTAATTTTGTAATATGAATTACAATTTTATGTTGTTAATCAACCAACTCTTGTAATTTTAGAATTAATTAGGTTTTAATTGTTTTTAATTAATATCTTTACAATTTATTTAGTTATCATCAATTTGGAGTGAAAAAACCATCATCAAATTAACTTCTGCAGAAACATTTTCCATCAGTTTCTTCTTCAGTAATTTAGTAGATCTAGCGGTAAAGACTCGATACTTTTTTTTTTTTTTTTTGTAATATCTACATTTTTATTTTATTTTGTTATTATTTTTAATATATTGAATATAGTTATAAAAATCTTATTGGGTATAGTTATATTGATTGGATTATAATTTTTAATAAATTTGTACCATATAATTTAAAATTTATCTTAAATTTGAGATATATAAATTTTTTAAAAGTATTAATCTTTCTTCTAATGAAAAATTGGTAACATAGTATTAGAGAGGCATTGTGTTTTAGCCTTTGAAACTTCAATTGCTCAAATTTTAGTGTTAGAAATGCAACATGCATAGAGCATTTTAGAAATTAAATATGATGTTTATTACCTGTGATATTCTCATCTTCTTTCTTTTTTCTGTTTTAATTGCATAAATTAATCTTTTTTATTTTTAATTCTAGAAAAAAAATACTTTATAACATAAAAAAACACGAATTATTTTTTATACAATAAGAAAGATATGTTTTTTTAGAAGGGCTAAAAGCTAAATAACGTGAATAAGTAAATTATAAACAAATCGAAGTGTTTTTTTTTGTTGTTGGAATGATATTGTAAATTTCTAGTGTTGATCATTTTTAATAGCAAAGAATTCTTTGGTGCTAAAGAATTTTCTCAATTGTTCAATTTGAGCATGAAACCTTATCTGTTCATATTTGGTTCTAATTAACATTAACTTCTTAATGAGGATTAATTATTATTAATAATTACACTTTTAAAAATTACCTCTATGATAAGAACGATTAATATTTAGAGTAATGTGATTTACTTGTGGTATTTTATTATTAGTATAAATGTTACATTGTGTGACATACTTCTTACCAAAAAAAAAAAGGAATCATTTATAATAGTTATTCAATTAAAATGTAAAAAATAAATTGTGTTTTATCTCAAATTATGAGGGAAAAAATACTTTCTTAATATTTATATGTAAAATTAATTGATCATGATCATAAACACTCTCCAACGTCCCTTTCATTACGATTCAAATGTTAACTTGTTCCACAAATAATATTAAATAATAATTAGGTGGTTTTTTATTACTTTAACCTTTTGTTATAAACATTTAATATTATTGGATTCATGTTATTTAAATTGCTAATCAATCTCATCAAATAATAGATAGAGTCATGTTAAGTTGTTAATCAATCTCATCAAAGGAAGCATTTCCACTATTCATTTCTAATCCCCACCTCTCACTCCCCCAAATTTTCAATTTATTTTACTTTTTCAATTATTTTTTATATAACATGTGAATATAACATAAAAAAACATATATATTTTTAAAAATATTATTTGATATATGTTTTTTAACAAAATATTTTAAAATATAAGTTGATTCGATCATTTTGATCATATATTTTCTAATATATATATATTGTTTAAATTGGGTGAGAGTGAGATCAAAGTTATTTTCAAAAATATATCATTAAAAAAAAGATATATTATTTAATACAATAATTAACTATATAATAGTTTAAAATTAAAACACAATAAACCACGTGAACTTATTTAACTTTCAACCCATCCCAATTGCCTGAACATAGAATATGGGCTAAAAATTTGAGCTACTTTTAGGCATTATTTTCATAATTTTTAAATATTTTGATTTCTTTCATTCAAAGAGTACGCAAAAGTGTAAGCCTCTGCAAGAATGAAATTAAAACAAAAAGATAATGATTGATTTTTGCAAAAATAATGAAATAGTTTATATTTGAAGGGAGAATTAGAGTATAAAAAAGAGTCTTATATACATGTGTTTGGACATAATTTATTAAAATATTAAAATAATTTTTATTTTTATTAAAACTGTAATATTTTATTTTATTTTAAACATTTTAATATACAACTAATATTTTAAATAATTATCAATATGTTAAATAAAAATAATTATTCCTTAACTGATAGAAAAATGAGAGTCTTAAATAAATTTTATAATAATTAAAAGGTTGAGCAATAATAATCATTATTTTAAAATATGAAGATAATTTTATCTAAAATTTTATAATTCATGATTTAAATTGATATTTGAAATTTTTTATATACCATATATAACTATATTATAAATAAAATTGATTTAACATTTTTTTTAAATTTTATTGGATTAAATTAACCTTACCACAAATTTTCCTCCTACGTACAAGCAGCCTTACATGCAGTGGTATCACTATCACCCTAAAGTTTTGGAATGAAGTACTTAGGCCAGGACCACACTTTGTTGGGCGCCTTTCGCACATGAAACCGACAACACTACAATTTCTCTACCAACACACTCCAATTAACTTAATGTCACAATTTGGGACAAAATGTCATAACCAAGATCAATCCTCTTTGTTAATTAAATAAAAATTACATACAACTCCCACAAAAAATATATAATTATAGATTTAGCTCTAGTTCATGGGAGTTCTATTTCTTCCTTAACTGCAAAAAATACTGACAACGTCCCTCTTATTAACTGGAAAACCTCATATATATACCTCTTTCTTTTGTCACTATTCACCATTGAATCGTTATGCGCGCAACCAACGAGTCCAATTCTCCAGTCTCTGTGAACTGCTTCCTCCTTCCTCCACTACAGGCTAATTAATCTCGCTTTTGACCATTTTACTCACTGATGTGTAAGCGTATATACATAAACTTGTTAGCAATCAAGCAGGGATAAAACTGTTAATTTTAACTTTAATTAGAGGGCCGAATGTGAAATTAACTTTTATTTTTATTCTACCGGGCATGGGTTTGTTATGTCTCCTTCTTTGCTTGTTTGGGTGATAACAATATAAAGTAATGAAACGATCTATCTCCACTAATGCTCCAATTGTATCCCTATAAATTTAGTACCAGGGCTATGAGAATGGCCAAACTCAAATATATGTTATGGAGTTTAACCCAACATAAAATCCTAAACCAACCTACCTAAACTTGACGGGGCATGTGTGTGGCAAATTTATGTACTTATCACACTATTGAATATGTTTTGTAAATTTTATTATTGAACTAAATAAGTATATATTTTTTTTTTAATATTTGTCTCATTATATCAATTTTTTACTAACATGATTTTCTAACTATTTTGATATAATTATGTTATTTCAACTTAAAATAATTCTAAAGTGTGTTACACTTTTTTATACATTAATAAAATTTTATTTAAAATAAATTATTATAATTGATATAGTTAGTTATTAATTAATTTAAAATAAATATAATTATTACAATTAATAAATAATTGATAGATTATTTATAATACGAGGTTTTAGACTTTTAAGAGTGCTTCTTTAGTTGACGTTAAAGTGAAAATCCAAGTGGCTTCTGAATTCCAACTACAACTCTACTACTATACGCGGTAAAAACAACAATTAGGTAACGTATCAACAAGGATTAAAATGTGTACCACATGGTTGACAATGTGCAGAGTCGCCACAAATTTTGTTTTTTAAAGGTTTGAATATTTATATATATATAATATGTTTAAACTCGTATACTTTAATCAATAAAATAAATTAAGATAAGTCATTTTCAACCCAAAAAGTATTGGTACTTAATCTATTATTCTAACAATCTCCGTAACAATATTAATGTTATATACGAGAAAATGTCCATAGAATATTTGGGATAATATAAAAATAATTGTAACATTATTCATAAAATATTGTTTAAGAATAATTTGATTTAAAAAATAATAATTTACCATAAATAGTTTTATTTAGTTATAATTTTTTTGGAATCACTTTTCTGAAATTAGAACAATATTTACACACATAAATATTTATGACTTTTTGATGTATGGGTAAAAATATTGAGAAAAAAATAATACTTTTAAAATTTAAAAATATAAAAATAGTACTCGTTATCTTCACTTTATATATTTTTATTATTAAAAAAAATTTAACATATTATTTTATTTTGAATTTTGTACAAATTAAACTGCGATTATTTAGATATGTTCAACACAACATTTTATTTTTTAATACCACTCAAATTAAATTATGGTCATTTAAATTCGTTCAATACTAAATGTCATTTATTTCAACACTATTCAATGTTATTAAAATGATATTTTTGTTATAAATTTTATAAGTATTAATTTTGTAATTTAATAAAAACATATTACATGCATGCTATAAATTTTATTTTGATATTTTATAAGGTCAATTTAAAAAAAATTGTTAATCTTTATAATTTTATGAATTTTTGTAAAATTAATTTTGTTAGTTTTTATATTTTATTAATCTTAATAATATTTTCATATTTTATAAAATCATATCACTATTTTTATGAACTTTAATAATATTTTTCATATTTTTATAAAATTATATTAATATTTTAACCAACGTTAATACTTTAAACATTTTATATTATTAAAGTAAAAGACAAGTATTTAAAAAAGCCTTATTTCCAGCACAGTTATTAATTTAAATTTTTTATTTGTCCTGATTAAGGTCCACATGGTCAACGCAAATATAAAAAACGAAAATCATTCATTAGTCATAATTTCAGTCCAGGAAAATAAAGAGTAGCGAAGAGACGGGGGGAGGCAATGCATCTATCTCACTTTTTCTTTCTTTCTTTCCTTTTTTTTTTTTTTAAGGAATCTATGTATCTTTTATCATCATTTTGTTTTTATCATGTTCTTAGCATGAACGTATTAATTTAATTTAAAATTATCCAATAATTTCATATGTAAAAACGTGATATTCCTTTGAAAAGATGTAAAATTATGAGTATAAAATTTCTTAATTTTTTTATTACGGATTTAATTAAATTAAAACGAGTTGAATAAATAATTTTTTTGAATTATTACTAATTAAAAAATCACAAATAATCAAACATGTAATTATATATAAATAATATTAAACGAAAATAAATAAGATTTTGACATATAATATTTTAAGTGTGAACAATATAGTTCACAACAATGATATAAGAAGAAAATCACTAATTCATCAGATAATCTTACTATCTATTATGAAAATAAGGTTCAATTATAAAATTAAAACATAAACTACTCTCTAAAATAATGTCCCTAATTAATCTACTTAGAAGTTATTGTTTTGTTTCATAGTCTTCACAAGAAAATTGTTCGAATCTAGATCAACATATTAATAAACTCAAGTTACACGAGTAATTGAACCCGTTTAACCAACACATGAAACATTAGCACAATAACATAAGTGTAAAATGTATCCTAAAGTATATTCAATAATGAAAAACCCTAATTAGAATATTAAAAATTATATCAATTAATTTTAAACCATCTATTAACCCTAGAACAAGTAGATTAAGTACATGTTCAATAAAAATAGTTTTTTTTAAATTAAATAATCAAATCAAATAATTATGATATCACACGTACATTTTTTTATCTAGGCATTCAAAAACATAATAAAGTAGAAGTTATATGAACATATAATCAAAATATCATAAATTACATAGGCTTGTTAATCAATCAAGCATAACTACTAATGTTTGATAAATTAATTAAAGAAATAAACCTAAACAAATATGATCATATTTTTGTAAAACGTTTTAATTTGCAACACGTTTTAAGAGAAAGGGTGCAAAAATAATTAGAAAATTATAATGAATGTGAATAAAGAAAAAAAGAGAAATTAGGTTGTTTAAATAAAAAATATTTAAAACCTTAATGCTAAGTTAAAGTCCAATTACAAATTTATCTATTAAATAATTCATATATCAGTAAATTATAAGAACAATATGATTTAAAATGTTTGGCTCAAGTAAAAAATTAAGTTAAAGTTAAAGCTTTTCAATGCTTGATCAATCTAGACAGATCTCAATCAATCGAATCAATAAGATCGATCGAAATCCTTTTTAATTGATCCAATCAACAACTAACAAAAACCCAAGACCATGTAGATCGAATACGATCGATTCTCGATCGATCCAATCCCTTAATCAATCAAACCCAAAACTCCAATTGATCTATCTCAATTTTAAAATCAATCCGAAAGGACTTAGATCAACACTCGATCGATTTACCTCCTTATCAATCTAATCATTACTTGATCGATCGAGTAACATTTATAATAAAGTATTTTTATGTGTCTAATATAAAACCTATCATGTTAGGAACAAATATATACCTAAAATATATGGATTTGAAGCTCTGTAGTTTCTTTGACTTAAATAATGATCTTTAGGATGCACCTAAAAACTACATTATATTTAAACATTTTGTGCACGAATATCGTCAATACTCATAAATTTTAGAATTTTAAATACCAATAATTGCAGCACAATGTTATTATTTATAACCACTAATAATAAAAGGTAGTGATATTGTAACAATTTACTTAATTATTATGACACAAATAATTTATTAATAAGAATTTTATTCATTAATAGTAGTACTATGATGTAATTATGATTAGAAGTAAAATGGATATTTCATATATTTTATTATAATAATAATAAAAACAATTATGATAATATTATTCTAATAAAAATTTGTGTTATTACAAAAAATAACACATCTAAAACTTATAATAATCTAGCATGAATCTAATTAAAAGTCATTTAAAGTGAAATAGTGTATCAACTATTTTTCATAAAAATATATATGTGGTAAACAAGGGTGAATGTATATACCGGTAAGGAGGGATAAGTGTTTCGTCTCAACTTTCGACATATAAATTTTTTAGTGTAATATTTATAAAATTATAGATAAATTAATACACAAAATATAACTATTTCTATTAAAATTTTAAATTTTAAGCTTTTAAAACTTAATATATCATCAAAATTTTAATAATTTGAACATATTTTTACTAAAATGATATACATATAATATATTTTTTAATTAAAAATAGTCAATAACTAAAAGGTAATAAGTAATATTTTTTACTATATATAATACTACTTTTGTATGTAAATTTTAAATCTATTGTTGATATTAAATATAAAGGATAATTGTAATTATAACCTTTAAGATTATAAAAAAAAAAACCTTCCTCCAAAATTAATTTATAAATAGAAAATACCATATCAGTTACCCACAAAGGAATTTTTCATTTTTTTCAAATAGTAAAGCTGATTTGACCTTAGTCGGACTGCTGTGATTAACTAGATGAATTCCATTAATAGATTGAGACTTTGTAAGATGATGTTTCATAATAATAAGAGTAGTGCAATATTTTTCGTGTTGTTGTAATGTAGTGTCATTAATATATCTTTAGGAGCTAGAGAAGTTAGAGGTTAGAATTAAATTTTTAATGTAAGTCATGTATTAATATTCATTAATTTTGTTTTGTTGTGTTAGAAAATTAATAGTAATTTGGGTTTTTTTTTAAATTAATTACATTTATATTTCACCTCATTTACATGTAGTATCATATCATTAATGTTTCAAGACCAAGAACAAGACTAGGAACATATAAGTTTGTACACATTTTTACACATAAGTCACTTATAATGACAAGTAATAGAATTATTTAAAATATTGAATCATTTTTTTTATTTTTCAAAATTATAATAAGTGTCATAATATAAGTTATTTAATTATAAAATTTGGTTTAAAATTGTATGATATTAACATTTATTCTAAAATTAATATATATTTTTTTATTTATTAGATGTAAAATTAAGAATGTAAAATAATAAACTATTTGTGGGTCTACTTATTAATAAATAAAAAATTAAATTATATCATTTAAATTAATATATACATCAATTTATCATTTTAAAAAAAATATATTTGTAACCATAATTATGAAAACTAATTAAAGGGGTTCATAGACAGAAATACTGGTTAAAGGGAATACTAATAAAACAAAATCTTTGTTCTTTTTTTTTTTTTTTACTGAAAATGAATTAATTGCAGCACTATCCACACTTTTGCATAATACAAGTGCATGATAATATAATACTAAAAAAACAGGTTTTTTTTTTTTTGTTTCTTTTGTTGGTAAGCAGAAAAAAACTCCCGACAAAACAGTACTTATAATCACTTCATTGATTTATAGACTATAAAAAATATATCTATCTTTAAATTAACAGAGAAGATATTATTACAAACTCAACATCCAAACACATAATTATAAACTTCAAACCATATACCTGGGTGTCTAATAAAGTGATATTATTCCCTTGCATTCAACCTACCATCAAATGAGGTTCCTTTAAAAAAACAAAATCGATTGTAATTGAAGTAATATTTGGAAAACTTGTTTTCATAAGTAATTTTATAATGAAATAGTTAAGCATTTTGATAAAAACTATTAAAATTATTTGTAGTTTTTTAACATCTAAAAGTGTCTGTATTAGTTTTATTATTAAAATAATCGTAACTCCGTTTATTTTTCAAAAAAAGTAAATAAAATGTCATTTTGTAAAGTAATTAATAAAATTTGTGGGTCTATATTTTAAAAGAAATATATATTTTTCAAAAATAAAGGTATTTACTTCTTAGAAGCACTTTAAAATGCTTAAAATATGAAGTTCATTATTGTTATAAGTGATTTAAATTTTATTATTATTTAAAAAAAACTCACATATATACACTCTTATATAGGTTTGAACCATATTTTTTGAATACCAAGAAGCATATATCATTGTATATATTATAATGTAATTAATCAAATTTTATTATTTAACGCAAATAAAATCGTTTTTGACTTTAGAAGCTCTTTCAAATCAAACAACCAAACGCGCTATAAATATAATAAACTAATTTTAAGTGTATCTTTACTGATCAAATATAGACCAATGCCATTAAGACCATTAAAATTAATATACAAAGAGTATCAATATTTCAAAAAAATAAAATTAATAATTAATAAAGCAGATCGAGTGGATTTAAGACTTGGTTATATCATATTTATATATTTAAAATGATAGTGTTTGGTAAATAACAACATCATCAATCTAATGAAAATATTTAGCCTTTCTAATTTGATAAAAGAAAATAACTAAAATGTAATTCAAATATTCATAATTTGTATATTAGAATGCAATTGTAACTTATTTAATTTAACGTTAAGTATAACTTGATTGATTTGAAAAGAAGAAAGAAGTATAACTTGATTGATTATACATGCATCATTATTCTTTTATATATAGTAATAAATTTATAATTAAGATAATAAAATATATATTAGGTTTTTTCGCTAATAATTAATGTACACACATTTTTTTAAACAAAGAATAATTGATATAATTTAAATCTATAATTGATAATTAATAAAAAAGTATAAATCTTACCACTAAATCATTAAACAACTTATATCATGTTAATGTTGAATGTCACACATCGACAAAGGAAGTCAGTTAAGTGTTTGTTATAAGTTTATAACAAACTTTAAGTTAGGTCATGACTTTCTACATAGTATCAAAGTGGGTCTTTGGGTTCAACTGATGATTCTTTTACGTTTCAATCGGTATTTGTGATGTTTTCGTCTGATGTGAGGGGTGATGTTGAGTGTCCCACATCGACTAAGAAAGCCAATTAAGTGTTTGTTATAAGGTTATGACAACTCTTTTTCTTTGAGAACTCTTTTAGAGTGAATTATGTCATGACTTTATCGTTAATAATTATAATTACTTTTTTTATTAACCAATAAATTCTCTTTAACTGAGTACCAATAATTCATTAGAATCGTTTATGAGCCAAGAAATTAAGCAATCTTTTTTCGCCCACCATATCATATCTTGAAGGATTTAGTGTTAAAGTAACGAGTATGTACTGCAAAAAAATATAAGCATTAATTTATTACAAATTCATAATAATTCAATAATATATATTAAACGTGTATTTTAAAATTACAGTAATATAATTGAATATTATGTTAATAAGTTTATGTAAGTTATTTTAATATTTTAAAAAAACTTAAATTTATTTCTTATTTATAAGTGTGTAAGTAACGTTGTATGTAAAAAGAAGTATGTCCATGCCTAATTGTATATTGTGGGCTCCCATGAGCTTCTCAAGATATAAAAAAATATTAAAAAAAACAAAAACAAAATTCATTTGAATAAATCATATCAGTTAAAAAGGTGTAAATAATATGCGTTGTTCAATTAACATATAAAACACACCAAAAACTTTAATATAATACTTAATTTTTGACGAGATATCTTATTTATTTTCTAATAAATTTAAATAAGATAAATAAAAATAAAAACCAATAAAAAATATAAAATGTGATTATTTATCATGTTAAAATTTAATAAAAAAAATAATATAATATTTTGTTTAAAATTATAATTTAAATTATATGAGATTAGATAAGATGATATTTAAATTAAATGAAACTATTTTGTAACATAAACACTTATTATTTATAAATAATACAATTATTTTACCGTGTTCAAAAAAGAACGGCTCTCTACTCCTACCCCATGCAGATACTAGAAAAAAGAAAGAAAAAAGAAAGAAAAAAAAGATATATACTACAAAATCCTTATAACAAACAAATCAATTTCCTTCCAAATACTTAATTAGGGAGGGTTATTTGTGAAATACAATTCATGAAAAGAGGTTAACCCATGCAGTTCAGTCGACTTGAAAATTCTTTTAGAAATTATAAAAATAATATTTTTAAAATTTATAACAATAAAAGTAACATCATAATAACATTTAACGAGTTGAAATTAAATAATATTCAATATTAAATGGATCTAGACAACTTTACTTTAAATTTTAAAATATATTTAATTGAGTAATTTCAATATGAAATGATATGTTATTTTTTTTAATAGTATAAATAGAAGGTGAATATAAAAAAGTGTTATTTTTATAATTATCAAATTTAAATATGATTTTTTTGTTGTTTTCTCAAATATCTTGTCATAACTAAGCAGTCTTGCTATTGATCATAATTTGAAAAGAAATCAAGTTTTTTGTTAACGTGTTGATGATTTAAATTTAACAAATATATAATAGTGTTAATTATTTAACAATAATAATAATTATTTTAAAATTATTTATTTTATAAAACAAAAGAAGTAATTAAATCTTTAAATATAAATTTTGAAGTTACTTTTATTATAACAAAATAAAAATTTAATACTAAATGTTTTATAAAATAATTTACAAAAATACTGTTAAAATGAATAATTAGTTAATTACTGGCCCTTGTAGCTTTGTATTATTTAGATCAAAATTTGAGTGCATCAGTAAAGGTTAAAAGACTGATATTATAACTAATAAATAAATAAAATAGTTATTAATTTATTATTTTAATTAAAAATAAATATATAATAATTATTATTATTAAATTAGCAATCGAATGGAAAGAAACATAAGTAATTTGGTATGATAAGATTAACATAATTTTACTTAATAAATAAATTAAATAAAATAAACACTTATTGGAATGAGAATATGATTCTCGCACACAATTTGATTGGATAGGATTTATAACTTGAGATAATTTAAGAGTCTTAATACAAATCAATTTAAATCAAATGAAAATCATTTAAATATATTCTATGCTTCCCCTCGTGGCCAGCCACTTGGTGTAATTTTCACATAAAACATTACACACTCAATTTAGAGAGTTTTTTGAGACATAATTCAGCCCAAGTCATACAAGAAAGTGGTTCTTGAATCAATTTTTTCTTGAAGAACATCACTATATATTCATGCATAAGGGAACTGTCACCTATATATATATTACATACAAATTTGTATGTAAATTATTTAATAATATAGTTAAATATATTTATTTAAAATCAAGAAAATATTTAATTACAACTAAAAATATATATAGTTAAATGATATTTATTTAAAAGTTTAGATTATTTAATAAAATTATTTGTCTAAATAATAATGGGAACTGTTACCTATATATATATATATATATATATATTACATACAAATTTGTATAAAATTGCCAAAAAAAAACTTGTATTACAATAATTTTCTATAAGTTTAAATTTTGTAGTAAATTTGATGAAAATGTTATATTATTTGTTGCTAAATTACTATAAATTTTCATGTTAAAATTTTCTTTGAAATTTGATATTAGTAAAAAATTTGGTTTTAAATCAATATTATATTATTGGTAGCAAAATGTATACGAATTTTTATTGTAAACTTTGCTTCAAATTTTGATATTTGTGGAAAATTTGGTTTTAGATTATGCTACAATATTATATTTTCATAGTAAATTTGCTACTAAACAAACTAGAAAAAGATGTAATCTTAGAGGACTAGTTTGGGACGTAATTTCATAGTAAGGTTTTCTACGAACATATATATTGTTCATGGAAATGTACACTTAGCTATGGGGTTATAAGTACGAATATGTTCCGAAGAGGTTTCATAGCTATTAGAAAATTTTCTACGAATTGTTTTTTGTTGTGTAATATTTTGCATTAAAATACCTGTTTTCTTGTAGTGATAAACAATTTAATTGAATTTAATCATCATTTTTTATTGAAAATAAATCTGTTAGTTGATTATTTTTTAATTAACTTAGAATATGATATGATCTTAATAAAAAAAATGTATGATTAATTGAACATAAATATAATATACTCATAAACTAGTTGATTGGATCCAATACTTTCATTCAATCGATAAGTATCGAATAACATAAATTGTCGCACTTAAAAATTAAAATAATTATCTATTGATAATAATATAAAATCAATACAAAATAAAACTATCAAAATAATTAATAAATATTCATATGAATTATTATTATTATTGGAATGTTTTGATATCTATTGGTCTAAAAGAAAATATATAAAAATTCTAGGGGCATTTTTGTAATTATAACACAACAAAATATTAAAAACATAAAAAAAATTAATTTTTTTATATAGAAATTATTCCAAGTATTTTTTAAATCAATTAATTTTATACCTAGCAGTAACTATAAAAAAATAGAAATTAAAAAATAACACTTTAAATTTATAATAATAAAAATAACATACAATAAAATTAAATGGTGTTTAATATGAACGACTTTAAATAATAGTAGTTAATGATATCTAATTAGATATCATTAAATATAAAGTAATGTGTTATATTTTTTTATAATAAAAATGTATAGATTAGATATAAATATAATATTTTTATAGTTATAAAGTTTAAAAATAATATTTTATTATTTATTGAAATATAAACTGAAGTCATTCAAATTAACTGATCACGAAATGGTTTCATTCCAAAAGAAATTTGAAAAGATGAGCGGATATATTTGAATCTTGATTGCATCTTTTTCTTTCTTCTTTCTTTGCTGGGAATAATTTTACCATATTTAACTAATCAAAACATTTATGTGTGGGTCAACACCAACTCTGTAGAATCTAAGGGAATGAGTTGAGTAACATCAAAAATAGCTACACATTATCTTAAAAAATATTTTTAAGGTTTCAAAAAATATAAAAATATCTTTCATATGTTATAGTTGTACAAACCTGTCCATTTGGCCAGGAATTGTATGAATAAGAATAGTTTTGCCCTGTAGGCTAACCTTATCGAAGATCAACTTATTGCTATGATATCAAAATCAATTTTGTTAGTGGATTTGAGGGATGTTGGGTGGATACTAGTGCTTCTCACCATGTTTGCTATGATCAAGACATGTTCAAGTCCTATTTTGTGTCTGAGGATAAAAAAGTGTTGTTGAGTGATTCCTACTTCAGTAAAGTTGTTAGTACTAGTAAGGTGGAATTGAAGTTTACCTCTAGAAATACTATCATCTTGAAGGACGTCCTACATATTCCAGAGATGAGAAAAAACTTAATTTTAGGTTATCTTCTTAACAAAACTGGGTTTACTCAAACTATAGGGGCTGATTTATTTACAATAACTAAAAAATATATTTTTGTTGGGAAAGGGTACACCACTGATGGCATTTTTAAATTTGAATGATTTTGAAAAATATGACTTTTGTAATCAAACTAAAATAACTAAAACCTCACATAAGTGAGTAGTTAGAGAATCTGAACCTTTAGAATTAATACACTTTAACATATGTGAACTTGATGAAAATTTAATGAGAAATAGATAATGCTATTTTATAACTTTATTGACGACTGTTCAGATTATACTTATGTATATCTAATGAAAAATAAAAGTGAAGCATTTGAAATGTTTAAAATATTTATGACTAAAATTGAAAATAAACTTAATAGGAAAATAAAAAGGTTTCAAAGTGATAGAGGCATTGAGTATGATTCCAATATTTTCAATGATTTTTATAAAACTCATGGAATCATTCATGAAAAAACTGCACTTTATTCTCCTTAAATGAATGGAAAAGTTGAAAGAAAAAATAGAACTTTTACTGAATCAGTTGTTGCAATTTTATTAAACTCTGGTGTTGCTTCCCACTGGTGGGGAGAAATTTTATTAATTATTTGCTATGTGCTAAATAGAGTGCCTAAATCTACTAGTAAAATTTCACCATATGAAATTTTGAAAAATAAGAAACCTAACTTAACTTATTTTAAAACTTATGATTGTTTAGCCTATGTTAGGATCCTTAATCCTATAAGAAATAAACTTGCTAGTAGAGCATATGAATGTGTGTTCATAGAATATGATGTGAATAGTAAAGCTTATAAATTCTATGACTTAAATGATCATATAGTTATAGAATCAAATGATGATAACTTCTATGAACATAAGTTTTCCTTTAAATTGAAAAATAGCGGGGGCTCGTCTTGTAGTGTTTACGATAACTAGAACTAATGAGCAAAATGAGAAATTAAACACTAAAATTAGGAAAAGTAAACGAGCTACAACCCTTAAGGACTTTGGGTCTGATTTTTATGCTTATACCTTAAGGGAAGATCCCCAAACTCTTCAAACAACCTTATCTTTTTTAAATGCCAACTTATGGGAAGAAGCCATAAATGATGAAATGGACTTTCTTGAGTATAATAGAACTTGGCATTTAGTTGACTTACCTCTTGGTTGCAAAATCATAGGATGTAAATGGATACTAAAGAAGAAATTAAAACCCTATGGTACTATTGAAAAGTACAAATCTTATCTTATAGTCAAAGGGTATAGGTAAAGAGAAAATGTAGTTTTCTTTGATACATTTTCACCAGTAACACGAATAATCTCCGTACGTGTACTTTTCTCTCTTGTTGTTATCCATGATTTAGTAGTGCATCAAATGGATGTTAAAACTACTTTCTTAAATGGTGACTTAGAAGAATAAATTTATATGGACCAACTTGAAGGTTTTGTTGTTCCAGGTCAAGAAAATAAAGTTTGTAAATTAGATAAATCCCTTTATGGTCTAAAACAAGCAACTAAGCAATGACATGAAAAAAATTGATAATTTAGTTATCTCACATGGATTCAAAATAAATGAAAGTGACAAATGCATTTATTATAAATCATAAAATGATATTTGCATTATTATATGTTTATATATGGACGACATGCTTATTTTTGGATCAAATATTCATGTTGTGAATAATGTGAAAACTTTGTTATGTGCTAACTTTGAAAAGAAAGATCTCAAAGAAGTGAGTGTAATCCTTGGTATAAAGATTACTAGGTCTGAAAAGAGACTTTCTCTATATCAATCTCATTACATTGAGAAGATCCTAAAGAAATATAATTACTTTAACTACAAACTTACATGTACTCCATAAGATCCTAGTGCAAAGTTATTCAAGAACACGAGAGACGATGTTAGACAAACTGAGTATGCAAGCATCATTGGTAGCTTATGTTATGCTACTGACTGTACTAGACCAGACATAACTTATGTTGTAGGACTACTATGTAGGTTTACCAGTAGACCTAGTATAAAGCATTGTGATGTTGTTGAAAGGGTCATGAGATACCTTAAGAGAACTATGAACCTTGGATTACATTTTAAGAAGTTTTCCGTTGTTCTAAAAGGATACATCGATGCTGATTAGAGTAGTTTATCAGGAGACTCTAGAAAAACTAATGGTTATATATTTTGCATTGCTGGTGGATATGTTTCTTGGATGTCTAAGAAACAGACAATATTGGCTCAATCTACAATGGTGTTTGAAATTATATCACTAGATACTACTAGTAAAGAAGCATGCTAGTTAAGAAATATGTTAGTTGAGATCCTTTTATGGAAAAGATTCAGAACTATTATTACAACAGCAAGAGACAACAAATACAAAGTACTGTTAGATAATTTTTTCTCTACATGAGTTATAAGAGTGGATCATGTACGTACTGATGAAAATTTGGCTGATACTTTGACGAAAGGTTTAACAAGAGATGAGGTTTTCAGAACCTCAAAAAGAATAGGATTGATGCCTTTAGTATGAAGAGTCACTCGTGATGGTAACCCAACTTATAGACTGAAGATCTCAAGAAATAAGTTCAATGGGTAATAACAAGTCATGAAGTGATATGAGATGAATCATTCTATTATGAAATCTTATTCTATATTGTTAGAAGCATGAAGTCCTAAAGCAAGAGAGAATGATGAGTTAATTATTAAAACTATCAATGAGTTCTATACTCTATGTGGAGTAGAGTACATAGCTACAAGAGTAATCTTGATAGACTCACCTATGTAAATTTTGGGCAAAATTTACTAGAGCATTCACTATAATGGGATGCATGTATATGGTCATAAAGCACGGGCTTTTCGAACTACACCTTGGAAAGGTTATGTGTGTAATGTTGTTAGAGACAGAGTTCAAAACTACGAGTTACTCTAGTATATTCTAAAGCATCAATACTATGCAAAGGTTTAAGTTAATAGATACCTTTTTCTTATGTACAATCTTATACTTTTAATTGATCGGTTACTCGATGAAACTATTTTTATGTAAATTCAAGTGGGGGATTATTGGAAATGAATTTAAATAAAAATTATTTTTATTATTTTTATGACCGTTATTTTCATAATTATGTGACTGTTATTTTTATGACAATTATTTTCATAATTATGTGCCTGTTATTTTTATGACCGTTATTTTCATAATTATGTGTCTGTTATTTTTTAATATTATTTTCATAATTATGTGACCGCTATACATCTGTTTTTCAACTATGAATATAGGGTAAGAGCCCTCATTTTAAGACAACTTAACAACTCAAAAAAAGTTCTACAGTTTTTCATAGCAAAATCAAAGAAAAGAAAATTCATAATTGTTTTCACATTTTCGAGCAACATAAATATTTGAGAGGTATAGTATTCTGGACTTCATCAGTTCGAGACAAGAGAAAGATTTTGGGTTGTTTTATCCTGGGACAACGAAGTTGTATTTGTTTACACAAGTTTGGGCAGAGCCGCGGAATATCTTAAAGAGAGCGACCTAGTCTACGACTCAACCCAAGTAGTATATTTCATTATATCGGTAATATTATTCTTACTTAGTTTTTCACATATTTGTTCCAACAATTTTACTTCCTCACACACTTTACTTTACTACTTTGTAATTTATTTATGTTCATTTATAATACTTCTTCTTCTTCCTCCTATTTTTTTCCGGAATTCTCAAATAGGTTTTGCTTATGCATGTTATATTTAAGTGTCAACTATGGAACATGTGGATATTATGAAGTTGAAGGAATACAACCATCATAGTGAAAGAATAGGTTTCCCAAACTTGAAAGTAAACGTAGTATGTGGGACATGGTACAAACATATAAAATAAATTATATTTTGATAACAAATCTAAATATAGTTTGATTTATTTGAAAATATAAGTAATCTTACTACAACGTGCATACAACTTGTCATACATTTTAAATTCCTTGTTACATGAATTCTTAATTTAATTAACTAATTTGAATGGTAAAACATACATTTTATTCAATGCACCAAAACAAAGAGAAATAAGGCAACACCAAATTGGTCTAGAATGGTGGTACATATTTTTACATTCATACTTAAGAAGTTAGTTTTTAACTTTTTAATTATTACGATTTAAAAAATATAATTTATTTTCCTATCTTATACATAGTGTCTTAGATAAGATGATAAAGCTATTATGTGATAATATTAAGGAGGAAAATTGTGACAAACCTAAACACTCCAATAATTGAATTGATAATTTTATATAGTTAATTTCTTTATTATGCATTAATAGTTGTCATTTTTGTTTACTATTCATTTATTTTTATAGTTATTCAATTAACAATATATTTTTGATTTCCACGTGAAGATTAACGGAGGAAGGAATTAGAAACTTAAATATATTGATAAAATGTGATATTAATAAACTAAGTTTGTTAATATCTACCTTGAACTTTAATTATTATAATATATTTTTAAATATGTATTATTTAATTCCATACTTTTGATGATTTATAAACTATTGACAAATATTATAACATGAAACTTTCATGTTTTTATTACATGTGTATGATTTTGTATGATGTTTTTATTATTATTTAAGAATTCATCATTTTGTTAAATGAAATATATATACACACACATAGCACCAAAACTAGATATTTGCGTTAGTTTTTTACACTAAAATTTATCTTTTAGGTCAATTTTTTCAAACCAATGCAAATCATGACGTAGCAAAATTCGCATTGATTCATAAAGTTTGATGTTGTTTTGTGCCAGTTTTGTATAAAAACTTGTGCGAATTTGAGTCGATTTCCTATTTCTAAAGCTTCTATTTGCATTATCTATCCAACCTATGTCCATAAAAATTTCGTAATTCAACATCCCACATAGATTCATATAATACATAAGAATTTTAAAAATATGTTACATTTTATTACTAAGTTTAAAAATGAGTTACAAAATGTTTTAATTACAAAAGTAATTCACAATATATATACACACACAAATACATACGTATGCATAACTAAATAAATCAAAAAAATGCATATACATTTAATCTTCATCTTCATTATCAATTATGAACGATAACATTTACTTTGATCACCATGTCTCTTGTACTTTATCCAAAGATATGCACTTATATGGAGCTTCTACTTTATTCTATTACAAATGAGAAAGAATTAATATTCAATATATAGTCGATGTAGTTTACAAAAGTTATAAAAATGAGTTGTAAATTCTTAATAGGTGTTGATACCAATTTGATTTTATTTATGATAAATTGTGTTATTATACCAATTTACATGATAAATTTTGTATGATTTTATTTATGAACTTCATGACATAAAATCTGAACAATTTGACACCAACTTGCTTTTCACACTATTAAATTAAATTATGTTAACTAAGTAATAAGTATTTAATACAAATTATTAAAAAAACTAATTAAATATGAAATCTATAAACTTACATTCATGTATGACCATACTAATGGTTATTTTTTGACGTTTAAACTTTGACACACAAAATTTTACGGGCCCTATACAATTCACATGTATATTAGTAAATATGTATGATGATTTAATATATTTGGGTCATAATACTAAATCAATTAATAAATTATGAACATCTTTTATACGAGAGTCTTTTTAAGAATTTAAATAATAGCATGTATGAATAATGGCTCATAGACAACCAAAACTCAATAATGACTATAATAGTTAATGGAACGAAGTTATATATATTAAAAATATAGCTTTGTTATAATTAAGTCAAAAATATAAATTAATTACCTTGCAGGATAAGGAATGAAAAACTTTTGATTAACTCGTAACTCTAAAGACTTATTGCATACTTTAGTAACTCAATTTAATAACGATTTATCTTCAATTTGATCAACCAAGGATGAGTCAAGGAACTTGCATAGTTGACTTTCATTCACTAAAATCAAATCATCATACAACTTCCTACGTTGAATATAAACAAAATATAATTATAATAACACATGATTATTTAATAAAATTATATATAAATATATGTTTTGAATGTTACCTTATCCACACTTCAGTTATATATTGGCCAATAGAATCTATTTATAAGAAATGTATTAAGCATTCAATCGTCATAATTATGGATTGAAATTCAAACCACGAAATGCATGACTCAAATAACACCTTCCAATCGTAGGCAAATTTATAAAAACAACTTACCATGACCATTAAAGCTACAAAGTTTTGACTATAATCTTAGGCATATATTGCATTGAACTTAGGGTTTCTTCTTTCTTGACCCTATCATTAAAAGATAAGTTATCTTAATGAAAAATGAAATGGATATTATTTGTTTAATTAATTTAAGCATAAATTTTGATTTCCATTAAAAACATATATTTTAATTTTTGGTCGATGTTGGTTCGTAGAATCGAAATATAATGGGAATAAAAATATTAATAGAAATTAATTTAATCGAAACAATATTATTATTATTATGTTTGTTTGAAAAGTGTCATCAAAATAATGATAAATATTAAAGTAAATTTTATAAAATTATAAATGAAGCAAAACAAATTAATTTTTAAATGAGATAAAATGATAAAAAATAATAATAAATAATTATGCACATGTGTAACAAAAATAAAGCATTGCATCATATATTTGAGGAGTGTGGAGGAATGAGGGTTTTTACCACTATTGAAATGCTTTACTTTCCATTCTAGATTAACAAACAAACCAAACATAAGAGTACCTAAATTGTTCCTATTACCATTCATATTACTATCAACCAAACATGATATTTAGTTAATATCAAATTAATATCCGGTATTTAAGAAAAAATCTTTAGAAATTTCAAAAAAATAATACTTCAAAAATTTATAATAAAAAATATTACTCCAAAAATATTGAATGGTGCCTAATTGGATGATATTCAATATTGAACAAGTCCAAATGGTCATAATTCAATTTGATATATATCTAATTGGATATCGTTTAAAATAAAATAATATTCTAGATTCTTTTTCAATATATTCAAGAATAAATTTTCTTCCTATAACCTTAATTTTTAATGTTTCTTTATCTTATGTATTTATAGAGACAAATGTCATCCAAGTTTTTTATATTGAATAATAGTTTGTGTTTAGTTCTTTAGACTATAAAAGATGTTTTTTCGTTCTATAGTTTTAAGTAAAGCTGTCAATTAAGAGAAAACAGTTTAATTTTAATAATATTTTTATTAAAAATATATTTTTTAATATCAAGAGATTAAAATTAGATTTTTGACAATAGTGAAGTTACTATTAATATAAAAATGTTAAAAATATTTGTTTTAATAATTATTTATTTTAATTATTTTATTTAAATATATATATATATATATATTATTTTTATTATATAACTTTATATAAACTTAACTTTATTATTGTTAATAACACATATTTTAATAGCTTTAATCGATAAAGTTCAAAATTCGATTTTTAATATACGTGTTGTATAATATTATTAAAAAAAAAGTTTTACATCTTGATTACACCTTGAAAACGTATTACAATAAAATAACATCTCAATAATATTAAACAAATTTCAATTAGATGGATTCAATATAAAATGACTTGATATATTTTTTTATTGTAAAAATATATAAGTTAGACATATGAGATTATATTTTTGTTATAATAATTTTAAAATTATTGTTTTTGTTTTTTTCCAATAATATTTAACATGATAAGAAATAAGAAAATGGGAGTCGATAATAATTAAATAAAAAAAAGTAGGTTTGTGTCCTAGTAACACCCTAATTATCCTTAAAAAATTAAGATTTGTACTTGTCCTAATGTTTTTTTTTTCAATAATTACACTACTTACACATTCTAACTAAAACTCAAACCCTAAATTTTTTAACATCTAAATAAGTTACATATCATTGAATCGCAAGCCTATTGACTGCACATAGGTGTGTCAATTTGTATCGAAAAATTCAAATTGAATTAAATTTGAGCTAAATTTAAACTAGCTCAAACAACTCGAAAAAAATCTAGTTGGATTCAAGCTAGGTTTGAACTAGGTCATTAATCAAAATTAAATTAAAAATATTGTGGATGATATCATAGTTTGAAATTGGTGAAGTCTAAATGTGGTATATATTGTTTTCAATTTTAATGTTTGAATGATGATGTAATATGATGTTATTAATGTGTGTTTTTTTGTAATTGACTTATTATTATAACATTATTTCCTTCATTTCTAATATTTTATGTAATAATGTTTGTAATAATTAGCTTTAATATCATTAAAAATATTTTTCGATTTATATAAAAAAACTCAATTGATTAAAAAAACACATGCATTTAATAATTTATGCTAATTTGGATCAATCAATTCATGTTGATTTTGATTGGAGTTTATTTTTACTGGTTTGAATTAAATTCAATTACAACTAAGATTATACCAATTTAAAGCAAATTAATTTTGAGCTTGCCAACCCATACAAATTGAAACCCTTCTAGTTGACAATGTGTTTCAATTGTTTGATTCTTCAAAATCTAGTATACACGTATAAAGGGCACAAATTAGAATTGACTTATTAATTGTTTTCAGACTTCTTTCTCAATATCTATAATTATAAAATTATCCATATTTTATATTTTAATATTTTATGTTAATAAATATTATTTTAAAAAAGACATTTTAATCTTATTATGATTTATTTTTATTTGTAATAAACATATAGAAAACACAAAGAAATTTCGTCTTTAGCAATTCATGCTCTATTTATCAACAAGTAGTATTTGTTGAACTTACGAATAATCGAAAAAAATTACTTAATTTTCTCAAAATTTGGCTTATTGATCACTTCGTTTGGATTATATTGGGTTGTGTTATTCGTTTATTGTAAAATATTATTTGTTTTGTTGTATTGATTTAACAAACATTTTATGGGTATCATGTTATATTTTGTTATTAGTATGAATAAAAACATTTTATGGGTATCATGTTATATTTTGTTATTAGTATGAATAATACTGTGCGTGCACATTGTGTCAATTATTTTCATGGTCGTGGACTCGTAAATTCTTCCGTCTTATATTTGTTAATATTATTTCATTTATTTGTTTTGTTTAATGTATGGTTTAATATTTGACTTTATTATACTTTGTTTGTTGCGGAAAGTCTGCCATGAAAGCAACGATGACATTACCACGAGTTCTGACTTTCACGTGTTCCATTCTTCACCAAATCTTTTTCGTCAAACATCTTATTCAAACAATATTTGGTCGGTTATTATCAAATTTTTTGAAAATTAAAAAAATACTAAAGTTTATAAAAATAAAAATAATACTCTAATAATATTAAAATTAGTTAAATTAAAAAATATTCAATATTTAACAAAATTATATTATCGTATTTTAATTAGAATAATATTTAATTGGACAACGTTTAATATAAAATTATCTATCAGATTTTTTTAATAATAAAAATGTATAAGTTAGTTATAAGATATTCACCTTATATATTTTAACTATTAAAAAAATATGATATATCATTTTATTTTGAATACTGTTTAATTAAACCTATTAATATTATTAAGGTTCTATTTTTATTATATAAGTTTTAAAATTATTTTTTTTGAATTTTTTAATATAATTGATGTCTATCTATTAATACATGTATAGACTATTTTAATGTTGTGTTTTTATAGTGATGCTATAGCAATTATTTTTGACAAAGACATTGTTAAATGATCTCCGAAGCAAATAAGGAGTTATGTAAGTTATCTCGTTTAAGTTCATGTGCTGATTGAACATAACGATTTTAACTTATAAACTATATGAATCAATTTTAAATAAGCAACAATAAAATGTTCATTTGATAATACTAATCTCTTGTACTCCTTCATCACATTACATATTTTAGGTTCATGTTGAAAATAAGTGGTACTAAGCTTAGTTGAGTTGCTAATTATAGATAAATTATTCATTGCTCATGAAGTAATTGATGATGTTGTACTTCAAACTGAAATGCAATATTATTAGTACAACTATTTAAAAATGGCGGTCGCTAGTCTTCAACAACTATTATTGGTGAAAAAGATGAAGTGGTTGGCTTTTGTTACACTTCTCTTAGTTGGTCTGTGCATGATTGCTTGTTTTTTTTTTCAAACCAAGGAAAGAAATTGAAATCATCTTTATGAGATCCAAAATCCCATTCTCCTTCTTTATTTGATGTTATATCTCGACTAATCATAATCTTTTTATTGATTAGATTGTATAGCTTATAGCCCTTCGAATTCGTATCATAACTAATGAAGATAAAAATCTCATTTTTATCATCTAGCTCCACTTTTCTCTCATTTGGTATATGAAAATGTATACTTCTGTAAACTCTCAAATAAAAAATATCGAGTTTTCTTCAACTCCATACCTCTTGCTTCATCCTAAAACTCCTTTGGCAATTTTTTTTCTTTTGAGCATGCTTCAAGCCATTTCAAGGATCGTTCTAATCTTCCTTTCTGTCACTTCATTTTGTTAGGATGATCTTGGAAAAGTTAAAAGGCATTGAATTCCATTTGCTTCACATAATTCCTTGAAGTCCTTGGAGGTGAATTCTCCTCCTCAATCGAATCTCATAGCCTTAATCTCTCGCCCATTTTGTTTCTCCACTATAGCTTTGAAGTTCTAAAAATTTTCAAAAACTTTTGATTTCTATTTTAAGAAATATATTCATGCCTTTTTAAAAAAAATCATTTATAGAGAAGGAAATAATTACAATTATCAAGTGACTTGGCTTGACCGGCCGCATACAAATAAATATCTTTTTCAAAGTTGGTCTAGATACTTGATGCATGTTAACCCTCTCACCATTGCCCTTTTGGACAATAGATCTAGTCCTCCAAAATTGAGATGTCATAGCCACCATGCATCTTTTAACATTTCTTTAGACATTTTGCAACATCGTTTTGGATATTTAAATGAAACATTATATTCTTTGACATTTTGATGGTGGCCATTAAATCCCATTTGTTAACTCTTAGAAGAAAATACAATCTTTCATGTGAATATCATGCACTTTTTTTAAGAGTCACTTCTACAAAATTTTATACTTTACCACTTAAATTATTACGAAATAATGAAAAAAAATCAAATTTCACAGTTTACGAAAATTGTTCCAAAATATATTGCATATTTTCAAAAAATTGACCCAATACTTGATTTATTAAAATTTCATCTTTTAAAACCCTAAGCCATTAGCCCAATTCAATTTTTTCCATCTATTTTCCCTTCCTCTAGCCTCCAAATACAAAGTTCCTTAACACCCCAGCTAGAGGGAGCTCATCTCACCCTATTTCGTACAACCACTAACAACTACCAATACTAGCTTGTACGTGCAATGATTGACACACGAATTGTGTCCAATAAATACACAAGTATACATATCGTAACAAGTAATATAATGATAAGAAAAGATCATTCCCACGGAGAGAAATTAAATAACATGATCAATTAAATCTAACGTATAATGTATTCTTCTCTCAAGTAAACTACACATCATTTAGTAATTAACTCAATCACACTCTCATGTCAATTAAATTGCATACTACTCATTAAGTTCATAAATTATAGATCACATACATAAGAATCATACATCTCTGCCTAGAAACTATGCATGTTATTTAATCAAGATAAACAATTAAATAATTCTCTCAAATCGATTTAATTGCCTCTATAGATCAATTATTGGCCAAACAATTAATAGCATAAAAATCAGATTAAATAATATAATTAAATTGAAATTATAATTGAGGTAAAATATTAGATCAACACATGGTGAAAATTGGGTTCATAAGAACCCTAGATTAATAAATTAACTAGACATAATTTTATTCATAAAAACTCATATTTTTCATAAAGAAAAACATAAAAATTGATAAATAAAGGAGTAGAAGAAGAAATATAATCAATCTCTTTAATTGTAATACCAATCTCTTCTTGAATCTCTACCAATATTGTATCCCCTTTTAAATTTTTGTATGTTTTTCTCTTTTCTTGGCTCCGAAAACTGAAAAAAAGTTATGTTAATTACGACTCATTAGGACTTATGGGGTGATTAGAGGGTTAAATATAGCCTAGGTAGAATCTGGACCGTCAAATCAGCTTCAAATCAAGGGTTGAGATTTAAATAAGAAAAATTAACAGCACCAGCCAATAGGAGAGCAACACATATAGAACATAGAATTCACAGGCAAATCAGAGTGCGAAGCATGTCAAGGGAAGACTGATTTGGTCAATGCATGCAGAGTCATCGACATGTGACATAATATGATTCAGGGTTATGGATGGCATGGTGCACAGGTAGAATGATTGGATGAATTGGGTAAAGAAGCGTTGACCAAGCAGGATGAAGTCAGAATGAATATTGTGCTGACATGTGGCATGGCGTTGCATCACTTTGTACATGTAACTTTGTGTGATTCACCTACTTCGATTGTATGGTGCCCACGTGGTTTACTATGTTAGCTATCCTACTTACATGGCATCCATTTGGCATCTTCTGAATTATTTTTTTAAAAAATTCATTAAAATTCATAAAAATTCAAGAAAAATCACTTTTCACTAAAAAATTATATTTTAATATTTTTAACCCAAAAAATATTTCTTAGTGATTAAAACGATCAAATATTAAGTCAAAATTGCATTGATGACTCTAATTTCATAGAGTCATCACACCCCTAAACTTAACTCTTTACTTGTCCTCAAGTAGAGCCAAGTCTAACTAAATTAAATGATATGGATAGTATATTCATAAATGTATATCTATTAATACATGATTATTTAGTAAAAATTATCCCCTTCAAAATTCGTGCAATTCTATGACAAGAAGGTTCACATATTCATCAATCAAATGTTTCATCAATAGAAGGATATGCAAGGTTTTTGAAAAATTGATTCGTGTGTATGTGTTGCATATGATATAATCCAATGCACTCATATAATCAACTTATGTGAGCATGCTAATCAATGCAATCTTAGAACAAGTCTCATAAGTCTATTTTTCACATCCCTCTCCATTAATGTAAATATGCACTTAGCTAAAGATTAATAAGGACTTTACATGCTTGTAATGTAAGGCTAAGATAAGGGGTTGGTAATTAAAGACATTTAAGCTCTTTCTACACCTTAGCTTTCTTTTTGCTTATCATGCACTTTTTAACTACAATTGCACTTTAACTTGATATTTTAGTGCACCATTTCTTATCATTCTTGTCATATTCTTTTATTCTATATCTTTGTTTTTTATTTTTTTTTGGTAACTTCACAAAATTCCCAAACTTATTTTTAATTTAATTTTATTTTTTGGTATAGGGATAATTTTGTTGTGAGTTTTGCCCAGATTTTTTTTATAGAGTGCATTTCATTTCACCTTACTCTGTAACATAAAAAATAATCAAATTTTTTTCATACAAGCTAAAGGTGCAAGGATGAAGGTAATTTTTATTGGTTAGGAATAAAATGTGGCTTAAAGATATGAATAGTTCTTTGTTAGGCTCAAATGGGTGACTAAAGATATTAACAATGGTTAGCATAAAAGGGTCAAAAGATCCAAATAAGGCCTAAATCATCTCTTTTGCTAAATACTATTCAGGATTTTTCCTCAAGGGATGATCAAATAGGTTATAAAATATGGTAAATCTCATCAACTTGCATAACTCACTACAAATTTTCTCTCAATAAGAACACCAAAATCAATCATGAACATGTGCATAAAAAATTGAATGAATCCAATCAAAACTAGCAAGAATACCACATGATTAATGTAAGTATATTAACAAGTATGTTACATTTCTTATTTATTCATGACAACCAATTTTTATCATTGTGTTCATATGTTTCATATCAAGCATGCATGCATTTAGTTTCCATATATTTATCAATTTCTACCCAAATCATAATTAAAAACATCCAAAAAATTTAAAATGCATACTAAATACTAAACTAGAGAATTAAGTTCTCTTCCTCAAACTTAAATTTCACATTGTCCCTATGTGCACATATAAATATGAAAAAGTAAAGGGAAAGAAAACTCCATTACCTTTGGTATACCACATCTATCATTGAAATTGCTCAATCTTGTTGCCCTATTACTCTCCACATTTTTTCACCTACAAAACAAGAAAAATAAAAATATAAGTCAAATAATATAGGGTTACCTCTCAACTAGCATCACGTTTAACGAACTTGACTAAATAGCTATATCAAGTCCTAATGTACATCCATCAGTGTCCATTTACTTTTAATTTTGACCGAAAATAGTTTGAGTCTTGATTTGTTCAATAATACTTTATATTCCAGTTTAGAAATACGGTGCTCAATTCTTCTATCATGCTATATTTTTGTTTTCTTTTTTTACTTTTTGACATTCTTATAAGCACTTCACCATATCTCATCCCATTTATGTATTTCTAACATCTTTTTCACCTCTCTATTGGACTCTTCTACTTGGCTACTTGATTACAGATGGGAAGGTAAAAGTGTGACGTCTAAACTTAGTGGGCTTTCAATAGATCGTTTGAGCTTAGATCTTATCTCAAAACTCCCTATACCAACATTTAATACACACGTGAGAGGTGTTTTCTACAAAAAAATTCACATAGTTCACAATATCAACCTTTGATTCCATACTTTCAAAGTTAAAAAAGGTTGAGTTATTTTCTTATAAGTTTATGTCCTTGTTCACAACATTATGCGTTAAATTCTTAAGTGTAAGCAACTCACAAATTCTTTTAAATTTTCCTCATAATCAGTAACATTTATCTTTAAGCATTCATTAACATTATCAATATCAAAGGATTTAGATAGTTTAAAAACTTTAAACATTACTTATTCATCATGCATTGAGGTTCACATTTTTGTACATCAATGAGTGCTATTCCAATTGCTAATAATGGACAATCAAGTATGATAGGAATGTTATGCTTTTATTCCATTTCTAGTACAATGAAATCTGCCTAAAAGATTAACTTGTCTACTTTTACTAGCACATCTTCTACCATACTCAAAGATCTCTTAATTGATCTATGTGCCATTTTTAATGTTACTAAATTGGATTTGGCTTTACCAACCTCCAATCTCTTGAAAATCGATAATGACATAAGGTTAATGCTGGAACCCACGCCATATAGTGCCTTGTCAAAATCGATGTTCCCAATAGTGCAAGGAATATCAAAACTATTTGGATCTTTAATTTTTTAGGTAGTTTTCTAGCAAGGATATCACTACAACCTCTAGTTAGGGTTGTGGTTTCATTATCTCCAATTCTCATTTTCTTAGACAAGATGTCGTTTTGAAATTTGTCATAAGAAGGTGTTTATTCAAGTGCATTTATAGTAGGTATATTTATGTGTAGCTTCTTGAAAACATCCATAAATTTTAAAAACTACATGTCTAACCTTTACTTTTGCAGTCTTTGAGGGAAAGGAATATTGGGTTTGTATAGGTTGCTCTTTTTGGACTGAATTATTTTCTTTCTATTACTCTTTTTATCCACTAATTCATGGCACTCTTTATCTATTAATTCCTCATTATCCTTGTTAATTTCATGGTTCTTTTCATCCTTTTGAGTCTCATCTTTTTCCTCTAGAGTTTTACCACTCCTTAAGGTTATGACGTTGCAATGCTCCTTACCTTCTCTTCTTAGGTTTATAATTGTGTCACTTTGAAGGTTACCTTGAGGCCTTTAACTTATGGCCTAGACAAGTTGCCCATTTGAGTCTCTAAATTCTGAATTGAAGCCTCTTGAGTGGACATTTTTTGTATTTATTGATTGGATGAAGTCTTTCATCATCCCCATTAAAGCATTTTTATTGTTCTAAGTAGATGGCTTCTTCTCTTGGGCTTGTGATTATTATAGTTGTTGGAAACCATGTGGTGGAAATGATTAACGGTTGAATTAATGACTATCTTTATTGTTGTTATTAGTCCAAGAGAAATCCTGATATTGTCTCCATCCTGGGTTATATGTGTTTAAGTATGAATTATTGTTTCAGTTCACATTACCCTCGTAGAAACCGATTTAGGATTATTTGGACAATTATCAAACAAATGGGCTCCTCCACAAAACACACAATACATCCTTGAATCTTAGACCTAGTTGATATTCGATGGTGAGTTTTGAGCCTTCTTGTGGCTGTCATTCTATCCATTGCCATTGATAATTAATTCTAGTCATTTTCTCAAGTAAATCATAAGCATGATTGTAAAATTTGGCTAAGAGAGCTCCATTAGCAGATGCATCATCAATGGTTCTTGTTTGAGAATTGAGACCATTGTAGAAAGTCTTCATTTGGATCTAGTGAGAGATACCATGGTAAAGGTATTTTCTTAGTAATTTTTTAAATCTTTCCTATGCTTCGTATAAAACATTCTACTTCATATTATTAGTAGGAGGTAACGTGATTCCTAAGCTTGGCATTCTTTATTGGTGGCATTCTCAAGTAAATCATAAGCATGATTGTAATAGAATTAGGTGGAAAATAGTATAAATATAAATTAAAAATAAATAATAAACTAATTAATTAAAATATTAAAAAAATAAAGGAAAATAACTAAAAAAAATTAAAATTAAAATTATGAAAAGTAAAAAAAAATAACTAAAAGGAAATAAAATTAAAATTAATTTGTAATATTTATAATCCTCAACAATGGTGCCAAAAACGGTACATGAATTGTGTGCGATGAATACATAAGTATACGTATCGTAACAAGTAATATCATGATAAGAAAATATCGTTTCCACATAGATTATGTTATTAAAAACTAATTTTTAAAACAAAAAAATGAAAAATAATTTTTATTTTATTTTTTTATTTTAAGTAAGCAAAGTTAAAAGAACTAAAAATAAATAACAATAATTAATTAAATCAGATTTGGTAACTAAAAATATATATTAAAAATATCTAGAAATATTTAATCCTCAAATTTTCTAAACATGTGAATCACTAAAATCCCCCTAATATAATTATCAATTAATTACATGATCAATTGAATCTAACCTATCATGTATTCATCTCTCAAGTAAATTACACATCATATAGTAATTAACTTAATCACACTCTCATGTCAATCAAATTACATACTACTAATTAAGTTCAACAATTATGGATCATATACATAATAATCATACATTTCTGCCTAGAAATTATTCATGTTATTTAATCAAGATGAAAAATTAAGTAATTATATCAAATCAATTTAATTTCTGCTATAGATCAATTATTGGCCAAACAATTAATAGCATAAAAATCAGATTAAATAATATAATTAAATTAAAATCAGAATTGGGATAAAATATTATATCATTACATGGTAAAAATGTTCATAAGATCCCTAGATTAATAAATTAACTAGACATAATTTTATTTATAAAGCTCACATTTTTCATAAAGAAAGACATAAAAATTGATAAAGAAATGAGTAGAAGAAGAAATACAATCAATCTCTTGAATTGTAATACAAATCTCCTCCTGAATCACCATCAAAATTGTACCCCATTTGTATTTTTTTATGTATATCTCTCTTCTTGGCTCCAAAAACTAAAAAAAAGTTATGTTAATTGCGGCTCCTTAGTGGTTATGAAGTGATTAAGGGGTTAAAAATTATTTAGGTGGAATCTAGACCACCATATCAACTTTAGATCAAGGTTTGGGATCAAAACAAGCAAAAGTAATTGTGCCAGCCAATAACAACGTGATGCATGGCACACAAAATGCATTGGGTGAATCAGAGTGTGACACGTAGCAAGGGAAGATTGGTTTGGTAAACGCATATGGATTTAGCACCACGCAGTGCAATGTGATTTGCTATAACAGATGGCATGGCACACGGGTGAAAAGAACTCATGAATGAGGTGGTGACATGTGGCAGTTTGGTTAACCAAGCATCGAAGTTGAATTGAACGCCTTACTGACACGTGGCATAACGCGGTGTCACACTACACACATGGCGATCTGTGATTGAGCATTTTTGTTGGCATCTGTATGGCTTGCCAGTTAGCTTATCTGCTTGTGTGGTGTCCATGTGGCAATTTTTGATTGGTCTTGCGTTATAAATTCATAAAAAATACCAAGAAATTTCAAAAATTAGATTTTCACCCCTCTTCACTAAATATTATATATTTTAATATTTATAATCCAAAAAAATACTACTAATTGAACAAAATGAGAAAAATATTGTGTAAAAAAGAACACTGATGACTATACTTTCATAGAGTCATTAGTGACTATACTTTCATAAAGTCATTAGTGAGTGGGTAATGTGTTATAAAAAAAATCTTGACATAAATAAGTCTCAAACAAGAAATAAATTCCCCCAAAAAATAACCAATTCTTCTATATGACAAAAAAATTGAAATAATAAACCTTTCCTTCTATCAAATAATAGTCTTCTCATCTTATATCAATTTCTTTATTTCTATGATAGCGAAAAATTCAATTTAGTACAATAAGAATTACGATTACTAGAAATTAAAATTTTCAAAACAATGGTAAAAATCTTGCACAATTTATTCCGTTACCTAAATACCAATTTTAACCCAATTAAAAAAATATAAATTAGATTGTGATAATAAATAGTAATGGTTGAATAATCAGTACTCAAATAACTGCCACAAAATACAAAGGGAAAGGAATGGGCAAGAACTTACTGGATGTTAGTTGGTGGCATTGGTGCTATGTGAGATGACCTTCTGGTAGCTGGAAAACTAGAAAAACTCAATCATGCTAAGAGAGAGGGTGCTATGTGAGATGACCTTCTGAGGTGGCTGGTGTTTCGATGTTGCCAGTGGAATTGTTGGTGGTTGTCATGGCCTGGAAGAACAGAAGTGTTATAAGTCCTATAAGTACTTTGAGTCTTTATTGGTATTTCACTCTTACTAAATTCTCTAAATCATTTAATATATCGTGATTTTATGCATATTAAGTGGTAATATAGATTTTTATTTAATTGTTTTACTATCATTTTATGCAATCTATATTTTCAAAATTACAGGTATATTTTATTGTTTTTCATGTATTTGTTGTGTTTAAAATTACTCAACTGGAAGAATCATGCTTGAAGCACCCCATTACAATTTAGTGCATTAAAAAGAAAACACATGTAAAAAATTAAATATATTTTAAAATTTGGAAAAAGGAAATACAAGAAAAAGGGTTTCAAATTGATGTAGATTGGAGTGTGTTGTGACATGAATTTATAGTGAGCTACGACACGAGGCAAAAAGGAAAAGATCAAATGTGTCACAAATTTATGCAGGCCATGGCATGAAAACATTGTATGTCACAACGTGAGTATAGTGGATCGTGTTTGGAATCGTATATAGGCTTTGTATGCTACAACATGGAAAAGTTGTATACCGTGGCTCTAACATAAAATTTTCACATTTTTCTCCTTTCCTCACCCTATAAATAGGACCCTATTTCTATTGTAAAATTAATCTAATAATTAAATAATCTCTTAATCCTTTATATTTCTTAGCTTTTTAAAGATTTTCTTTTATTAATTTAAAGTTCTTTTCTCGTTTAAGAGTTGAACAAATTTAGTTTATATAATAGTTTTAGTTTTTATTCAATAAACAACAAGCCAATTTTGTTTAGAGATTTTTCACAATAGAAGTAATTCTAAAAGAATTCTTTTGAGGTATAAATGTATTCTTGTGAGGTAATCTCTACGTATTGTTTTACATGTTATATGATTAATTTATTGATCATTTATTAAACTTCTAATTATAAATAATATGAGATATTTGTAATGTTGTTACACTTGTGAAATATTAAAGTAGATCTAACATTTTTATAAAATGAGTTAACTTTTTTTTCTTCATTTAGATTAAAATGAAGTTTGTAAATGAAGACTATATTGACGAAGTATTTTTCATAAAAAATAAGAGATTTATATTTAAGATTTAAATTACATGAATTTGATTTAGAGTAATACTCTTAGCTATTAGACAATTGCAGTATAAATATGATCTCGAGGCATTGATGAAGCAAGATCGGCATTGCAAATGCCGATCTTGCAAAATAATTTTTGTTTTATAATTTGTAAAACTCTCACAAGTGCATGAATTATTTTACTTAGCAAATGATAAGTATACTCCCAATGTCGATCTAAGGAAGGAATGTATGTGGTTTTTAATTTATTATTCAAACTTTTAAAAACGAAATTAAATCCTAAACATCCTGTCACGATAGTTTGGGTTTTTGTATTTTTTAATCTAAGAACATAAAAATAAACATAGATTCAATAAACATTTATGAAAATTTTATCATTTATAATAGTGGAGTATTTATGGATATAATGACTAAGTTAATTATGCTTGCTCATATTATTTAGGTTATTAAATATATAAATTGATATTTATTGATTCTCCCTTTTTTGTATGAATACTACCTTTGGTGGGTTAGATATTCTTTGTTAACTAAACAAATCAATTAACACCTATGGGTGGGGTTGATAACTAAATTGGTTAATTAAATTAATTCTTTTTTCTAAGAGATTGAAAATGAACCACTTAAATGCCACCTTTGGTGGGGTTATATAGTTTAAACTTTATTCAAGGTGTCCAAATTAAACCTAAGAATTTAATTATCCGAATACTAACTTTAAAGTTTTAAAAGCATTATTGAAAATATGTTGTCAATACATTTTCGAATAATAATTCTTATAAAAACTTTTGAAATAGTGTTTCACTCTAATTACCGGACAATTATACTAACAAATAAAAGAGCACTACTCTAAATCAAACTAGATAATTAAACCTTGAAATCTAATTTTTCGGATTTATTTGTAATGAAAAATAATATATTTCTCTGTAACATCCTTAATATAAAATCTTGAATAAAAAAAAATTTTGATTTTATATAAATGTTTTACCTATTTAATATTTCGCAAGCATAACAATGTTATAATTATATCATATTTACAAACAGTTAGCCATGTTAAATTTAATCATAGAAAAATTAAATATAACATATATAAGAATAAAACATAAAAAATATCTGTCAAAAATCCATTAAAATTATAACTTAAAAGAATCCTTACAGAATTTTGACACTAATTTTGTTACTCGAAAACCTCCAAACAGGTTTGCATTTCTACTTATTGAATCAAAAACTAAAAATCTATAAAAACATAGCTAATTATTCTAAAAAAGAGAAGAACTTTAAAACTTAAAACTAAAAAAAGAAAACTTTCCAGAGAGAGAAAGAGCTCAGAAAATTGTGTTTTACAATAGGGAAGAGAGTCCTTTTATAGGTGAGGAAAATTCCAAAAAAAGGGTGAAATATTTCAAAATTTGAAGTTGGACGCATTTGGATTGGTTGGCACACGTATGGGGCACATACATTTTGGTAGACACAGACCTTTGGTGCAGTAGACGAGTGTTGGATACGTGCGGAACGTCAACATGACGTGTGTATGGCGTCTTCCAAGCGTGTGTCGGGCGTGCGTTGGCTGTGTGCGCTGGTTGAGTGTGTGTCTACTATGTGCAGGCGTGAGATGGACGTGTGTTGGAATGTGTTGGTGTATGTTGGGAGTGTGTAGGCGTGTGCTGGGAATGCAGGCAGGACTCGGTGTGTATGGGCAGTTGTGCACCCGATTTCTACCTTTTTGACTATTTTGACACATTTTGTCCAATTTTTTCCATCCTTTTGACTTTTCCTCATTTATTTTCTCAATATATTTGTAGTGTATTGCCTCAAGTATTTTTCTTCTTGTATTTAAGTTATTTTTGAATGAAAATACCAAAACAAACATTAAAAATACTCATGATTCCAAAAAGACAAATTTATATAAAAATATGATAAAATCATAAAAATATTAAATCTATTTAATCAATTAGAATACATTAAATCATGGTAATTTTAGTACTCTTTAAGCACTCATTATTCATGCTCTACTTCAAATATTTTTATAAGAATTATTATTGAAAGGTATATTAACAACATATCTTTCATAATTGTTTTAAAATCTGAAAATTAATTCCAGATACTAAAGTATTAAATATAACCTAGATACCTTGATATGAGTTTAAATTGTTAGATTTGACCGAAGACAGTAATTAAATAGTTTATTAATCTCTTAGAAAAGAAGGATAATTTAATTAAAATTAACTGTTAGACCCAACCGAATGCGGTAAGTGATTTTAATTAATAACAAATGATAGACTTAATTAATATTCTATTTGTTTATATAAGAGATAATCAATAATCTTAATTTATATATTTAATAACCTACTTAATATTGAGCAAACATAACTAACTAGCTAATATTTCAATAAATTTTCCATTGCATGATAAATGTTTAATTGCCTAAATGTTTATTAAACATATTTTTACTTTTATGTTAGTAGTTTAGAAAATCAATCAAAAAACAATCATGACAATATGTATAGGTTGTTTAATTTTGTTTTCAAGAATTTGTTGAATTATTTACAAACTATATGATTCCTATTTATATAGACTTTAAAGGTATATTTATCATTTTTTATAATTAATTCATACAATTGCGAGCTATTTTATAAATCATTCAAAATTTGTACATAATAATTTTATGCATTAAGCTTTTGGCTTTATTACCGGAGAAGAATAGCATTTTTAAATTATTATTATCAAAATTAAAAAAATGTGTCATAAATATTTTGACTTTTTAATTAAATTTCTAAAATTTCTATGTTATTAATTAATTTTAGATATCTTAAAACTTAAATTTCCATTTAAAAAAATTATAAATAAATGTTTAAAAAATATTTCCTTTCTTTTATTTAAAAAAATATTTTCCTTTTCTCTTTATTAATAGTTCTTTTTTTTAAATTCTATTTTTAATTTTCTATTTTTAATTTTATTAATTATTTTATTCTTTTATTTCTTTCAATTTTTTTAACTTTTGTGTAACAAATTATTTCATGTATAATTTATTTTACTAACATGTATATAATTTTTATTATTCTTTACTATGAGTTTAATATTTTTGTATACAAACATGTATTGTTTTATAACTTTATATATTTATTTTATCTTTTTATTTGTTCAACTTGACAGGTGAAATTAAATTATACTTTTATTAGTATATAAGGTAAGAGGTTCTTAGGGTACCCTATCACACCTTTTAATATAAATATAGATCTTCTAGATTGTCAAGAAGGCTATAATTTAACATCCCTTAGCCTTATGTAGAACAATAAATTGAACTTAACATTGACCATTTACCTAAACCAACATGAGAAAAAATCCACCATGTAGAGATACCATAATGAAGGAGTTTGCAAGTCTAGTAATTGGCAGTGCAATTGCCTCTATCCACTTAGGTAGGGCTGTTAGGAATTATGAATTATGAAACTTTTATTTTTTCATACTACCTTGTTTTCATGGACTACATAATGAAGACTCACTATCTTTCATCAGGGACTTTTATTCTACAATCCAGACATTACCCTTCGATATACTCACCAAGGATCTACTCAGAATGAGGTGTCTTACCTACACCCTTAACGATAGGGCATGGCTAATGTTACTTCCTTCAAGTTCTTTGATAACTTAGGAGGAAGTTTATAAAAATATTATAGATAAATTATATTCCCATCATAAGACGTCAGAAGAGAGTTGTAAGTGAGCAGTAAGATTACTACTCTATCTCATATGGATGGAGAACCTTTCCATGAACCATGGGATAGGTTCAAACTTTTTCTCACTTAGTGCCCCTATCATAGCTACCCACTAAAATCGCAAAACCAATTTTTCTATGATGGAATATTGACACAACAGTGTTAGTCCACTGTTGATAATGCTACCAATGGATTGATGGGAGAGAAAATAGCCATAGATATTTACAATCTCTTTGAGATGTTGGGTGCTAATTCCAACAAAAGAGCTTCATATTGAAGAAATTTTGAGTTCATAAAATTGACTCTGGTATTGAAATAAAAATATAGCTTACTAAGCAAGAAAGTTGTGCTTCTTACTACACGTGCCACAACAAATAAAGAACAATGTGGTATGTGAAATAAGTTGGGACATAGTGTTGGTACCTATCCCATCAAATAAGAGCTACTAGATACCAACCAAGACCTAGGTATGGCCTTAATGCTAATATCTATTATCTTGGGGTACATGAATCATCCCAATTTCTCTTAGAGGTAGAATTATCCTCCATTTGCCCAAAGCTTTAACCTACCAGACTATAAATTCCACCAAGAAATGCCTAGAAATGCTCCCAACAAGAAAAATCAGAGAATAACTTGAATTCATTCATTCAAGGACTAATCAAAGGTTGGACTCTATATAAATTTTCATTAAGAAAATGAAAATACAGGTGGAACAGTTAATTGAACACTTGTAGAACCAAGGTAAGCAAGAACTGCATGGTCAGAAAAATAAAAGATCTCAATAATGAGAGGATGAGTTTTAAAAAAAGATGAAATCCCCTAAAGTAATGTCTCACTAAAGATGATAAAAATAGTCCTAGGGGAGGTAACCCATTATTATTTATTTATTGCTTTAATTTATTTTTATTTTTATTTAATTTATTTTGTGTGATTTTTAATTTATGTGTGGTTAATAGATATAGATTTTTATTTTAAAAAGGGGGGGAACAACTAAACATATGAGAAAAGTAGAAAAGTAATGGTTAGAAATACAGAAAAGTTTGCGCTACGACATGAAAAAGTTTGCTCCCTGACCCGCGTATACATTTTTACCTACTTATCTTTACCCTAAGTGAAAAAACCTAATTTTTCTTCTTTTTTTTCTCTTAGATTTTCTCTCAAATCCTATATGTTCTTCTCCCCAAACACTCATAATCCCTAAACAAATCTCATCTGTCTTCAATCTTCTTCATAAATTCTTTCTAAAAGTCAATTTCCTAACCAATTTTCAACATTCTATCAAGAAATTTTCAAATTTCTCAAGTTCCTTCGAGATCTACTTCTTCAAAAAAGGGGTATTCTTCATGTTCTTCAAATCTTTAACAAAAAAAAGTAAGCCTCCATAATTTTTCGAATTTAATTCCTAAATTTAAATTTTCTGAAAGTTATAGAGTATTTTTATTTATTAAAGAGTCCAAAACCCTATTTAGGACAAAGAAAGGGTTAGGTATTAATTGGATTATACTGTGTTGTTGAATTTATCATGAACCCTTATTTAGATATTGTGTTAAAAATTTGAAAATAGCACCTAAGAGGTCTAGGAAAGGAAATGAGGTTTCCACTTTTAAGTGATTTTGATGAATCAAAATTTTTAAGTTTTGATCCAAAGTCCAATTTGAAAAAGCGATGGAAGTTAATGAAGGTATTATACCATAAAGGAGAATGAAAGTTAATGATGGACTTGAGGGAATTATTGATGTAATAGCAATCTTAATCTAGGAAAAGTTTGTAAAGGAACTAGAGATTGCTATTGAATTGCTAGTTCAGGAATTTTACACAAAATTTCCTAACGTTGTTGATGTTAAAGTTATGGTTAGCAATATACTAAATCCATGTGGACCTAATGATATAAATGCTCACTTTTATTTAGTACATATTGGAAAAGGTGAGTATGAGAAGTATCTTAGTAATGTGGCTTATACTACAGTATTAGAAGCCTTGACTATACAAGGTGCTGAATGAATTATTGCCTGTGGTAAACATACTGGTTTTGAAGCAAAGTATTTAGATAAAATTTTAGAATTTGGAAATACTTTGTATGTTCTAGGGTGATGCGTACCAGACATTATAACACTGTTGATAAAGAATGGGTTATTTTGTTGTATGCAATCACATCTAAGATGTCCATGGATGTTGGAGAAATAATTCACTAGAGAATTAAACTATATGCAAATACTCACTGTATGGGTTTCTTTTTCCTCTAACTAATAACTGCTTTGAGTAAGAAAGCATGATACCTCATCCAAAACATGAGGTTGTTATACAACTCAATGAATTATTGAACATGACTTATTTTGATGAGTTTACTTTTGGTATGAACATTGTTAAAAGAGAAAGGAGAGCCATTCATCCATCAAGAATGTCTATGAAAGAGAAATTTCATAATTTTGGTGAGAGAATGAGCTATATGAAAGAATACTAGAGAGCATATTTTACCCAACAACTAGTATTCCTAAATTAGCGGCATCATGATCAAGTGGAGTATAATCGGTTAATATATGAAATGTATCAATTACAATTAAGCCATCTAGGGGAGGATACAAGTCACTTAACAAAACCCAAATATTTTTATTATCACTTCAATGTTCAAAAACACTTAATATACCTTGATTTTATGCATGTTAAATGATTATATAGATTTTTATTTGCTTGTTTTACTATCATTTTACACAAATCTATCTTTAAGGTATTACATATGTTTTAAATTTGGAAAAAATAAATACAAGAAAAATGATTCCAAATTAATATAGATTGGAATGTGCCTTGACATGAATTTATAGTGAGTAGAGGTGCGAGGAAAAAGAGAAAAAATCAAATATGTCTTAGATTTATGCGAGCTACGGAGTGAAAATATTGTGTGTCGTGGTCTGATTATACTTTATCATGTTCAAAATCATGTATAGGCTGTGTATAGCATGGTGTGCAAAAATTGTATGTCGTAGCTCTAACCTAAATTTTTCATATTTTTTCTCTTTTCCTCACCCTATAAATAGGACCCTATTTTCATTGTAAAAATCATCCAATGATTCAATAATCTCTTAATCCTTTATATTTATTAGCTTTCTTAAGTTTTTCTTTTATTATTTTAAAGTTGTTCTCTCATTTGAGAGTTGAACAAATTTAGTTTATATAATAGTTTTAGTTTTTATTCAGTAAACAACACGACGATTATATTTGGAGGTTTTCATGAATAGAAGTTATTCTAAAAGAATTCTGTTGAGGTATATTTAAATGTATTTTTTAGGTAATCTCTATATGTTGTTTTACATGTTATATGTTTAATTTATTGATCATTTATTAAACTAAGCATGTTTGGCTATAAATAATATGAGATATTAATAATGTTATTACGCTTGTGAAATATTAAAGTAGATTAAACACTTTTATAAAATTAATTAACTTTTATTTATTCATTAAGATTAAAAGAAAGCTTGTAAATGAATAATATATTGATGAAGTATTTTTCATAATAAACAAGAGATTTAGATTTAGATTTAAGATTTAAATTATCTGAATTTGATTTATAGTAATACTTCTGGACATTAGAAAATTGCATTATAAATCTTATCAAAAAAACATGTTCTATTTCAAGGATTTTTATAATAATTATTATTGAAAGATATATTGAAAATATATTTTTTTATAGTAGTTTTAAAATCTAAAAGTTAGTTCTAGATACTTAAATCATAAAACTAACTTAGACACCTTGATGTAAGTTTAAATTTTTAGACCCAACCAAATGTGACAATTAAATGGTTCATTAATCTCTTAGAAAAGAAGCATAACTTAATTAAAATTAACTACTAGACTTGATCAAAGGCTGTAAGTGATTTTAATTAATAACATATGATAAACTTAATTAATCTTCCATTTGTATATATAAGAGAGAATCAATAATCTTAATAACCCACTTAATATTGAGCAAGGATAACCAACTAGCTAATATATCCATAAATTTTTCATTACATGATAAATGTTTGATTGCCTAAATGTTTATTGAACCTATCTTTACTTTTTATAATAGTACTTTAGGAACCCAACTATAAACAATTGTGACATAATGTTTAAGTTATTTAATTCTATTTTCAAGAATTTGTTGAATTATTTAAAAATCACTTCGTTTCTATTAGACCAATCTTGGATGTATACTTATCATTTTCTATAAGTGATTTGTACATTTGCAAACTATTTTATAAATCATACATAATTTGTACGCAACAATTTTGTGCATTAAGTATACAAAATACAAAGTCTATTTTGTTTTACTTAAGCCTTTTTTTATAACGATTTTGATTTACATTGAATGATTTTGGATTAAATAATTTATTTTTTTATTTACGATTATTTGAAAAAATAATCACCAATATTTTGGTAATAATTTTTACTTAATGATTTTCAAGAAAAAAAATCAAAAATCACTTACAAGTTATTTGGTAATAACTCCAATTGAAAAACAAGAAATCCTCACTAATTGGTTTGAAACGACAAACAAAATAATATTAATTTCTAATGTTGTTGGACTCTTAGAATATGTGAAATGTTATATAGTGTAGCCATATTATAATAATAAAAATAATTATTATTGTTGTAATCAATTTTAATTAATGATAATTTTATTTATTAATAATAACATGATATAATTAATTTAAAATTATAATAAATATTTTATCTATTTTTATTATAATAATAATATAAATGATTAAATAAATTTATTATCATATATATATATATATATATATTAATAATAACATGATATAATTAATTTAAAATTATAATAAATATTTTATCTATTTTTATTATAATAATAATATAAATGATTAAATGAATTTATTATCCAATGTATATATATATATTAATAATAAAAATAATTATTATTTTTATAATTAATTTTAATTAATGATAATTTTATTTATTAATAATAACATGATATAATTAATTTAAAACTACAATAAATATTTTATCTATTTTTATTATAATAAAAATATAAATGATTAAATAAATTTATTATCAATATATATATAATCATATCATACATTACTGATGTCCAAAATTTTAGATACGCTATCCCCTAGTTTATGGCAAATCCAAGAAATTTATTTCCAATTATTGCATTGTGATTTGTTAATGTTTATTTTGACTTGACCTTGGTGCGGAAATTAGCCTCATCAACTTTTCTTTCGACATTTCTTTGAGGAGAGAGAACACGACCAAAAAAAATCATTAACTTAGTGGTTACTGTTTAAGTGGTGGCTGAAAGCAATACAATAAAAGAAAGCAATAAATAAAAGTTCTTTTAGCTTATTAAATTAATGAGGAAATTAATATATAAATTAAGTTTGTGTAAGTATAAGTAGGCTATTAGTATTGATGTGAAGTTTGAAATTATATGATAATTTATTAGAAGAGTAATTAATAAAAGATTAATTATATTATAATAATATAATAGTAGTGTGATATGCATGAAGTATGGTGTTAATTATTAATTGATATTAAAGTTAGGAATGTGAGAAGAAAAAATAATTATAAGATAATTTATTAATATGTGATAAATCAAATTGTGATCGACATATCAATTATATCCATCAAATTGTAATAAATATATTATTAATTTTATAAGTGTAAATTAATGTATGTTTTAAAGAAAACAAAAATATTTCATCAAGGTCATACAAAAATATGTTTTAGTTATTGAGAAATATTATATGGGTTAAATTGTTATATACATTAAAATATAAAATTAAAAATATGTGATAAAAATTAATTTATTAATAAAAATTAATTAAATTAGATTATATAAATTAATATATATATTAAGTTTTGAGGAAAATATTTTTGTTTAATCTTGAGTCTAATAATCAAAGATCATTTTCCGACCACAAAGGTCAATATAGATGTTTTCTTAGAGGAATTATTAAGGATTATTGTCACTAAACTTCAACTATAGGTTTGTGAGTCCGACGGCTATAAATTACTCTAACTTCTACAATTTCTTTTTGTCGAGAAGTCAACGTAAATCAATTTCATTAAAATCCTTTAAAACTAGCTTCACAAGAATCTAATTTTTATAATTTTTTAACTTTACTTTTTAACTAATATGTATCTCTTATAACAATGTTCAATTTGGGAGTTAGCGTACTTTTTTAAAAGTAAGAAATTTAGTTTAAGTAGATTACTTTTGATGAAAACTTAATTTAGATTAGTATTTATTAGATATGATAGTAATATTTAATTTTTTTTATATAAAAATGAGATAATATAAGTTTATTATCTTTGTAAAATAATGTATTTATCCGTGACTCCTCTAACAAGTAAAGAACTAAAATACATTTTTATTAAAATTAACAAATTTAAACTACCCTTAAAAAAACACTGAATTGATAGAATTCGAGATTAAATCAAACCTATACTCTTTATAGGTTACTTGTTCTCTAATATATTTCTTAAAATTTAAAAAACTAATCTAGTTTGGTTTTTATTTTATAAAAATTATAAAAATTGAACTCATATGTTTTTATTATAAATAAATTTTAATTTTATTGTATCTATAATATTATACATATTAATTAATATATTTATCATTTTTTGTAAATTTTAACCTCTAAATCTAATTACGTGCATATAAAATAAACATTATTTTATAAAGGGAGAAGAGAAATATGTTTTAACAAATATTTTTTAATATATCTACATATAAGGCTTATTGTTATTTGTTTTCAAATTTCATTTACTTAAACAATATTTATTATGTTCTTCATTCAATAATAATTTGGGGTAAGATGGATATTCTAAAATCTCTTTTAGATAATTTTAATTTTTAACAAAGTAAAAAAAATTATAAATAATAACATAAAGATATATCATGTCAAAAATTCTTCTTGTTTTTAGTTTATGTTTTGTAAAGAAATTTTTGATAAAAAATTATAGATCCAAAATTAATAAATCAACTTTCTCTCAAATTGATATTGTAAGTCGACCTAAAAATCGTTTTTAAGAGTTTATAAACATATTAAAGTTTTAATTTTTTACAAATTTATCGAGATAAAAATAACTTATAAAATAAATCAATAATTAATTACTCCTATATTTAGCACTTATTTTATGACAAATCCAAGAAATTTATTTCCAATTACTGTTTAAGTGGTGGCTGAAAGCAATACAAATAAAGAAAACAAGAAATCAAAGTTCTTTTAGCATATTAAATTAATGAGGAAATTAATATAAAAATTAAGTTTGTGTAAGTAGGCTATTAGTATTGATGTGAAGTTTGAAATTATATGAAAGGTTAAATAAATATTTGAAGAGTTATTAATAAAAGATTACTTATATCATAATAATATAATAGTAGTGTGATATACATGGATTACAGCGTTAATTATTAATTGATATTAAAGTTAGGAATGTGAGAAAAAAAATAATGGTAAGATAATCTATTAATAAGTGATTAATTAAATTATGATGGAAATATCAATTATTATATACGTCAAATTATAATATATATATATATATATATTATTAATATAATAAATTGAATTAACGCATGTTTTAAGCAAACAAAAATATTTCATTAAATTCGTACAAAAATACGTTATAGTTATTTAGCAGTGTTATTGTTATCAAGACATAGTTACATTACTGAAATAAGATTCTTGGCCAAGGAAGGCACATCCAGTAAATAATTTAATGACAAAGCATACTTTCCAGTGTGTAAAGTAGTGGAACCAGTGTTAATAATAGGCATCAATCGACCATTACCTAACATCACATAATTAGACCCCAGGTAAGGTAGAATGCTTTCTAAGCTGGCTTAATTTGTAGTTAGATGGTGACTAGCACTTGTATCCATATACCATGCAGTATCTGCAACAATCTCAGATCAGGCACTAATTCAATTATTAGTAGAGAGCACTAAAGTAGTGACTTGAGTGGAGTTACAAGACATAAGGATTAAGCAATTGGGCAGAAGTAATAGCGCCAAAGATAGGAGGATGCTCAAACATAACCTTAGAAGCTTAAGACATAGCCATGTTAGTAGATAATGCCATATTAGATTGAGACTAAGAAGAATGGGACATATTATCAACACCAAAACTAGTTTGATTAGAATATGAAGTACCACCAAAATTGACTCTAGATGAATTGTTATATTTCTTAGGAAGAACAGGAACTTGCTGAGTAAGAAATTGTTGGGCAGTAAAACAATTAGAAAATGTAGGTTCGATGATTAGGAGGGAAACATAGCTGAATTTAATGACTGCACTTCTGTAAAATTAGCCTGAGACCTTCATGCAATGACACCTTGATTAGGTGGTGGTAGTGGTGGGTGAACATTTCAAGGGCCATTCTCGGAAGTCATGTATCTATAATAGTATTTTGCTACTATATGACCTATCCTTTGACAAATCTAACATTGGGGTTTTCCATCTTGTAACCAAGGATTACTAGGCCAAGAATTGCCATCAGAGGCTTGTTATGTCACAGGTGGTGTAGAAACTAGAAAACGAGGGCTATATGATGGTCTTTGAGGTGGTACAAATACAGGTGACTAAAAAAGTCTATTTTGAGGGTAATAAGGTTATGGTTGAACTAGTCTTACACTATTAGTGTATTGTTGTAAGGAATAAAAAAAAAGAGAGAGTAGCTTGTGCATTGTCAAATTATTTTTGAGTAGTATTAATAAATATAGAAATTGTAGGAAACAAAGAATTGGTATGAGAAATATTCGTAATAGGAAAGTTAAAATTGGAAAAAGGTGTATCAGTATTAGTATTGTTATTAGTTGAATTGGAAAAATTGAGATTAGAAAAAGGCGTATTGGTAGTAGCGTTAATATTAGTTGAAGTAATATTAAAGGAAAAATTCATATTAGAGGCAATAGTAGTTAAAGAACCAAAAGAAGAAAGCTAATGGTAGATTTAGCCGAGTTGGCCTTAATTAACAAGGGATCTGGCATATTACCCATTCTTTATAGTTGTTGTTCATGAGTTCTCATTCTTGAGAATAATTCATCAAGACTGAGAAGGTGCTTCTAGTTTGTGATGTGTGTAACCAGTGACGTGTAGGCCAGATCAAGACCACCAAGAACGTAGAGGACCTGTTATGAGTACCAATTGTGTAACCTGCCACAATTAAGTGATTGATCAATTCTTTAGCAATGTTGATATATGTCTCCATTGTCATAGAACTTTTTATCATCATTTGTAATTGCCATCGAAGTGGCATGAATCTCACCTGTGAGGCTGTGAAGGCCTTCTGAAGAGCAACCCAGTACTCATGTGTTGTTATTTTATAAACCAAATGATTCAAATAATTGGTTGTAAGAAAAGACTATATCCAATTTTTTATAGCACAATCTTTTCTATTCCACATTTCATATTCTGGAATTTTAATCAGTCCCACAATCTTTCACTTCACAATATTTAAATTATTGTAATTTAAGGATCTTTGATAATGAAAATTAGTTGAATAATGAAAATCTCTAGAATTGAGAAAATAATATATGATTACGTATATTTAACTAATAATATTAAAATTGTAAAATCTTCTCTGCTTCTCTTTCTCCTGTCTCTCATGAATGAATTAACATTACATTTATACATACAAAACTCATCCCATGGATGACTTGAAATATACAACCATCTATCATAATAGTAAAACTATTTACTTCCATAAACAACATTTGTAATATTAACTTTCATTCGTCTGTACGCATTTAATGACTATAAATTTAAAATTTGACTACTTCCAGCAAAAATATTACGAATATAACTTTACTAATAGAACTGATTTTGTTATCATATCCATTAAATTATTAGATGTGACATCTACACATCACCTTGTGTTGTGACATCACGAATGAAGTACATAATAATAATAATGTGCTTTATTCTTTCACATACATCTTATTTGTGGTTAACTAAATTATGTTTTTAATATCACAAAATTAAACAAAGTTTGTTTCACTTATACCAATATCACTAACTAGAACTTTAAGCAAAAAAGTTCTTTTGCTACTTCTATAGCTACCGTATATTTTGCCTTTGTCACTGACGAGGAAAGAGTGGACTATAATGTCGTGTGCTAACTTAAAGCACTACCTCTAAAAGTAAAAATATAACTTGTTAAGAACCTTTTATAATCAATATCAGCATAAAATCAGTCACAACATCTAATAATACAATTAGTAACTTCATTTTTTTTCTTTTACTAATGACGAGCCTTAAAAATATCTAAGAATCTATTTCATAACTTATGAGTTTTACCTGGGTTATCCATGTATTGACTAACAAAACTTATTGCATGTGTAATATCTATTCTAGTGTAGACCATGGCTACATTAGACTTACAACTGCCTTGAGTAAGGTACTCAAGACATGACCTCTTCCTCGCCTTGTATTTATGATGAAATTTTTGCATATAACTTGAAATGAACTAAAATTCACTTAATAGCTTATCAATGAATCTTACCTATGTTAGCAATGTATCGACTAACAATACTCATTACATGTGTAATATCTATGTACAGACTATGACATACATTAGACTCCCAACTACACTTGAGTAAGGTAGTCATGATATGAACTCTTTCTCATCTTCTATCTCTGGTGAAAGTTTTGCATATAACTTGAAATGAGCTATAAAATGAGTTCTAACTAGCTTTGCATTATGTATTCCAAATCTGTTCAGAACTTTCTCAATGTAATTCTTTTGAGATAAGCTTAACCTTATATTTTTTTTTAATCTCATAAAATCTCCATATCAAGAATCCTCTTTGTATGACCCAAATCTTTCATCTCATACTCACCATTCAATTGTACCTTTACCTTGTTGTTCTCGATTACATGCTTACAAGAAATTAATATCTCATCAATATAAAAAGCAAGTAAATAGAAGAGTTATTAGAAAGTATAATGTAGTAGAAACAAGTGTTATACTCACTTCATATGTATCCAATACTAATCACAAGCGAGTAAAATCATTTATACAAACATCTTGGTGACTAATTCAAAATGTACAATGATTTCTTGAGCAGAGAAACATGGTTTTCTTTTCCTAGTACAACCAACCCTTTAGGTTGTTGCATATAAATCCTTTCCCCTGAATTATCATAGGGGAAGGTTGTCTTTGTATCTAGTTGTTCCAACTTCAGATCATGTAGACACACCAGAGCAAGTAGCATACAAATAGAACTATGCTTTACCATAGGAGAAAAAAGTTCAATAGACTTAGTACCTTCTCATTATATAAAGACATTTGCTACGAGCCTTTCTTTGAACCTTAGTCCATCTTTCTTCTTGATTATCTACCTACAGCGTGCAATCTTTTGATTTTTTAGTTTCTCAACAAGCTCCTTGGTCTAATTCTAATAGAAGGATTCAAGTCCTTCTTTCATGGAACCTATTCATTGTGATGCTTCATCACAAGTAACTACCTCATGAAATGAGCTAGGTTCCTTAAGCCAAGATATATTTAGGCTCTATTAATACAATATCTTTATGTGTCTTCTCTAGTTCTTACATAAGAACATCAATGTCATGCTCCACCTTCTTGCTAGTACCATGAACTTTAACTTGGTTATCATGGCCATAATGTGGTCTTGGGTAAGTATGATTGTCTCATCGAAAGTCACGTTACTACTAATTATAATTTTTGACTCCTTAAGGTCCCACAAACTATATACACTTTAAAACCATATTGATAACCTAAAAGTATGCATTTTTTAGCTCTTGGCTCTATTTTTCAATAATTAACATGAGCAAAAACTGGACACCCAAATATACATAGAATTGAATAATTTTTTGTAGAGATAGACCACAACTCCTCTTGAGGTTTGCTATAAATAGTTGTAGAAGGAGACAACTTTACCAAATAGCATGCAATGTTAACTATCTCTTCATATAATTACTTAGATAAGCCTTTATTAGAGAGCAAGCATCGATCTTTCTCAAGAAATTTTTGTTCATTTGTTCTTCCACACCAATACGAGATATACCTTTATTTGGAAAGAATTCATTGAATTCATTGCTACAACATTCTAACCCATTATCATTTATGATCGTGTAACCTTTTTCTTCGTGTTATTTTTCACAAGAGCTTTCCATATCTTGAACTTGAGGAATACATCACTCTTTTATTACAAGAAATATATCCAAACATTCCTTCAATAATGCTCATGATGGACCTTATAGGTTTGAATAGATATAATCAAGATTTCCTTGCATTCTATGGATTCTAGTGCCAAACTTCACTCTACTTTATTTCCTATAAACACAATGCTCAAAGAAATCCAGATTCTCAATCTGGTGTCCACCAAATAAACCATTCTTACTAAGATCATTAAATCATCACTCACTCATATGACTTAACCTTATATCTTACAAATAGGTTTAGTCATAATAAAAAATAGAAGAAATTGAGGAAGCACCTGCCATTATGCTACCTTGTAGGATATACAATCTATTTTTCAATTTCTCTTTCATAATTTTCAAGACATCTCTAGAAACTTTCAAGACACCACTTCTTGCCTGATACAAACAACCAAGAGTGTCTAGAGTGCTTAACAAAATCCAGTTTTTCTAAAGTTATAGCACATATCTAACATTGGTTAACGTTCTCACAATATAGTCATTCATCTTGATTTGCAACATACCCTTACCAGCTATGCTATAAGCTTCATCATTCCTCTATTAGAACTTTTCCACCATCAACCTCTTGAAATGTTGCAAACCAATCTCAATTGGGTGGCATGCAGAAAGTACATACTGAATCAAGAATCCAATCATTTGCATATAAATTAGTACGAGTGTTTGAACCCATATGATTTAGTGTTTTTGAGAGTATTGACTTATGAGGAATAGAGTCGAAGCAAATTCAGATTCTTGATACTAAATTTGGGTGAAATTAAATTGATACATTTTTTTATGAAATATAAAAATGATTTTCAACTAATTATTATAATAAATCATGACTGTTTAAGAAGATGAAAATAACTTATGCTTTAGATTTTAACTTATGTTTCATTTTGTTTTGTTTTATTTTATTCTTAAGTTAATTTTTGATTTTGTTGAAATTTTAGTTTTTGAATTGTTATTTTTTATTTGTTTATATCTTTTAATTTTTATATTTAGTTCAATGCTTGTAGGTTTCATTACTGAAAACTCTCATGAGACTCAAACTCGTCCGCTTGGCCAACCTAAGGGTTTAAAGTCTTGTTGCATACGCTAAATGCAATGGTGTTAATCCACATAAGTGATTTAGGATAGTTTAATTTTTAGTTTTTATTGCTTCTCTTGCTAAGAGACTAGCAAGAAGTTGGTTGAGGGTTGTGATGAGTGCTTAAAAAAAACTAAAATTACCATGATTTTATGTACTTTAATTTATTAAAAAGATTTATGTTTATATGATTTTATCATATTTTTAAGTAAATTTATCTTTTCGGAATCATGGGTATTTTTATTATTTTTAGAAATTTTCACTTCAAAAATAATTTAAAGACTCAAAGAATAATACTAGAGGCAATCCATCACAAATATGTTGAGAAAAAAATGAAAAAAAAGTCAAAAACATGGACAAAACTATCCAACCGTACTCTACAACTATGCATCCAACCACACACATCATAATGGAACAACGTGCGCAGCCACACCCAATCATGCCATAAGTCTGCACACAACTGCGCCCATTCATGCCACAATTATGCACGCATCACGTCAAATTTAGCGCTCGTCTATGCTTGGGTCAACGTCTACATCAACACCATCCACTCTACAAATTTTGCATGTATCAATGCATTTTTGGTCGTGAAATTCCTCCTAGGGCCACGCTTATGTGCCCCATATGCATGCTAGCTTGTCCAATACCCGTTTATCATCATTTTAAAGATATTTTCCCCACTTTTTAACCTTTTCTCACCTATAATAAGCCCATTTTTCTATTGTAAAAAAACACACCTTAAGAAACAATTTTCTCAGCTCTTTCTCTCTATAAATATTTTTTAGTTTTTAGTTTTTAGTTTTAAATATCTTCTCTTTTTTAAAAGAACTAGATATATTTTTTGTAAATTTCTAGCTTTTGATTCAATAAATGAAAATACAAATATGTTTAGAAGTTTTCAGGAACAAAAATAACATCAAAGTATTATAAGGATTCTTTTAAGTTATAATTTTAATGGATTATTTATAGTTGTTTTTTATGTTTTATTCTTATATGTTATATTTAATTTTTCTGTGAATAAATTTAACATGATTGACTATTTGTAAACATGATATAATAATAATGTTGTTATACTTGCGAAATATTAAATAAGTAAAACATTTTTATAAAATAAATTGATTTTTTTTATTCAAGATTTTATATTAAGAATGTTAAAGATAAATATATTATTTTTCAATAAAAACTTAAATTTGAAAATTATATTTTAAGTTTTAATTATCTGGTATTAGTTAGAGTAGTGCTCTTTTATTTGTTGATACAATCACCCCACAGTTAGAGTGAAGCTATATTTCAAAAAAATTTATAAGAATTATTATTCGAAAATTTATTGACAACATATTTTTAATAATAGTTTTGAACTTGAAAGTTAGTACTCGGATAATTAAATTCTTAGGTTTAATTTAGACACTTTAAATAAAGTTGAAAATGTCTAACCCCACCAAAGGTGACATTTAAATGGTTTATTTTCAATCTCTTTGATAATAAAAGAATTAATTTAATTTACCAAATTAATTATCGACCTCACCCATATGTGTTAATTGATTTGTTTAATTAACAAATAATATCTAACCCCACCAAATGTGGTATTCATATAAAAAAGAGAGAATCAATAAATATCAATTTATATTTTTAATAACCTAAATAATATGAACAAACATAATTAATTTAATTATTATATTCTTAAATACTCCACTATTATAAATGATAAATGTTTTGCATAAGTGTTTATTCAATCCATATCTATGTTTATTATTTATGTTATTAGATTAGAAAACACATAAACCAAAATATGATGACAGGATATTTAAGATTTAATTTCATTTTTGAAAGTTTGAATAATAAATTAAAAACCACATATATTATTTCTTTAGATTGACCTTGGGAGTATACTTTCATTTTCTATAAAATTATTTGTGCACTTGCGAGTTTTACAAATATAAAACCAAAGTATTGGAAGGATCAGAATTTTCGGTCTTGCTCATCAATGACACGATGAGAGATGCACAATCGTTGAGAGAGAGGGTCCTAACAATGATAGCCTTTGTGTTCTATTCCATACCCTAAGAAACAGCAAAGACGAGCAAGTGGTTTGAATTTATTGTGTTCATGAGGGTGAAGAATAACAAAATAGGTACAACCAAACACTTTGAGCAGTTCATAAGATGGAGAAGTATTATAGAGATGCTTATAAGGGGATTGATTATGAATAACAGGCATGAGAATAAGATTGATGGTATAAACAACTATAAGAGCTGGTTTATCCAAAAAGCGTTTAGGACAAGAACTAGAAATAAGAAGAGTGCGAACAATGTTAAGAATATGTCTATATTTTCACTCAACTTTTCCAATTTTTTTAGATGTCTCAGGACAAGAATATTGAGAGAGTGCCATTTTGTCAAATAAAATTTAAAATTTATTTATATTTATATTCCATAGCATTATCAGCTCTAAGAAGTTTGATAGTTTGATAAATTTAGGTTTTAACCATTTGGGAAAAATCATAATAAATTTTGGGTAATTCAGATCTATGTTTCGTGACAAAAATCCATATGAATCTTGAATAATCATCAATAATGATGAAAAAGTAAACACATATCCCATAGTAGGATGTAGGGATGGACCCTAAACATCAGAATGAATTAAGTCAAAAGGGAGATAGAAGTAGAATCACTTTTATTAAAACATAAAGGAAGTTGTTTTCCCAATTAACAAGGCAAAAAATTTACATTATTAGAAGTAGAAATAGATCTTAATTTATGAAAAGATGCTAAGTGAAGAAGATTTCATATAGATGTATAGCCTAGAATAGCATGTCATAGGTTGATAGGAGTAGTAGAAGCAGCAACGATAGAATGAGGAGAATTGGGTAGATGAAGGTTGATAAGTTCAAATAGTCGTCCAACCTTACGTCCTTTTCCAAGGACCTGTCCTGTATGTGGATCCTGCACATGAAAACCAAAAGAGGAAAAAGTAATAGCAAGACCAAGTTCACATAATTGACTAATGGAGATCAGATTTAGAGAAAGGTTGGGAATAGGAAAGGTGTCAAAAAGTGATATAGAAGATGTGGAAACTTGACCTATAGCATTAACATGTATATGTGAACCATTATCAGTTTGAATTAAAGGTTTAAAGATGAAAGATTATGTGGGAGAGAAGATATGAGTATCATCAGTTATACGGTTACAACAAGCAGAATCAAAATACCATAAGGATTTACTTGATATGAGAGGCAAAACAGTAGGTGAAGGATTACTAGATTTTGAGAGGACATGTTTAAGAAGACCTTTGAGTTCTTGAATGGAGAAGGTAAATTTCTCATGATTATCCTCAAAAACAGCAACAATGATAGAAGAGTTACTAGTTTTATCTGAAGCATTTGAGAGGGATGCCGAGAGGGATTATGAAATAAATCTTGTTGAAAGTGTCATGAACCCTTCTTGAAAGTGTCATGGACCCTTTTTGTGACAAACTATACAAACCCAAATGTGACATGTGAGAAGGTCATGATTGAAAAGGTCATGATTGGGGTTATGGCAGTAGTCGTAACCTTGTTGTTTAAAGCCCTTTTCAGAACCTCCATTAGGGCGATAAAAGGGAGTGGCAAGAACATAATATGTAGTATGAACTTTGAAAATCCCCATCCAATTTTCTTCAAACAAAAGCTCAATCACAACAGTATCTAAGGACAAAAAAGGACTACGATGAAGTAAGGAATCTCAAACAGGTTCAGACCGATCAGGGAAAGCCATGAGAAAAATAACAAGAAGTTGGCGATTACGGTAAGTTGTAAACATCTCAATATCAATTTTGTTTGTCCAAGTTGTTTCAGAAAGAAAAAGTTGATCCCAAATAGCATGCATCTCATACAGAAATTAGTTAATCGTTTGATCAGACCTCTGACATTTGGTATGAAGATCTATCAGAAGTTTATATTGATTAGCTAAATCTATGGTAGTGAAGCGAGCCTAAAAAAATTCCCAAACTTCCTTCTAAGTGTGAAAACACTCAAATTCACCATGGATGAGGGGTAGAGTGGTGTTGTGGAACTAGGTAATAATTTGATGATGTTTACTCTACCAGTCTTCAACACGGTCAGCAAAGAAAGAGTCAGTTTCAGTGGTTTCTTTTATGGGTATATAGATATCACCAGTTATGAGACGTTATAGCTTGCGTCCTTTCAAAAATCTCTTCATTGTTTATGCACATGCTAGGTAATTAATATCATCAAGGGTGGTAGAGATTGGTTTAAGGACATCATTTTGGTCCATTTTAAAGGAATAATATAGGAAATATAAAGGAATAGTATAAAGGAGTTTAGATAGGTCAAAAATAACCTAAAAATGGAAAGAGGAGTAAAAAACAAGTCTTGAACCAATGGAAAATAAGTTGGGATGGTGCTTAACCGGAGTTATGAAGAGAGGAAAAAAATTCTGATGAACTTAGTCTGATGAATCGAGTCAGGCTGAATTGAGTCTAGGTGAACTAGGTTGAGTGAATAGGGTCGAGGTTTGGCTCGAGTGTTGGTTAGATGCGACTAGGTTATAGATTAGGCATGGGTTGCAGTGCAGAGAAAATTTGGAACGGGTTGAGCCTGAAAGTGGGTTGGTGCATAGGTTTTGGGAACAAATTCTTTGGGTGGCGCGTGAAGGCATGTGAGAGGTGATTTTGGATTGATTTTGGTGACTCTGTAATTTTCTTGATGAGACGAGTCTGATAATGGTATTTTGGCTTTGATTGGATTAGTATAGATGATAGTGATTTACTGTGATGAATAGAGGTAAAAATTTGAAAAAAATTCTAGAGGTATATGATAGGCTCTGATACCATGTTAAAAGTATGAAGAGATAAGAAATAATGATTTATTTTTGTAATTGGCGTGTCTTAAAATATACATAGAGAATCCTATTTATAGGCTTGTAACAAGTGTAATATAAGTAAAGTAGTATAGTTGTGTAGTATAAGTGAAGTAGTATAGTTGTGTAGTATAAGTGAAGTATAAATGTAATATAAGTGAAATATAAATGAAGTACAATATCTAATAAACTATAATATCATATATAACTTAACAAGATGAAAGTAGATTTGCTAGTTTTAGGCATGCCATTTGTTTACATGATATTCTCTACCAGATTAATTTTGATGTTACTTGTAAACTTAGAATATGTTTTAATGAAATCTTCTTTGCTAAAAAAGAATAAAGAAAAAATCAATATTTTCAATTCACATGCATACTTTTTCTCCCTTACTAGGATTCAAAAAGTTAATAAATAACATTAAACGTAACGAATCTAGTTCTTCTTATGCTTTCTTATTTGGATTCCTTCTCAATTCAATTAATATGATTATCATTTCGGATTTTTAAGCCAAGAAAGGGTCATAATAGTCTCAAATTTATTTAGACGTTAACAGTTTAGTAATATTATTTATAATTAAGATATTATAATTATTAAAATTGTAGATCCTTTAATCTCCTAATTATGAAACATAGGTAATATTAGTCTCATAGTTATAAAAATTGTGACACTAGTCTCTATTAATCTCATGTAAATATATAACAAAAATATCAAAACTAATAATAATATAACTATAGTATTCATTTTTAATATTTACAACCTACACGAGTACTATTATCTAGGAATATAAATTTTGGTGGGTCGAACTAGCTCAAGTAACAAAATTTCAACCTAAAGAGTGTATTGTCGGACCATATAGATTTTCGAGTCTAAATAGATTAGATTTTTCAAATTAATACAAGGTTAAAGATTTGCTCTAAAATATTTGGATAGTTTCACTCCTTGTTTTATGAGGTTAAATTTACTTAATTTAATATCCGAATTTAATTAATATAAAAAATTATAAAATAATAATATAAAATATTCAAACTTATATATATTATATAAAATTTAATTTTGACAGGGTTAGACTCATATTATAAATCTTTGATCTTGAATTTAAGGTTGAAATTGTTCGAGTAAGGATAAGTCCAACTTATTCCGACGTAATCAAGTTTTAAATTGGATAAAAAAAAGTTGAATAATTCGAGTTTTGATTGAGTAGGTCTAAGTTTACATCCATAGTATTAGTAAACCCGTCTTTAATCGAAGAGCATTAGTTGTCCTTTTGGAGACAATTAATTTCAATATAAAATAATAATAAATAAATAGAAGGGACAATCTCATGCTTAAGGCTTAAAAGCCATAAAATAAAGTTGATGTTAGTTTTTGTCTCCTAAAGCACAAGCAAAAGGTGGTTTTGATTAGGAAGTTTTTCATTATTTTAAAAACAATTAAGATAAATTAAGGGAACAAGTGTAGTATATATTGTTCTTAATGGTGACACTTTTTGGAAATGTAGAAATGTTGATTAGAAATAGCGCACTAGGGCAAGAAACACATGTTTGTTTAATAATTTCTTAGTCTATCTTCTTATCCTTTTGATTTTATTCCACTACAATCCAATATCCGCAGCTAAATATGACTACCATTGCATCAATGGCTAATGAAAGTCTATCCCATGCTATATGACCAAAGACTGAATGTAAAAAATCATTATTTTTTTTTTTTCAATGGGAGTGAAAATTTTATATACCTTGCAACAAATATACAAATCATTAATATTAAAAACGATACACCAACACCTTTCACGGTGTGAACTTTGTCGTATATGTTCGAGTTATGCAAGTTTAGGTTCATATTTTTACAGGCGCCCTTTCAGGGCTGGGATGGGCTAAAGCGCGTACCGTCCAAATTTTACACAATTTAAAAAAATATATATATATATATATATATATGTAAGTGCTCACAATTTTTCAAACCAATTAAAAATTAATAATATATATTATTTTCAAAAAAATATTAAAAGAAACTATAGCCAAAAGGTAAATAAAAAAATTGTTCTAAATGAACAACAAATATCAAACAAAATATCATTTCATATCTTTCCATTGCATGCTCGTCTTTTACTTTTGTTTCACTCTTTTATTTTTCTTCTTTATTTTATTAATTGCTCAATTTTTAATCTATATAAGTAAAATAAACCTTACTCATTCTCTTTGTTTTGTTACTATTTTTTTCTCATCTCTCTTCAGCTTTTACTCGGACTCTTCATCTTCATGTTAGTTAGCTAGTACATAATTTTGTACATAATTTTGTTATTAAGTACTCTTTCTTAATAGATGGATAAACAGTGTTAATGTTAATAAGGGTGTTTATAGATATTTATGACTCAAAAGAATCAACATAATACGATTAATCGATTAGAATTGAGAAAATTGTATCCATTTTATTACAAATATACGATTTACAAAGAGATAAAGAAATAGATTAAAACACTCACTCATGATGAACAAAGAGTCTTATATATCTATAGAATATAGATATATAAGATACTCTAATATATATATAAGATATTCTAATTTAATGAAATAGTGAAAGATAAACAAAATAAATCTCATTTTTAATTATCAATTTTTAATTTAATATTATTATAAATTTAAAATCTTATTAATTCTAAATAATGTTTTATATTATTGAAATAGGATTAGGGTTTTCGAGATAAGGAATAAACAAACTATGGATAAATCCAAACGACTCTTTCTTAAATCCAAGGGACCTTTTCATAGGCGTTTAATTAATTGATTTATTATTGAACAAGGAAAAATATTATCTAGACGGGTGAATATATTGACCTTAAAACAACAACGATTAATTACTATTTCTATAAAATAGGCTCGTATTTTATCTTTGTTACATTTTCTTAATAATGAAAAACAATTTGAAAGAAGTAAGTCGACTACTAAAACTATAGGTCTTAGAACAAAAAATAAAGAATCCTAATTCTTCGATTGAATCAAAATAAAACTCCAATAGGATACTTGGTGTAATAAAAAATAAAGAATCCTAATTCTTCAATTGAATCAAAATAAAACTCCAATAGGATACTTGGTGTAATAAAAAAAGAATTGGGAAAGGGAATTCATCTTTTTTTATTGAAGGTGTTTTCTCATTTTGACAATTTTATCATACGATTTTCTACTCTACCTTCACCGGGTTCATTTTCAAAAGAACTCCATTTAATTCCAATGGATTTCTTTCCAATTTCCTTATTTTATGATCTCGTTGGAAATCATATAAAGATAATTCATATTTAATATAGCTATTTGTGCAAGTATTTTACGATTAAAAAGCAACTGTCTTTTGTACAGATTATGTATGAAATTCCTATAACTATAATATGTCATATTGTTTCGAATTACTGCATTTATCTGAGTGATCCATAAATGATGAAAATATCTCTTTTGTCTATCTCAATCTTAATGAGTCCAAACTAAAGCTCTTATTTTTTGTTGAGTAATAGTTCGAGTAAATCTTGAATAGGCCCCTCGAAAGCTTGATGCAAATAAATGAATTTTTGTTCTAAGTCTTCGAGCTACATATCCCAGTTTAATTCTGGACATTGAATAAATGAAAATTTTATGAATAACTAAACAACCAATTAATTTCTTTTAGTTATTTTTTCCCTTTTTCCTAATCTATTAATAACAAAACGGATTCTTACAATGTATAAAATAAAAATTCCAATGGATTTTGCTACTATAACCTTCTCGACAGCTATTTTTTTTCTTTTTTAGGCTTTTTACATTGAAATAAGAAATTAATAATAGGTATCAAAAAAGAAAAAAATATTAAATAGAAATGGGTATAGTAGGTTCCATAATTTCTATGGTTATTTCTTAAACGATGAGCTCTTCTCTATACACCGGAGCCCTTATTCCTCATTTAATCAATGTTATTCTTAACTTTTACAGTTCACATTCTTTAGGTCTACACTTAATTATCCAATAATAAGGCTTTCATAATGAGACCTACCTATAAAGTAACGATATTCAATTATGAAGAGACTAAGTAGCTAACCCTATTAGTCCATTCTTACAAGAGTTAAGGATAAGAGCATAATCTTTATGTTTTTTAAATAAGATTTCTCTGCTTAATGGATACCATTTGTTACCAATTGGAATTCTTTCTCATTTTAAATTAAAAATGTAAATGATTGGATTTGCACCAACGAGACCTACTTATACAGTAACAATATTCTTTTTTGATTTTTTGTTTTTAGATAAGGAATGGATTTTTTCATTATATCCTATTCAATGGTACTGATCGCTAATCAATATTGTTTTTTTCTTTTTCCCCAGTTCCATGATTTGAATAATTTACACATACGCCCAAGTATATGTTCCTTTTCCTTTGAGGACATCCTCAAAAAGTAGGGTTTTTTTGGACATTTTTTATTGGTTGTCTTGTGTTTCTAATAAGTTGTTTAATTGTTGGCATGTTGAATTATATACATAATATGTTGGTTTATATCATTAGATGATTCTGAATCATTTTACATTTCTATATTAATAGAATAATTAATAGAATATAAAATAAACCCAGTAAGAAGAAAAATAGAAAATCGTAGATTTTCGTGAAGTCTTTATTCGTTTTTGTTATTTTGTACCCAATCACTACAAAATCAACAATTCCATAAGTTTGGGCTTCTATTGCTAACATAAAAACATCTCTTTCCATGTCTTATGAAACAACCCATAAGGGTTTACCCGTTCTTTGTACATAACCCTTGTGATGATGCTCATTTAGCTCAGAGATTAGAGCATCCCATTTGTAATGCGATGGTCATCTGTTTGATTCCAATAGTCATTTTTTCTCTATCACTTTTCTTTATTATCTTTAACTAAGAATGTGAAATAAAAAAAGATTGAAGAAGTTTCTTCCCCCTTTACCAAGGGCCAACTTATAAATATGAGTGTAGAACAAATCAATCAAGAAAAGAACTCTTAGTTTATTAGTTTCTCTATTTTCGTTTTTCAATTTTATTGTTAACTTTTAATAATTTTATTAAATATTTCTTATTTTAATATTCTTTATTCTAGATTTTGATTTTTTTTTAATATTATTTCATTTTTTATTGAAATTTATTTAATTTTATGTAATTAATTTGAATCTATGTATATTATTATATTCTTAGTATATTACTATATTATTTAAATTATTCAAATTTACATTCTATTTATTATTATATTCAAAAAACAATTATTTAATAGACAAATCTAATATACTAATATATAATATACTAATATAAGTAAATTAGATAATATGTATTAATATGTATATATACAATAAAAATATTCATATATTTATAGATACATATATTAATAAATATACATACTCTAATAGATACATATAAGAATGATAACGTCCGAATATTGATAGAATTCATCTAATTTTTCTTTGTAGTATAGTACTTCTAATATTTTATTTCTTTATTTCTTTATTGAATTTAGTTTTATCAAATTTCAATAAAATAAGTAGTCTTTATGTCATTTTATAGAGGGCCTCGTTACAAAAAAATATGTCATTTATGGGCTTTACCTAAACTAACTAGTAAAAAGCCAAGAGCCTAAAGCGATCTTAGAAACCAATGACGTCCTAGTAAAAAATCTCAATATTGTATTCATTTAAAAGAAAAAACAAAAATTATGCTTTCATTATGGTCTTATAGATAAAAAAATTACTTAAATATGTTTGTATTGCTGAAAAATCTAAAGGGTCAACAAGTTAGGTTTACTACTACAAAAAAAGGGTATTTAAGTCGATATATAAAGTCTTTTTTTTTTTTGGAAAAACCCGACTTATAATTAATTTAAAGTTGGTTTGGTGTAGAATCAACGCTACGTCCTACGGGGATAGCGTGGGTTAACACATAGAACCAACGCTAAATACGTGTATAAATTCTTTTCTCTTCTTTCTTTCCCAGGCAGAAACTATTCCAAGCGTTGCATAACTCTCAAAAACACAAAACCTCCTCTACTTCTCCTCCACTCTTTCTCATTTTGTGGCCATCTACGACCACCAATTCTAGCACCAGTTAGTGGGTTTTCTTTCTCTCTAACTAATATTTTAGATCCCCTATTTTTTTTATCAAAATACTAAAAACATTTATACTCATTTCTCACTTACAAAACACTATTTTTTCTTCATTTCCTTCATTTTGTCACTTCATTTACTCTTGTAAGTATTTCTATTAATTATATGCACTTATTATTCATATTTTTTCTGTTATTATGTGTTATTATTTATGTGTATAAATTTTTGTATTATATATGTATATTTATATTATAACATCAAGAAAAGAATATGATGATCTTGAATAACATAGAACAACACCATGATAATTTTTATGCTATTAATTAATATTTTATTTTTCAATTATTTGTATTATTTAAACTATTTGTTAAACAAATTTTTTTCTGTTATTATTTAATGATCGAATATAGGTTTTAATTTGAGTATAGTAAAAAATGAGTAAATTTTGTAAAAAAAAAATTAAAATTTAAAGTTGGCTTTTAACCGACTTTAATACCCCTTTTGTAGTATTGATTTTACTACAATTACTTGAAATGCATTTGAATAACATTCTTTTTCAAATGTGTATGGCTTTTACCATACCTCAAGCCCACAAATTCATTAACCATAGACATATTTTTGTTGATAGTCATATAGTAGATTTACCAAGTTATCATGTCAAACACCAAGATATTATTATAGTGAAGGATGAACAAAAATCCAAGGCTATGGATCAAAATTATCTTTATTTAGCTTCTCGTGAGGAATTGCCAAAGCATTTGACCCTTCACCCGTTTCAATATAAAGGATTAGTTAATCGAATAATAGATAGTAAATGGGTTGGGTTGAAAATAAATGAATTGCTAGTTGTAGAATGTTATTCTCATCATACTTAAAACTAATGAAAATAATAAACAAAGGTTCAGAGAATTTTTCTTTCTCCTTCACCTACATAAAAAGCTCCAAGGTAAGGGTTTGGGTTCTGGAGATTTTTCTCCCATTCATGTATGATAGATTGGAGGAGAATTTTCATTCTTTGTCCATTTTTTCCTAGAATTTTCCATACCATAGAATATTTGGATTAGGAATAGAGAATGTATATAAAAAAACATCAAATCGTTGGACTAGTGGCATCAATTTTTATTTGCTATATTGTGGTCTTGGTAAATTAGGTGAAGTGTACGGAAAGAGAGGGATTCGAAACCTCGATTAACAAAAACCTACATAGAAGTTCCAATGCTACACCTCCAACCATTCAGTCATCTCTCTTACATAATGATTATAGTCCAGAAACCAAATGAATAATTGTTGGGAGAAGTATGTTACATATAGTGTAAGAAATATATTACTGATATACTGAAATGAATTGCTTAGGTTGAGTCATATACTAGGTTGCTTTCTTTAAGATGTTTCGCGGCTGCCCAAATTTGTACAAGCAAACAGAGCCTCATCGTTCCCAAGATAAAATAGCCTAGAATCTTTGTTTTCTGTCTTGGAACTTCACTGCACCGATGAAGTCTGAAATGCTACACCTCTAAAATTTATATTGCTCAAAAACTCTAAAAACAATTTAGTATCTTCTTTTTTTCTTTCTAAGAGCTATTGCTTCTATGATCTGTAAGAGAATTGGTATGTCTAAACTGAGAGCTAAGGCCCTCTATTTATAGTTTTGATAGAAGGCATGATAATTATGATAGATAACAGCTATGTTTGGGTGGAAAGAGTAACGACCATTTCTGAGTAAAAAAGTAACGACCATTTTCTGAGTAAAAAAGTAATTTTAATAAAAAAAATTTAAAAATAAAATGCAGCTCACCTCACATACACACACGCACACAGAGTCAAACTCAGCTCAGCTTGGCTTGGTACGACACGGCCGGTTGGTCGGATGGATGGCGACGACGCCGATGCGCACACATGTATGGAATCATATTTTCCTAGGTCCGTTCACCTTCCACAAAAGTGAGTGCCCACTTGGGGTCCAAACCCAATAGCCAATCCTTTTCTATTTATACATCTTCTAAGTGATGTAAAATAGCAATGTGGGACAAGGCACAAATTGGCATAATTTGTTTTATAAAAATTCACATTTCCAAAAATCTCCCACTTGAATTTTATATAAAAATAGTTTTCATCGAGCAACCGATCAATTAAAAGTATAAGATTGTGCATAAGAAAAATATGTCTATCGACTTGAACCTTTGTATAGTGTTGATATGTTAAAATATACTAGAGTAACTCATAGTTTTGAACTCTATCTCTAACAACATTACACACACAACCTTTGCAAGGTGTAGTTAGAAAAGCCCTTGCTTTACGACCATTCATTTGTATCCCAGTATAGTGAATGCTCTAGTAAATTTTGCTTAAATATTTTCATAGGTAGTGGCCGCACTTCCATATTCACATAGGTGAGTCTATCAAGAGTACTCATATAGCTATGTACTCCACACTACATAGAGTATAGAACTCATCCTTCGTTATCGCTTCAGGACTTCATGCTTCTAACAATATTGAATGAGACTTTATAATAGCATGATTCATCTCATATCACTTTATGACTTGTTATTACCCATTGAACTTATTTCTTGGAATTTCCAGTCTATAAGTTGGGTTACCATCATGAGTGACTCTTTATTCTAAGGGTATCAGTCTCATTTCTTTCAATGTTTTAAAAACCTTCTCTCTTAGTAATTCTTTCGTCAAAGGATCAACCAAATTTTCATCAGAACGTACACGTTCCACTCTTACAGCTCCTGTAGAGAGAAATTCTCTAACAGTACTGTGCTTACAACGTATCTGTCATCTCTTGCCATTGTAATAACAGTTCTAAATCTTTGCAATAGCTAGAGTACTATCATAGTGGATCAGGAATGGTGGTATCAATCTTTCTTATAAGGGGATCTCAGCTAACAGACTTTTTAACCAACCTACTTCTTCACTAGCAATAGCTAGTGTTATTATTTCAGACTCCATCGTAGATTGAGCCAATATTGTATATTTCTTAAACTTCTAAGAAATAGCTCTACTCGCAATGCTAAATATATAGCCACTAGTTGCTTTAGAGTCTTCTAATAGAGTGTTCCAATCAACATCATTGTATCCTTCTAGAACAATAGGAAACTTTTTATAATGTATTTCAAGGTTTATAGTTCTTTTAAGGTATCTCATGACCTTTTCAATAGCATTCCAATGCTCTATACTAGGTCTACTAGTAAACCTACATAGTAGTCCCACAACATAAGTTGTGTTTGGTCTAGTGTAGTTAGTAGCATAACGTAAGCTACCAATAATGCTCATATACTCAGTTTGTCTAACACCATCTCCGGTCTAACACCATACCATTTCTTAGGTTCTTGTTTTAGACCATAAAGGTATTTATATAGTTTACAAACTTTATATTCTTAACCTGGGACAACAAAACCTTCAAGTTGGTCCATATAAATTTCTTCGTCTAAGTTAGCATTTAAGAAGGCAGTTTTGACATCCATTTGGTGCATTACTAAATCATGGAAAGTAGCAAGAAATAAAAGTACAAGTATGGAATTTATTCGTGTGACTGGTGAAAAGGTATCAAAGAAATCTAAATTTTCTCTTTGCCTATACCCTTTGACTACAAGACGACCTTTGCACTTTTAAATAGTACCATCGGGTTTTAATTTCTTCTCTAGTATCCATTTACTTCCTATCCTTTTGCAACCAGGAGGTAGGTTAACTAAATTCCAAGCTTTATTCTACTCAAGAGATTCCATTTCATCATTTATGGCTTCTTCCCATAAGTTGGAATCTAAAGAAGATAAGACTTATTTAAGAGTTTAAGGATCTTCCTCTAAGGTATAAGCATAAAAATCATACCCAAAATCCTTAAGGGTTTGAGCTCGTTTACTTCTCCTAATTTAAATGTTTAATTCCTAATTTTGTTCACTAGTTCTTGTTATGGGTAAATGACTAGAAGATGAGTCCCCACTATTTTTCAATTTAAAGGGAAAATTATGTTCATAAAAGTTAGCATCATTTGATTCTATAACTACATGATCATTTAAGCTATAAAATTTATAAGATTTACTCTTCACAACATATCCTATGAATACACATTCATATACTCTACTGGTAAGTTTATTTCTTTCAAGATAAGGGATCCTAACATAAAACAAGTTAAGTTAGATTTCTTATTTTTCAAAATTTCATATGGTGAAATTTTATTAGTAGATTTAGGCACTCTATTTAGTACATAGCAAATAGTTAATAAAATTTCTCCCCGGCCACCAATAGGAAGCAACACCAAAGTTTAATAAAATTACAACAACTGATTCAGTAAAATTTCTATTTTTTATTTCATCTTTGTCATTCATTTCAGGATAACAAGGTGTAGTTTTTTCATGAATGATTCCACGAGTTATATAAAAATCATTAAAAATATTGGAATCATATTCAACACCTCTATCATTTTGAAACCTTTTTATTTTTCTGTTAAGTTGATTTTCAATTTCAATCGTAAATATTTTAAACATGTCAAACGCTTTACTTTTATTTTTCATTAGATATACATAAGTATAATCTGAACAGTCATCAATTAAAGTTATAAAATAAAATTTTCCATTTCTTGTTCCATCAAGTTCACATATGTCAGAGTGTGTTAAGTCTAAATGTTCAAATTCTCTAACTATTAGCTTATGTGAAGTTTTGGTTATTTTAGCTTAACTACAAAAGTCACATTTTTCAAAATCATTCAAAGATAGTTTAGGAATTAGTTCTAATGTACTCATGTTATTGATTATGCGTTTATTAAAATGACAAATTGTAGCATGCCAACTATTAAAAGAACTCAACATATAAGTAGAAGAAGAAACTTTATTGATTTCAATGTTCAATTTAAACATGCCATCAATGGCGTACCTTTTTCCAACAAAAAATATTATTTTTAGTTATTATATATAAATCATCCCCTATAGTTTGAGTAAACCCAACTTTATTAAGAAGATAACCCAAAACTAAGTTCATTATCATCTTTAGAGTATACATGACATCCTTCAAGATGACAGTCTTTCTAGAGGTAAACTTCAATTCCACCTTACCAAAACTAACAACTTTATTGGAATGGGAGTCACGTAGAAGCACTTTCTTATCCTCAAACTCAGAATAGGACTTGAACATGTGTTGATCATAGAAAACATGGCAAGAAGCACCAATGTTTACCCACTACCTCTCAGATACACCAACAAAATTGATTTTAGATATCAGATCAATAAGCTTATCTTTGGTTAGGCTCACCTGCGGGACATGATGATTCTTGTTTCGGTAGTTCCTGGCCAAGTGGCCAAGTCTATTACAACTATAACACATGAATGTGTTATACCTTGAGATGGGTTATGGTCTATTCTAGGGAGGGTAATTTTTGTTTCTATTTTGGTGGTTACGGTTTTGGTTATTATTGTGATTTTGAGTTTTCTTGTTTCTCTCTTTAGGTTTTAGACTTGTAGTGAAGGATTTCTTAATGGTACTATTTTTTGAGACAATAAGTATTTCATCTCTTTGATCTTGTTTTCGGGCTTCTTCTTCTATTCTTAGATGGGTTATAAGACTTTCTAAATAAAATTCCATAGTTTTATGTCTAAGTGCATTCTTAAAATCTTTCCATTTAAGGGGTAATTTATCTATAATAACAACTACTTGAAATTGTTCATCTAAAGCCATACCTTCAGAAGTTATTTCATGTGTTATCTTCTATAGTTCGTGTGATTGAGCTTCATAGATTTTCCATTAACCATTTGATACTTCATGTTTCTATTGACATCATACTTTTTTGTTCCAACTTTGTTAGTGTTTTACTTCTTTTGAAGTACATCCCAAATTTTCTTAGTAGACTTATCATAATTGTAATAGTTATACAAGTCAACTAAACCATTAAGAATAAATTTTTTGCTTAGAAAATCATTTTCTATCTAGGTGTCTAAATCTTTTGTTGTAGTTTTAGTAGGAGGATTAGGCACTATTGGTTTTTCAGCAGTAAGAATAGAAGTGACCTTTTTCATGGTTAAGAAAAATAACATTTTTTGTCTCCATCTTTTAAAGTGTAATCCCTCAAAATAAAATAGTTTGTTGAGATCAACAATTAACATTTCAATAGACCTGGCAAATAAAAATTTGTCTTAAAATTGGTGGGACAAGTATCTTAAAAATAGTGTAATAACAATATTATGGATATACTGAAATGAATTTCTTGGGTTGAGTCATGGACTAGGTCGCTCTATTTAAGACGTTTCGCGGCTTTTCCCAAACTTGTGCAAGCAAACACAACCTTGTTTTCCTCAGGATAAAATAGTCTAGAATCTTTGTTTTTTTGTCTCAAAACTTCACTACATTGATGAAGTTTGGAATGCTACACGTCTAAAATTTATGTTGCTCGAAAACTCATAAAACAATTTAGTATCTTCTTTTTTTCTTTCTAAGAGCTAAATCTTCTATGATATGTAAGAGAATTTGTATGTCTAAACTGAGAGCTGAGGCCCTCTATTTATACTTTTGAAAAAAGGTGTGACGATTATGATAGATAAAGGTTATATTTGTGTGGAAAGAGTAACAATTATTTATGAGTGGAAAAGTAATGGTCATTTTCAGAGTAAAAAAGTAATTTTAATAAAAAAATTCATAACACAAAATGCCACTTCACCTCTCACACACACAAGCACACATACTCGACTTGGCAAAACACGACCATTCGACCGGATGGACATTGGTGGCGGTGGAATCACATTTGCCTAGGTCCTATCCCCTTCCACAAAAGTGGGTGTCCCTTGGGGCCTAAACCCAATAGCCAATCCCTTTCTATTTAATCATCTCCTAACTAATGTAAAATAACAATGCGGGACAAGGCACAAATTGACATAATTTGTTTTATAAAAATTCACATTTCCAACAATAGTGAATGATTTATATTAAATTTTTCAATAGGCATGTACACCCTATTTTAACTGAATAAAAATAGAAAAAAAATTTAGAAAAGATAAACCTTCCTTCAAGGCTGGGGGATAAAGAGTTTTTTTTTGTGTTATAGATTGTAAAAAAAATGTTAAAAAAATAAATAAAGATATATTTATTCATGTTCATGAAAATGGTACCCCGACCCTTTCTTTCCTACCAGATTAAATCACTAATGAATGAATGAGTCAATCTATTTTTTAGACTATGGTTAATGGATACCTTCCAATTTGATTATAATTATATTTAAAATGTTATTCTATTTTTATAAAAACTTGAAATTTTCTTTTTGGTTTTAGTTCATCCAACAACAAACATTTATGCCACTCCATAGGTTTAGGTTTATTCCAAATTCATGAAACACTCTAGGGTATTTTATATTTGATTATACGACATATACTTTTTATATAAAAAAAAATTATTCATTCTATTTTCATCCATCAAAGAATGATTATTCGATTCATTTTCATCTTGGGATCATGATTCAATCAAAACTTCTTGAATTATCCCAATCTGTTTAGGAGAAATTCTTTGATTCTTCAACTACGATGAAATCGTAATACTTCTTTTCATTCTTATATGACTGTAATTTACATTTGGATGAAATCTAATCATTTCCTGTGACTCAAACCCAAAACTAGTCGTATGAAGTAGATAATTTACTTAGAAAAATAGTAAAAAATCTCTCACTAAGCAATGCTTGCATTTTTCATTGCACACAAATTTCCCTATGTATACATCTCAAATTCAATTATTTCCCTAGACTAGAAAGTTTAGAAAGTGGAATACTTGTTGATCAACCTTTATTCTTACTGAATATTACTGCATTCTATGAGCCTTTCAAAATAGAATAGAAAGATAACCATTTCTTGGATATATCTTTATGATTTAAAGAGAATTTCTAGCTCCACGATTGCATAATCAATCATTCATGATTGACTAGATCATTAATATAAAAAATATCCAAATACCAAAATTTTCCTCCATATAACCTACAAAAATTATATTTAGTTTTTGGAAAAATCAAAGAAAGAACCTCTTCTTCTTTTGTAAAGAATTATTCTAATAATCCCAAATTTGATCTTTTCAAACAAGCGCGTATAATACTTGTGAATTTATGAGACAAAGTTTTAACACAAGAAAGTTGAATTATATATTTTATTTGATACAAAATTTGTTTTGTTAAGGATCCACTACAATAATGAGAAAGATTTCTACATATATGCACAAATCGACCGATAATATCCAAATCCGATAAATCAGTCATGATAACATTCTAACCGGAAGATATACATGATAGTTGAAAAATCATTAGCAAAGACTTCTTATATAGGATGTTTTATTTTTGCATAGAAAAAAATCCATTCAAAAAAGATCCATAAGACATTAATCGTAAATGAGAAGGTTGGTTAGGAATAAAAAGGAAGATATATTATATTCACAAACAAGAGAATTATATAGGAACAAGAATAATCTTGGATTACTTTTTGAAAATTCAAAACAAATTTTTTTGGGGTAATAATACTATTCCAATTAGAATATACATGAAGAAATAGTCCTAGTAAATGCATAAAAGAGACATCTTTCACCTAATAGCAAAGGGTTTGAACCATGATTTTCAGATGAATAGGATAAGGTATTGATACATTTAATACATAATTTAAATGTGGGAATTTGTCCCCTAAAAAAGAAATGTTGAAGGGATTGATTCTAAGTTATAAAATTTTATGATTTTTGTCCTTTTTAAAGAAGAGACTAATCTCAAGGAAAATGGAATTCCATAATGACTAAAAATACCTCTCATATATTTGAGAATAAAAATTCTTGTTATACTGATGAGTGTTCAAAAAGCACTAAAATAACCATGATTTTATGCACATTAATTGATTAAAAATATATATATTTATATGTTTTATCATATATTTATATAAATTTGTCTTTTGCGGAATCACGGGTATTTTTATTGTTTTTCAGGTATTTTGGCTTAAAAATATATTTGTGATGTGGCGCGCAGCTTGGCCCTAACGCCCAGCCGTTGCGCGCGCGCTCAAAAATCACTGGCATCGCCAATTCTTGCCAATACTTTGGTTTTAATATTTATAAAACTCTCGCAAGTGCACGAATCATTTCGTAGAAAATGATAAGTATACTCCCAAGGTCGATCTAAGGAAGGAATGTATGTGGTTTCTAATTTATTATTCAAACTTTTAAAAACGAAATTAAATCCTAAACATCCTGTCACGATATTTTGGGGTTTTTTGTTTTTAATCTAATTACATAAAATTAAACATAGATTCAATAAACATTTATGCAAATTTTATCATTTATAATGGCGGAGTATTTATGGATATAATAACTAAGTTAATTATGCTTGCTCATATTATCTAGGTTATTAAAGATATGAATTGATATTTATTGATTCTCCCTTTTTTGTATGAATACCACCTTTGGTGGGGTTAGATATTCTTTGTTAACTAAACAAATCAATTAACACCTATGGGTGGGGTTGATAACTAATTTGGTTAATTAAATTAATTCCTTTTTCTAAGAGATTGAAAATGAACCATTTAAATGCCACCTTCGGTGGGGTTAGACAGTTTAAACTTTATTCAAGGTGTCCAAATTAAACCTAAGAATTTAGTTATCCGAGTACTAACTTTCAAGTTTTAAAACCACTACCGAAAACATGTTGTCAATACATTTTCAGATAATAATTCTTATAAAAACTTTTGAAATAGAGCTTCACTCTAACTACCGGGCGATTGTACCATCAAATAAAAGAGCACTACTCTAAATCAGACCGGATAACTAAACCTTAAAATCTAATTTTTAGGTTTAAGTTTGTAATGAAAAATAATATATTTCTCTCTAACATTCTTAATATAAAATCTCGAATAAAAACAAAATCAATTCATTTTAGAGATTTTTACCTATTTAATATTTCGCAAGCATAACAATGTTATTATTACATCATGTTTACTAAACAGCCAGCACAGTTAAATTTAATCACAGACAAATTAAATATAACATGTAAGAATAAAGCATAAAAAATAACTGTAAAGAACATAAAATCCTTACAGAACTTCGACGCTATTCCCGTTGCTGGAAAACCTCCAAGCGGAATTTTCACTCTCATTTATTGAATCAAAAAGCTAATAAATTACATAAACATAACTAGTTCTTCCCAAAAAGGGAAGAACTCTAAAACTAAGAGAAATTAACTAACAAAAGCTAAAAACTAAGAAAAACTAAAAATCTAAGAAAAGAGAGAAGTGTGTTTTGAAGGTGTCTTTAGAAGTGAAGGGAAGGGGGTATTTATAGGTGAGGATGGAGAGAAAAAATGAGTAAAAAATGTTAAAAAAAAATGTAAAAATGTGTAGTGCAAATGTTGAGGTCATTGATGACGTCATGGGGCGGCTGCACGTGAAAAATAGGGCAAAAAGGCGTCGGTGCGCGCGTGAACAGTAGCCGCGCGCTGGGGCATGCTGCGCGCGCGGCTGGGCAGCTGGGCGCGATTTTCTCCTTTTTGACATTTTTGACACATTTTGTCCAATTTTTCCATATTTTTTGACCTTTCCCCATTATGTTTTACAACTAAAAAACATGATTTATTGTCATAAATCACATTTTCCAACAAACTTAATCTATTTAAAACATGATCATGAGAAAATGCACAAATATACTCTCAAAAGAAAAGTGGGTATAAGAGATCATGTTGTTGAGATTTATCTAGTTCTAAATATCCTTGAAATTCTTCTATTTGATATTAGATTGAAATTGTGAACGGGGGATTTATTGGGTTATCAAATGATACATAGTACGATACAGTTAAAACAAGGTATAAATACCTTATAAATGAGACTGGTTAAAAGACTCTTTATCATCTCTTTTTTCATCAAATTGGATTATCTTCATTCTTAAGATAACAAGATGTTTAGAAATCCTTTATTTCTTCACTCTAATTACTCTTTTGATTTAAAAACAAGATCTTTATCAATATATTACCTTCTTTTACACATTTAGCTCCACCTTAGAGAATAGCTAATAGTTAGGACTCGTAAAAAATTGATACTCCATTCATCCAAAAAGCTTTTCTCACTCCAAGCACTAATATATTTTTAATGTATAATTAGATCGGGTAATCATTCAAATTAAAAGCTTGTTGCTCTTTATTTCCCTAGGCAATAGCAATTTGGCCCCAATAAGGCTCTATTCATTTATTCAATCGACCAAAACTTCAATTCCTTTCTTCTATATGAAAAATTCAAACAAGGTTTTGGAGTTACCTGATAAGAATGAAATATTCTCAAAATTTTCCATTGATACAACATGTGATTTTTTCCATTCATTCCTTTCAGGATTAGTTGTGATCTAACAAACTCTACCGATGGTATAACGAATATTTTATTTCATACAAATGTGTAAAAGATGCTAATCATTCTTAAAAGCAAGTACCTTATCATTCATGAGTTAGCAACTTGAAAGAAGAATATGAATGTGTAGATACAATAGGAATACAAATAGAATAAATAAAGAGAGAAAGCTACAGCACAATCAAAACATTTAATTTCAAATGGTAAAACAAAAATATAAAAATTTTGAATTTATTTTAAACATAATCAAAATGAAAAGATACAATGAAAATACATAAAAAAAACTCTTAGATGTTAGATAAAAAACATAGATTAAAAAAATAGAGATGAAAATTAAAATATTATTTATTGAAAGTAAATATATATATATATATATATATATATATATAGAATAATCGTTGTCGATTGTGTTATCCATTATTAAAATTATTAAAATTTGATTCATTTTAATCCAAAACAAAAAGACTTTTTGTGTCATAGCAAACTCAATTACCTCTTTATTAAAAAAGAAAATAAAAACTATCGAGTGAAGAAAAATCGATTCATTTATCTACAGATGGATTATATTTATTTGATACACTATTATCAATATGAATAGAAATATTGAGAATAGAATGGAAAAAATTGAAAATAAATAAAATAATAAATAAAAAGGAAAAATTAATGATAATGAAATTCATAAAGACTTGAGTTGGATTGACTCTACATGGAAAATCCATATATATATATATACAAATGAGGTTTATATATATCGATTGGTACTACATATATATAAAGACTTGTGCTGGATTGGCCAAATTTATTGATTGATTAATATCTTAATGCTATGTTGGGTTGGATGGAATGAAATTGAATTAGAATTGATTCATTCCATTTTTGTGTTTGGATTGGCTGAAAAATGGTAATAGAATGGAATCGATTCATAAAGGAGAAGGAATCAGAATTCCTTCTCCCCTTTTAAGAAATCATGATTCCATTCATATCTCACTTTTTTCCAATTTTACCCTAATCCCAAAATATAACCTTAAACCCAAATCCCAAATCCATAAACCCTAAATCCCAAAACCCTAAACCATATTTAGAAAAATAATAATTTTAACCCTAAACCTTAACCACAAATATAACCCTAAACTCTAAACCATATTTAGAAAAATAATAATTTTAATCATAAAACTTAACCCACAAATATAATCCTAAATCCCATATCCCATATCCTAAAACCATAAACCCCAAATTCCAAATCCTAAAACCAGAAACCCTATTTAGAAAAATAATAATTTTAACCCTACACCTTAACCCATAAATATAACTCTAAATCCCAAATCTCAAATCTTGAAACCCTAAACCCTAATTCCCAAATCCCAAATCCCAAACCTCAAAACCCTAAACCCTAAACCTTATTTAGAAAAATAATAATTTTAATAATGTATTTTCTTTTTAAGTAATAATTATTTTAAAAAGTAATGATTTCAATAATGTATTTTGTCTGATGAAAAAATAATAATTAAATGATATTATTTAAATTTTACTAAATATAGGGGTATTAAGGTAATATATAGTGTTTTCCATTCTATTAAAGTTGTAAACCAAATACTGTAATCAAACAAAATTATTTCCTTTCCATTCCATTCCCATTTCGATTCCATTATGTGAACTAAACACCACCTAAAATTCCATCATGTACCATTTACACCACAACCCCCCAAAAAAACTAAAATAAAGGTTCTAATGAAACAAAAAAAAATAACGATGTCAAGCCGAGAGCATTTTTATTCCTATCTAATTCCCCTTTCATAGTAATAGAAAATGGTGGATGTATAAATCCACAACAGATCGTGTTCTTCAAGTCGTATGTTGCTTTCTGCCACATCATTTAAATAAAGTTTTACCATAACATTCGTTTCTTTTGGAACCTATATATAATTGATTCAATTATGAAATCATGAATAGTCATTGGTTGGATAGATAAATAATAATATATACACCTCAGATATATATATTTTAGTCAATATCAATATATCAATATTCAATTTCTCTATTTTCATATTCAAATTGAATATGAAAAAAAAACCAAATAAATAATTAAAAAACTAAAAAAATAGAAATATATATATATATATCAATATTAAATTATTATAATAGGTAGGGAATATTCTAAGACACAAGGATTCAAACCTCCAAATAGTTGGACCAAAACCCGATGCCTTATCACTTGGCCACACCCATTTATATTGTTATTCGGCAATAATAATCACTAATATTTATATTGGTTGTTCATCAAATCCACTCTAAATATCGATAAAAACATTGCTATGATTTTATTTATGTGTAGATGTCAAATTAAATTGAATTTATTGATAATTACATATAATTCAATTAAGATATTGGAAGAAAGTATGATTTTTCTATTCTCTTTTTATTTGAGAATGAAAGGTTTTTTTTATTGGGAGAGTTCAAATGAAATAAGATTTGGGGTTCTCTCTTTTTTTTCTTATTTATTTTATTAATTTTCCCTTCTATCAATAACTCAATCAAAATAAATACAATTATCCTCAAAATTAAAATATTTGTTATACTTCATATGTTTAGTCTGATTTGTATTTGTCTTAATTATGCCCTTTATTCTAGTAGTTTTTATGTGGCCAAATTGCTTAAGGCGTACGTTTTTTTAATCCAATCATAGATGTTATGCTAGTTTGGCTCTTAGCTTTTGCTTGGCAAGCTGTTGTAAATTTTTTATAAGATCTTTAATACTATCCTAGACAAATGCATACCTTAATAAAAAAAATTATAATAACTGATGAGATCATATAAGTCTTATAGTATGAATTCGTGATTCAAATATTTAAATTCTTGTAAAGCTGCAAAAAAATCTTAATGGCTCTATATTTCTCATTCAAAAACCATATTGAAGTCCTCAACAATATTTAATTATTGGTATGATAAAAAAATTGGTAATGAAATTTTTTATCCCTTTTTCTATAAATATTCAAAATTCGTTTATTTTATTTTATTTTTTAAAATTATTTCCATATTTTTTTTATTTCTTAGTGTCAAAATATACAAAATAATGAGGTATTCAATAATAAAAAAAGAAAATCTATTCTCTTTTTTCCCAAAAAATATGAAGATTGTGTAATGCTTACTCTTAAACTATTTGTTTATATAGGAGTGATATTCTTTGTTTCTTTCTTCGTCTTTGGATTCTTATCTAATTATCCGGGGTGTAATCCTAGATGTGAAGAATAGTGAAGAAAATAAATAAGGTTTTTCTTTTCCATATCTTAAAAAAAAATTAAAAAGAAAGAAACTTGCACTAAATTCGAAAGAAGAAACAAAATATAAATATTTTGACTAAAACGAAAAGAGAAGGATTCAAACCCTTGGTACAAAAAAATCGTACAACGGATTAGCAATCCAATGCTTTAGTCTGCTAAACTATTTCTCCACCACTTGAAAAAGTACAATTACTTTGAAATAAAAATATTTAATTTTCATATCTAAATTTATAATCTTATTTTTTTATTATTTAATTGATATTTTATTTACAGATATTTTACTGACAAAGAAATATTTCATTTTTGATTTTTGCACAAGGTTTATATTATGATTTAAGTAGTATTGACGAGATATATCGATCAAAATTTCTAGCAAAAGAAAACACTTCTTATTTTTATTTCTTTATTTAAATGAGTCCTTTTTTTCCAATCTCATTAGGTTCTTTGACATAACTCCCTCTCATATTCATAATTCTTTTTTTATTTTATCTTTTGATTAGGCCTGAGTTTATTATTTGACAAAAGTTTATTTATATATAATAATTGGATTGTAGCAGTATAGTTTAGTGGTAAAAGTGTAATTCATTCAATAATCCCTTAATAGTTAAGAGGTCCTTGGTTTGATTAATATTGGTCTATGATCAAAAACTTTATTTCTTTAAAGTATTTTATCTTTTACCTTTCAATGGAAAATTCGAGGAAGAATATACATTTTCATGATTTGTATCCAAAAGTCGATTAAAAATTTAAAAAATTGGACTATGAAATTACAAAACATGTTTTTTTTAATTAGGTCAATCAATATTTCCAATTGGATGAGTATGAGTAAATGATCCATGCATAAAGACAAAAGGTTTATTTCCAATTGTAACTAAATCTTCATTTTTTAATAGGGAAAATTGAAGAAAAATAACTATAAAACAATGACTTTGGTTTACTAGAGTCATTGGCAAATAAATTGGTTTAGCTCGGTAGAAACATAATTTTTTTCTTAATTAAGGATTGCCTCAAATAGAAATAGACAACAAAGTAACTAGAAATATTGGTATAATCCTTTTTTCTATAAGGATCGTATAGAAAGCAGGTTGTTTTGACTGTATTCATACTAAAAAGCTAACATAGACATTATGGGTCAAATTTTGAATTTGGTTCATATTTTACATCTAAAACTTTATCTATCTTCCATAAAGAATCCAAATGATACCAAAGTTTCATCTTTGGTTTTGAATTAGAGATGTTGTTCTAAATTATGAATCAACATTGACTATAACTCGTAGCCTTCCAAGCTAACAATAAGGGTTCGATTCCCGTTGCTCACTTGTGCTTACTTTATTTGGAATCTATATTTAATATTTCTACATTCTCAATTTCTCTATTTTCAACTAATAAAAAATAGAACTAATAACAAATAGAAAATAGAAAAAACAGTATATTGTTGAATACACAAATTGAAATGATTTACAATTCATACCATTACTCATACATTAATGAAACTTCCAAAGTTTCATTTTGGAAGATCCAAGAAATTCCATGAAGTTTGGATAAAACTTTGGAATCCTTTTTTTTCTTTTTAATTGACATAGACCCCAACTATCTATTAGAATAAGAATGGTGTGTTATGAATGGTCGGGATAGCTTAGTTGGAGGAACATAGGACTAAAAATCCTTGTGTCACCAGTTCAAATCTGGTTTATGGCACATGAGTCATTTATATGAGTATCTATTCTACAAATTCATTGGCATGGGTTGATACACATGTTTATTAAGAGTATGAAATCATAATAGTATAAATCACTATACATATTTATCCATTTCAGGGTATGGATATATACCTCTTAGATTTTTGGAATATTTAGAGACAAGTTAAAGTATATGTATAGAAAATGTGTAAAGGAATTTTATTTTGTATCCTATTCTTTTTTATTTGTTCATATCATCTTTCCTCTCCTTCAAAAAGAACGTTAATACTTCATAAATACATAAAATGATCAATTTTTTCATTGAAAGTACTAGTTTAGTAGGGTTGAAGAGTGTGAACAACCAAATTAAGATATAGTACAAATAGAATCTAGCCCCGTTTATCCTTTTATTTCTTTCTATTTTCTTTTTATGTTCTATTTCTTAATTTTATCCCATGTAACTTTCTGGAACCTATCTAACTGATGTGTGTAGTATATAGTTTTGCATCATGAATTCTTTGAGTTCCATCTTAAATAACATTGACTCAGCTCGTACGAAAAAAATTCTATTTAAAATTTTGAAAATCTTAATGAACCCCTCAATTTTTTTTAATCTATCTGTAATATGTGAATGAGACTTTTTATTTCTGATCAATAAGAGAATGTACAAATATTATTTTAATATGTGGAATTGTAGTTAGTTTCTGATTATTCGATGAGAATCTTGTATTTCATATTAGGAGAAATATAATCCTTATGTAAAGGGCATCCTATCCAACTCTAGATCATTAAGATATGTTTCACATATGGATGATTATCATAAGAGATTCCCAACATATCATAAGATTCTCTTTCTTGAAAACCTGCACTTTTCCAAACCCAAAAATAGACGGTATTCTTAGATTGCTCCTTATAGCAAATACTTTTATGCATACTTCTTCCAGTTGATCTATACCATACTTTATTCTTATATAATGGTACACATTAGCTAAGAGTCCACTTAGTGCTACATCATAGGCACATTGGGAATGTAGATGATTGTAACCATATACTATAAAATGACAGTAACAGAATGCCAATCCTCTAGCTTTATTTGTAAAGTCTACATTCCTTGGTAATTAAAGCCTAAAGATCTATGAACTAGTCCATGTTTGACTAATCATGCAGATAAATGACATGGCATCTTTTTTATATCTCCTTCATTTTGTTTTGTATAAGTGTTATAAGTATTTCACATTTATAATGTAATTTATGAAAATTGACTCAACGTTAGTTATTTTGTACCTGTACAAAAAAAGGATTCTGCCTAATTTACTAGTTCATGGGAAAATACTCATTTTTTGTATTTGAAAAAAAATGATTTAGGAGAGATTTCTGAAGTTGATGGTGATTGAGAAAGTAATCCTTGATCAAATATTTTAGTATAAGTGTTGTGTGCAAGGTAAAACTTATGGATGGTAGTAAAACAATGATTCTTCTATTGAGATATAATTTGATCTTCATAGAGTTCCCAAGATATTATTTTATGAAGTTTTGTTTTGGCATCTATAACTACTTCTAATTTAGGTAGACAACCTAGCATATAAACATCTACACGAAATTAGTTTATCCAACCCCCGAATAGTACTAAACATAACCCATGTTAGTGTACATACTCCCATAGCAATAACATATTTTGGTTCAGTAATTTTTTCATATAATCTGACTAAGGTGGGAGCCATTTTCATTGTTATTGTACTTGCTATTAAAATAAGGTCTATCTACCTAGGATTAGTGATGACTTGCATAATTTAACATAATTTATCACTTTTCAACTTTAAATTTTAGTCTAATTTTATTTATATTTTATTGATTTTATATTTCATTATTATTATTAAAATTTTGTTGCAAATTTAAAGAAAATAAAGATCCAAAAATTTTAGAAACATATTATCTAAGGACTCTCAAATTTAAATTAATATATATATATATAATATAAAAAGTGGTGAGATATATATTATATATATAACATATCTGGCGATATATATATATATATATATATATATATATATATATATATATATATATATATATATATATTATAGTCATATATATGTATAACATGTGCATTAAGTTGATATATTGTGTGATTTATCCTGAATTTAATACTTTTAATTAACTGGTCATTAATTAAATGATTTTAGTCTTGCGATTTACTATCGAAAGAGGGAATTGTAGGATAGATTTGGAATATTTTGCATATGTAAATATAGAGATCAAATTAAAGACTTGTATGAACCTGTGTAGTTTTAAAAATCATTGGTCTTAATGATTTCTTGCTTTATTAAATTGCATATTCTTGTGTAAATTAATGAACAAGATTATTTCCAATTGACAATCGAAAGAAGCTTTTGGATAGTTTTGGAGATTGCTAACAAACATAGAGAATTAAATTCAATTAACATAGAAAATCAAGTATAGTTTAGAATTAAATTACATATTTTTCATAGAATAAAGATAAATTAATTCATGCTAAAAATTAAATTAAACATAAACAAATTCACCATATTTTTCTGAGAGAAATTGAAATAAAATTGACTTGCAAAGAAAATCTACTTTCGTGTTTTTTTCTTTTACGCTTAAATTTATATTTCTCCGTTTTAGGTCACTGTTCTCCTTTTTTTCTTTTTTCTTTTCCACATAGTCCTCTTTTATCTCTCTTTGTGGTGCATTTTCTTCGCCAGTAGTCCCCTAAGTTCTTGCTTTTTTTCTATTTTCCTCCTTATGCCTTCCTCCCCTTCTATATATATATATATAACCCTAGCCCCCACGTTTTCTTTTTTATTTATCCATATATATATATATAACTAGATCTTGGCACTAGTTAGTAACAATCAAAATCGAATCGTGACTCTATTAATGAAGCAAATTCAATAAAGAAACAATTGGTACCATAGATAAGTGGCCATAAACTAGAGAGTCTTCACCAATTTGAAAGATCACTTGATGTAGTTGAAATAACTAAATTTTTGGTTTTTTGATAAAGTAAGGAAACTCAATAATGGAATTCATAACTGTCTCAATTTTATTTTATTTCTTTATTGTCTAATGAATATTCAAGAACTAAGCCATTCCAATGCTCTTTTTCTCCATGCATAAATTAAACTAACAGTTAGGATAAGCACAAAAATGAAAGCTTCTATAAACACATATACTCCCACCCTAATACATCAAAACTCATTGCCTATGGATAAAGAAAAATAGTGTCAACATCAAAAACAACAAAAATGGAGCAAACATATAATAACAAATTCAAAATTGTAACCAAGCATCCCCTATTGGTTTTATTCCCAATTCATAACTAGAAAGTTATTCTTCCCAATTCATAACTAGAAAGTTATTCTAGTGCTTTTCTAATTGAGGAAAAAACTTCAAAAATTAGAAATTCCAAAACAAGAATAACACTTGATATTATTAGAAATGTCCAAAAATATCATATTCATAAAGCAGAAACATAGAGTACTCATATTAATGTGAAAAATATATTGGATTGATATTAGTCAATTCGAATTGGAATTAACTGTCAAGTCCTATTATTACATTGAATTCTGTTTTATTTCGATATAGATAGAATATCGGTTAGTCTATATTTTTCTTATACAAATAAGACTATCTTACTTTCTACTTCAAGTTTCTATAAATAATTAAAGAAAGGGGATTACAAATAGAATTCAAATGTTTTGTTTAGTTTAGAATAGAATATTCTACTTCTATCTAAATTATTTTGAATATAATAAGAATATAAAAATACAATAAGAATATAAAAATAAAATTCTAAAAGAATTTTTTTCTATTTTTATTTAGGGCTCTACGGACTCAAACCGTAGACATTCTCAGTAAAATAGATCAAACTGATTATTATCCAAATTATTTGAACTATTTCAAAGACCTAACATGCATTGTTTTTCATATCGGTTAGTCTACAATATATTTTCTTGACAAAAAAGAAAAAATTGGTTTCATGTGCTCTGATTCATTATGTGAATTCGAATCCAGGAGCACTACCAAAGTTCTTCAAAGAAGGATTATCCTGACTTAGTTTTTCTTTTGGACTAGATCAACTTAATTTAAATGGAGTCTTCATTGTTCTGATTGAATCAAATATGTTAAAGCTCATAAAAAAGAACGAAAATATAATTTTTGGATGACCTTATACTAATTATGAGTGGCATTGAATAAATAGAGTATTTGTCTTATAAATATCACATATTAATGGTGGGTTCTATATTTGCGCATAAATGGCACCTGAATCTAACCAAACTGCTTGTCAATCTATTTTTCTCTTGTTTTTTCCCCAAAAGTCGTAAAGTAAGACATCAATTTTGCAATAAGATTAAATCTTTTGATTACATGATCAATTCCTTTGAAAAATATTGGTATAGATGTAAATGAGGTGCTCTACCTAACTGAGCTATAACCCTTATTTTGATACATATTTTATCATGTAGATAATTTCTTGTGAAGATGAATATTCCATAAACAAATATTATATCTCTTTAATCCATTTGATTGGTATTGCTTATAAAAAATATTCTATTTATAATCCATCGATATGATAGGCACATTTGTTTCTCATTGTTATAGTAAATGACATACCTAAGTCTTCTCATTGTTATAGTAAATGACATACCTAACTCAGTGGTTAGAGTATTGCTTTCATACAACGGGAGTCATTAGTTGAAATCCAATAGTAGGTAGAACTTATTAGATACCATCTTCAAAAATATCTAATAAATTTTTCTAGTCACCCTCTTTTATTGATTATGTATCTTTTTCATCTTCATCCTACTTTATTTCATTTTAGAATGCAATTTTTTTATTGCATCGGAATTGGCGGAAGTGAAATAAGGTGTATAAACAAAACTTGTATTTATACACCGTATTTTGCTTTGCTTATTCGACACACTAACTGATTACAAAATTACATTGATAACCTCTACTCACATCCTAGCTCATTTGAGATCCAGATTTGCCTCAATTATTTATCTCTTGTCTTCCGCTTTACCCAAGTTAACTTCTCCTATTTCAAAAGTTTGATGAGTTTTTATGGATCAATGTCAATACCCTTATTCGCATAATTTATCAATATAGTGATATCATTATTGCCTATTCTAGAAAACATTTCCATCAGAGCCATTGGTAACCATTGGTCCTTAAGGCATATTCTTAATATACTGATATCTTTAGCTGTAGCAACAGGCACATAATTGGGTAATATGTCAATTTTTCAAATATTAGTAGATAAAATGATTTCTTTCACATCTAAATCTCAAACAATTCGATTTGGGGTCAGTACACATAGGTTTAAGGCCATTTCTTCAATTTACTCTTCGTTTCAAAGTTAGTAGCCTTCGTGGTAGCTTCATCGATGTCCTTGCCAAATAAAAATCCTATTCAAAAAGGCCATCTAATTCTCTAGAATAGATCAATTTAAAACCTTTAATTGTTTCTGCTAGACCAATATATTTTTCTAGGGAACCGATAAAGACTTTTTCTACGAAAAAAAATTGTGATAAGAAATGCTCAATTTTTTGTGCTCTTGCTATGGTTAAGAAATCTTACTTGGATAATTAATCTAATCCAAGGATAACTATAACATTTTGAAGTTCCTGGTAACACTATAAATTTTCTTTAACTCTTTACAAAGTTTTATAATGTTCTTCACCAATGATCCAAGGTTGGAGCATAGTTGATGTTAAATCTAAAGGATCTACTGTTGGATAGATACCTTTGGAAACTAATCCTCTTGAGAGTACGGTAGTAGCATCTAAATGTGCAAATGTCATGGCTGGAACAGGGTTGGTAAAATTATACACAGGTACATAAACTATTTTAATCGAAGTTATGAACCTTTCGTTTATAGAAGTAATTCTTGACCAAGAGTATCTCAACCCTTAACTATCAGAGTATTGAAAAATATTAGGGATCTTTTCTAGCAGAAAAAATATATCCAATACCAAACCAATGATTTGAATAATATGCCCCAGGTTTTATTTTCAAGCGCAAAAACCCCAGGACTAGAAATAGTAGGATTTATTCTCATAATAAAATCAAAATATGTTGAAATATTTTGCAAAAATAATTGAAATCAAAAATAAAAATATTTGATAGTAAAGCAAGTTAAGTTAATCAGTTAATTCAATAAGAAATGGGCATTAGCATTGTATTATATTGGTACCATCCAACCAAAGTCAATTCAGTTGTTTACTTATTTCATCTCAATGAATGAATTTTCAATTTCAACAAAACCAATTTTAAACAAGTGGATTAAAACAAATCTTGAAGAAGTCTTTCATTAGCCTATCCCTATTAATATACACATTACCATTTATATTATATATGGAATTCAAACCCAAAGTCTATTTAAGAATCACTTTTCCTATCTCATTCGCCTTTCTTTCCTGTTTCATCATATTGGTTTATGACCAGTCTATTACTATTTTATTTCTTTTGTATACCCTTTCATTATGAATGAATTCCAAATATTTTTACATATAGGATTTACATATACAATAGATATTAATATCAAAAGAAAATTTCTTAGATATTTCAATTCAAAACTTGAAAAAAAAAAGATTGGATTGCACCACACATATGAAAAAGTATACAATAATTATGTATTTGGCGAATCAAATACCATGGTCTAATAGCAATCCATTATGATTGGTTGATATTATTAATTCATAATATAACTTGTTAAATTTTTGAAAGATTCCTATGAAATGTTTCATTAACTCTTAATTCATGTTGAGTAGACCTTAATTTTTGCAAAAATTCTTAATTCATGAGTTGTAAGGAGAGGCTTATGTCACCAAAAATAGAGACTAAAGCAAGTTCTGGATTCAAAGTGGGTGTTAAAGTTTATAAATGGACTTATTACACTCCTGGCTATCAAACCAAAGATATTGATATCTTAGCAGCATTTCGAGTAATTCCTCAACCTAGAGTTCCACCTGAAGAAGTAGGGGTAGTAGTAGCTACTGAATCTTCTACTCGTACATTGAAAACTATATGTACTGATGGGCTTACCAGTCTTGATCACTAAATAGGGCGATTCCACCACATTGAGCCCATTACTAGAGAAGAAATTCAATATATTGCTTATATAGCTTACTCCTTAGACATTTTTTAAGAAGGCTCTACTACTAACATATTTACTTCCATTGTGGTAATGTGTTTGGATTCAAGGCCCTACACACTCTAAGTCTATAGGATTTACGAATTCCTACTACTTATACTAAAAATTTCCAAGGCTTTGTCTCATGGTATCCAAGTTAAGAGAGATAAATTGAACAAGTATAGTTGTCCCCTATTAGGATGTACTATCAAACCAAAATTAGGGTTATCTACTAAATATTACAGTAGATCTGTTTATTAATGTCTTCGTAGTGGACTTGATTTTACCAAGGATGATGAGAATGTGAATTCCCAACCATTTATGCGTTGAAGAGACCATTTCTAATTTTGTGCATTTAGTATGGGTAAAAGGTCTTCCTATGTTATACTATTTAATTATTGATGATGAATCGATTTGATAGCTTACATATTATTATACATGATATTTCTTTGGTTTGATTACATTGAGATGTAATTAATCCCATTGAATTTATAGACAAAATCTTTATCATCTCTATGGGATTAAATCCTGAGTTATTACGAATTAAAGAAAAATGAAATGATGCTATTATGGAAGTAAATATTCTCACATTTATTGCTACTACATTATTCATTCTAGTCCCTACTTCTTTTTTACTTATAATATACATAAAAATAGTAAGTCAAAGTCAAAGTTATTAATTTGGATTAAAGTTGACCCTTTGGTTCTTATCAATGATTGAAGGAAAAAAAGAGGAAAAAAGGGGTCCAATTTCCTGTCTTAATTGAAATGAATAAACCATAATTAGCAGTATTTTATGATAGCAACATTCTATAAGAGAAGATAGTATGGTAAAAAGAAAAATATTTTTCTTTCTACCATACAAGACCATACTATCTAGTATGGTTATTGTACTTATAAGGTTTACTATATGAATATATAGGTTAATTTGATATAGACCAATCTATATTATTATCTTCATATAGATATAGATATATATTACATATATAATGTACATAGTATCCCAATTTTCTTTCTTTGCTTCATACATTTCTATTTGATTCTGTTTAATTTATCTTGATTCCAATCAATTAGAAATAATCAAGACGTAACCTTACAATTCTAATTCCTAAATTTATTCTTTTTTTAATATGAATCCTGATATCCATTGAAAGAACGAATCAATGAAAAAAAACTATGTTAAAAGAAAACAAAATAATTTTTTTTGTTAGCATAATAAGTAAAATAAAATAAGAGCTTTTTTCTTCCTCATTGTCCACGTATAACTTTTGGAAGGGTATGTTCATTGAAATAGGAAATTTTAGAATTTTGAATTTATGACGAATGTAGTTGGAAGAAGTTTCTTATCATTCATATTCCTTTTACTTTCGAAATACAACCATGGGACTAACTGAAATATTTGTTTGATTGAAAGACTTCATATATTATTCATATAATATATTACTCCACCCGAATCCAATAAAATTTTGAAATGAAGATTTTTTCAATTTCCATTTTCAAATTGAAAAATAGTGAAATTAAAAAAAAGGCTTTTGAAAACGGTCTATAAAAAAATTGATATGGTTTGATTCCTAAACTCAATTGATAGGACTTCTAGAGCCCACTTGCATCCCAATCAAGACTTACTATCCATGTAAATTATATCCTTCATCTCTATCAATATGAAGAAATTATTCCATTATTGTTCACTAATAATAGTAAAATAACTTGGTAGATAGTCTAAAGGGAATTTTGACTCAACATCATTGATGAAATAATCCAATTCTAATAGGTTCTTACAAAATTTCAAGTATACTTTAAAAATATTAAGTACACCCAAAATCTGTGAGGGTTGCTTTTGAAGAATCAAAGGAATATTACTAACATATAGGAATAATAAGACCCATATTACTATCTATCGCACACCACCATTTCTTTTCATTTTTCCCATTTGATCATAGTTTTTAATTGGATCTATCAAAAAATTGAAGGCTTTCTATTACATTCTTGACTCGAAGTTACTGAAAGAAAAAAATTAATTTTATTTCTAACTAACTAATTTTGATTAATAACATATAAAAAATTATATAAATAAAATAAGTAAAAGAAAAATTTCCATTTAATTGAATTAAAATTGAATAAATGCTAGAGTACTAAAAGACTTGTAGGAGTATGTATACAAAACATCTACTGTCCCCTATACAAGAGTGAATTTAATTTAATTAGACTATCCCTCCAACTACCCAATAACTTGTCTAAACTCTATCAGTAGGGGAAGGGCTATCGTATCAAGATTGATTAGTTCTTTCTCATTACTAGTGAAACCCTAGCACAAGTATATACAACATTTTAGAGAACCCTGAATGCTCATAATCAATAAAATATCAAGAGTCCATTTCTTCCATTTAATTCTGGTGGAAAACAATTGTCAAGTTGTATCATAAAAATAGGATAAGGTATTTTTATTCTTTTGTTGATTAGGCGACACCCAGATTTGAACTGGGGAAAAGATCATTTGTAGTCCCGAATCTTACCGCTCGGCCATGTCACCAAAATGATAATAAATATATGAAAAAAATTCCCTTTACCCTTTTTTTTATTGTACTTAGGTTCTATTTTGAATCCCATGTTCCTTAATCCCTTGTCTAAAATAAATATTATTTTTTTGGATCCACCCCCGCTTGATTGTATAGCATCTTAAAACACAAATTTGAACCATTAACTATTTACTCCTACTTCATGAATAATTCTTGAATTTGAATCTAAAATTTCATTTCCCTAATGATATAATAAAATCAAAATTGATAAAAACTAATTGATCTCGATTTTTATCAATAAAAAAATTCTTCCCAATATCAACTATAATAGCATTTATAAGTATATGTAAACATAATAACATAAACATAAATTATTACATATATATATTAGATAATCAAATATCTTATTGATGAGTGCTTAAAAATCATTAAAATTACCATGATTTTATATACTTTAATTCATTAAAAAGATTTATATTTATATGTTTGATCATTTTTTATATAAATTTGACTTTTCGGAACCACGAGTATTTTTATGTTTTTTAGGTATTTTCGCTTAAATAAATAAATCATAAATATATCAAAAAAATAAAAGAGAAAAAGTCAAAAAGATGGAAAAATTTGACAAAATGGGTAAAAAATGTCAAAAAGACCAAAATCCTGCGCACAATCACCCATCCGCGCGGAGAAACGCATGCATCCGTGCCATACCACGCCAAGAAATGTGCCCAATCATACCATACAATGTTGAACTCCCATGCACATCTGTGCCTATCTATACTACATCACGCCAAACCCACGCGCACATATGAGCCCATCTGTGCCCCATCATGATAAATTCGTGCGCATCATTTCCTGAGTCAACATCTGTCCAATACGTGTTTTTACGCATTTTTTTATATCATTTTTCCAAATTTTTTACCCTTCTCCTTACCTATAAACACCCCCTCTCCTCCATTACACATCACAACAAAAACACACCTCAAATACATTTTCTTAGCTCTTTCTTTCTCTAATTTTCTTAGTTTCTTAGTTTTTAGTTTTAAAGTTCTTCTCTCTTTTGAGAAAAACTAGCTATGTTTTTGTAAATTTGTAGCTTTTTGATTCAATAAATGGAAAAGTAAATCAGTTTAGAGGTTTTCTAGCAATAGAATTAGCAACAAAGTGCTATAAATTTTTACAGTTATTTTTTATGTTTTATTCTTATATGTTATATTTAATTTGTTTGGCATTAAATTTAACATGACTAGTTGTTTGTAAATATGATATAATAATAATGTTGTTATGTTTGCGAAATATTAAATAGGTAAAAATCTCTATAAAATGAATTGATTTTGTTTTTATTCAAGATTTTATATTAAGAATGTTATAGAGAAAAATATTATTTTTCATTACAAACTTAAATCTGAAAGAAGCTCTATTTTAAAAAGTTTTTATAAGAATTATTATTCAAAAATGTATTGAAAACATATTTTAGTAATGGTTTTAAAACTTGAAAGTTAGTACTTGGATAATTAGATTCTTTGGCTTAATTTGGACACCTTGAATAAAGTTTAAACTATCTAACTTCATCAAAGGTAGCATTTAAATGGTTCATTTTCAATCTCTTAGAATAAAGGAATTAATTTAATTAACTAAATTCATTATTGACCCCACCCATAGGTGTTAATTAATTTTTTTAATTGACAAAAAATATCTAACACCATATTCATATAAAAAAATTGAGAATCAATAAATATCAGTTTATATCTTTAATAATCTAAATAATATGAAAAGCATAATTAACTTAGTAATTATATCCATAAATACTCCACTATTATGAATGATATAAATTTGTATAAATGTTTATTGAATCTGTATCTATGTTTTTTTATGTTCTTAGATTAAAAACACAAAACCCCAAAATATCGTGACAGGATGTTTAGGATTTAATTTTGTTTTTAAAAGTTTGAATAATAAATTAAAAACCACATATATTCCTTCCTTAGATCGACCTTGTGAGTATACTTATCATTTTCTACGAAATGATTTGTGCACTTGCGAGAGTTTTATAAATATAAAACCAAAGTATTGGTAGGATCGGCGATGCCGGTTTTGCTCATCATGCACCAAATCATTCAAGAAGAAGCCTTAGAAAAAGTATAGTTATGATTATGCTTTAAACTTCAGCAGAAATCTTGGCACTTTGATGATTATTGTTGGGAGGGTATCTAGGATAAATGATGGATAGACTGTGCCACTTCCTATAGAAATTTCTGGTGTAGACCTCGGCTAAACTTATATATCGATCGAGTGCATATTGCAATTATTTGAATATCAAATGATCGATTTAAGTATAATTCAAGTGTGGACAAGGTGAGTCCTCAATCTATTTATTTTTCTTTCATTTATGTAGAACATATATAATTATATTTATATTATCTAATTATTTTTATATATATCTTTTATATAAGGCGTGTTATTATCGACTTCAATATAATCACTCATCACATTTAGCAATGTTCTATGATTCTTCATATGTCAATCAATATCAAGAGAAGGATGTTAGCATTAGAGCTAAACAATTATGTGATAGGACACTAACACTTAACAGAAATCAAAAGTTGATAATCCCTTGGCCATTAAGGTTTGAAAAAGGCCAAAATCATTGGATGTTGGTAATCATTGATCTATTCAATAATCATGCTTGGTACTTTGACTTAGCTTCCATAGAATTGAGTAAAGATACAAAAGCATTTGTTGAAATGTAAGAGTTATAGCTAGATATTGGTTTCTTCTATTATTTTTTGCAATATTTAATAAAACACTAACTGTTTTAAACCTTGATAAGGCATGGAAGTTGTGGAACACATTTAGGGGCATTTCCCTTAAAAAATCTCATAAGCTTATATGGATAAAATTTATGGTGTGTACAAGCGAATATTAATAATTTTATTAATTTCAAAATTAAATAATAAAGATGTTCGAATATGGAAAATCATGTACACTTGTTTTTTGTAGGTTCCACAACAAAATAATGGAGTCATGTATCGTTATTATGTCATGAAGTTTATGAGCGATATCATAACAAATATCAAAATTCCAATCAATGATGTGGTAATATTTTTTACCCATATACAGAAAGTTTTTAACATATTTAAGTTATTTTTTGAAAATACATGAAATTACATTCTTACTTTGATTTTAAATACATGTAGTTCTTTGGTTGGAACAAGACGTGCTATAACTAGCAATTTTTTTATGATTTACGAGATGAATGGGCAGAACACATGGTTCAAATTATATCATCACAAGAAGAATCAGGAGAAGATTCTGATGATCTTGAATAACATATGACAACATAATGGTAATTTTTTTAATGATTTAATTTCTTTATTCCTGTGTTTGAAGTCCCTTGTTTGATGGATGTTTTGTTTGAAAGATGGGTATGTGCTCATGTATTTAGGGGAATGCATTGTTTTATGGACCTGTTTTTGGCCCAAACTTCATCTCATCTCGCTTGCCTACTTTCCTTATGACAACATCATGATAGCACTTTTAATCATTTGTCTATAAATATGAAGTTATCTGGAATCTCTGCTGGTATTTTTAATGCTATAATGAGATCTAATATGAAGTCAGGTGTAACTCATATTTTTTTACTTGGCTTGTATGAGTTTTGGAGCCCATGAACCTATTACAAAAATTTTCCATACGTTTAAGGGCACCAAAACACATACAAGTCAAGTAACAAATCAGAGTTACACTTGATTTCATATTTAGAGCTCATTATAGCATTAAAAATACTAGCAGAGATTCCAGATAACTTCATATTTATAGAAAAATGATTAATAAAGTGCTAATATGAGTTTGAAGGGTTATATCACTCGGATGTCGTTGTGAAAATCTATTTTTGATGGTAATATTTATAATGATTTAATTTCTCCATTTGTATGTCTCTAAAGTTTAGACTGGTTGTTTGATGGATGTTTACGTGCTCATGTATGTGGGGGAATGAATTGTTATATGAATCAGCTATTTTTTGTCCAATTTCCTTTTCACAATGCTAGTGATTCTAAGTCAACAAAGGTTGCTCGCATAATCCAATTACACTTTGACGGTATTATTTTATTTGTAATTTAAGTTAACTATATATATATATTGTATATACATTATTTGTTTTTGTAATAAATTTAATTATCAAGTAATTAATTATGTTTAAATTTTCAATTATTTGTATTATTATTATATTTTGGTTTTTTTATGCTATGTATATTGAATACAGGGTGGAGTGAAAAATGAGAAAAAAAAATCTTTACGTGTAAAGTCGATTCACATAATGAACCAATTTTATATTTTAAGTCACTCAATTTAAAGTCGATTCAGCAAATATAATTTAAGCCCGTTTTTGTAGTAGTGAGAGACCTAACATATTGAATGGAACAATGGATTTCACATTTCATTTATTTTATTTCGTAATTGATATAAATAATAGAATTAATAAAATCAAATAATAAAAAAAGAATGAATCAATGAAATGTTGGTTGATCTTCATTGGGAACTTGAGTAAGGGGTAGTTGGAGGTTTTATAGAATTTAAAAGTGGAACTCCCTTACTTTACTTTTTTGGGATCTAACTACTTTATCCGGATGAGAAAAAACTTTCATGTTTGATTTTGAAAGAAGGAGATATTATAGGATCCTATCCAAATTTTTCATTTGCTAGGCCCATAGCTAAAAACCAAATTTCTTAAGATTACGTGGTTTATTCTAATATGATATCCAATCATGGAAATACTACATCCCACTTTTTTTTACTACCTAAGGTTTTGATAGATTTCAAAATCGAGAAATTTCTAATGGATCAGGTGCTATTCGAGAACAATTAGTCGAACTGGAGTTTCAAATTATTATAAACTCTTTAGTAGTAAAATGAAAGAATTAGGGAAAGAAAGGCTCAAGTGTAATGAATGGGAAGATCAAAAGGTTGGAAGAAGAAAGGATTTTTTGGGTAGCCGCATGAAATTAGCTAAGCATTTTATTCAAACAAATATAGAACCTAAGTGGACGGTTTTATGCCTATTACCTAAATTGGGGGAAATTAATGAGCTTGGATATTAATGAACTCTATAGAAGAGTTATTTATTGGAATATTACTCTTATCAATATATTAACAACAACTAAATCTATGGAAAAGGGGAATTATTAATGTGTTAGGAGAAATTGGTACAAGAAGTCATGGATACACTCCTTGATAATGGAATCCATATACAACCAATACGGGATGGTCATGATAAGGTTTATAAGTTGTTTTTAGATGCAATTGAAGGCAAAGAGGGAAGATTTCATGAGACTCTACTTGGCAAATAAGTTGATTATTTGGGACGTTCTTTCATTATCATGGATCCATCCCTTTCAATACATCGATATGGATTATCTCACGAAATAGCAATAGGGTTTTCTAGACATTTGTAATTCGTGGTTTAATTAGACAACATTTTACTTTGAACGGGTTACTAAGAGTAAAATTTGTGAAAAAGAACTCGTTGTATGGGAAATACTTCAAGAAGTTATGGAAGGGCATCCCATATTGCTGAATAGAACTCCCGCTCTACATAGATTAGGTATGTAGGCCTTCCAACCCATTTTAGTATAGGGACATGCTATTTTTTTACATCCATTAGCTTGTAAAGGATTCAATGGAGACTTTGATGGAGATCAAATGGCTATTCATATACCTTATCTTTGGAGGCTCAATGAGACTCATTTACTTATGTTTTCTTATACGAAACTCTTGTTTTTGGCTATTGGGAATCCCATTTTCGTACCAACTCAAGATGTGCTTATGGGACTGTATGTATTAACAAGTGGTAATCACCGAGGAATTTGTGCAAATAGGTATAAAACATGTAATTGTAAAAATCAAAAAATTAATGATAATACCTATAAGTATACAAAAGAACATTTTTTGTAATTCCTATTATGTAATTGGAGATTATCAGCTTAAAAGAATCAATTTAGATAATCCTTTGTGGCTCTAGAGGCAAATAGATCAACACATTCTTACTTCAAGAGAACCCCTTATCGAAGTTCATTATGAATCTTTAGGTACCTATCATGAGATTTATAGACCCTATCTAATAGTACGAAGTGTAAAAAACGAATTTCTTTATATATACATTTAAGCCACTATTGGTCATATTTTGCTTTATCGAGAAATTGAAGAAGCTATACAAAGTTTTTTCTAGGCCTGTTCATACGTTACCTATTCATATGGTATCCAAGCTAAGTAATTCCATGACACCAATGTGAATTTAGGACTCCTCAACTGAACTAAGACCTTGGCTCCTAAATTTCTACATTAATCAAGTTTCAGAAAAGGAAGTTTTCCAATCATTGACTCAAATCTACTATTGAACCCCACTCGGTGTAATATGCAAGTACTTATGGTAGAACAGGCCAATTTGGCCTATCATAATAAAGTGATGAATGGAACTTCCATTAAATGACTTATTAGTATATTAGTAGGTCACTTTGGAATGACATATACATCACACATTCTAGATCAAGTAAAGACTCCAGGGTTCCGGAAAACAACTATTACATCCATTTCATTAGGAATTGATGATCTTTTAACAATACCTTCTAAGGGTTACCTAGTCCAAGATGTTCAAAAACAAAGTTTTATTTTTAAAAAACACCACCATTATGGGAAGGAATGTACATACCATAGAAAAATTATGACAATTTTTTATGATATGGTATGCTACAAGTGAATATTTACAACAATAAATGAATCCTATTTTAGGATGATCGACCCTTTTAATCCAATCTATATGATGTCCTTTTCGGGAGCTAGAGGAAATGCATCTCAAGTAAACCAATAATAGGAATACGAGGATTAATGTCGGATCCACAAGGAAAAATGATTGATTTACCTATTCAAAGAAATTTATGTGTAGGATTATCTTTAACACACTATATCACTTCTTATTACGGGAACCGCAAAGGAGTTATGGATACTGTTGTACAAACATTAGATACTAGATATTTTACACATAGACTTGTTGAAGTAGTTCAACACATTGTGCGACGTAGAAAAGATTGTGGCACCATCCAAGGGATTTATGTTAGTCATCGAAATAGGATGATGTGAAAAAGAATTTTTATCCAAATATTGATTGGCCATGTATTAGCATACAATATATATATGGACCCATGATATATTGTCATTCGAAATCAAGATATTGGGATTGGACTTGTCAATTGATTCATAACCTTTCAAACATAACCAATATCTATCGAAACCCTCTTTACTTGTAAGAGTGCATCTTGGATCTATTGATTATGTTATTATTGAAGCCCTACCCATGGAAACTTGGCCGAATTAGGAGAAGATATAGGTATTATTATGCATCAATCTCTTCAGAAATCTAGTACTCACCAAGCATTAAGAACTTTTCATACTAGTAGAGTATTCATAAAGGGTACGTACTGTAGAACATGTAGGAGCCCTTTCTAATGGAAAAATAAAATTTAATGAAGGTTTGGTTCATCCTACACATACATTCCATAGACATCCTACCTTTCTATGTTATATAGACCTATATGTCACTATTGAGAATGAAGATATTCTACATAATGAACTATTTCATCCCAAAGTTTTATTTTATTCTAATTGAGTAATATGTAGAATTAGAGCAAGTAATTGCTAAGATTCCCGTAGGAACATCTGCTTTTAGTTATAAAGAAAAAGTACAAAAACATATTTATTCTAAAACCAAGGGAGAAATGCACTGGAGATTCGATGTATACCATGCACCTAAATTTACATATAGTAATTTCCATTTCTTACTTAAAACAAGTCCTTTATGGATATTATCAAGAGATTTGTACAGATTCAGTATCATCCTTTTTCACTCCACAAAGATCAAGATCAAATGAACATTCATTGTCTTTCTACAGATTGAAAAAGCCTTTCTATCCATAATCTTATTACAATAAAAAATACTCAAGGAAAATACAAATTCTTTCATTTTGGTCTTTCTGATAAAAAAAAAGCAGTAGTTCTGATTATTCATAATTTCGTCAAATTGTATATACAAGTCATTCTATTCTCTATAATAATTCTGATTTCTTTTTATTTTCAAAGTGGCAAAGAAATAGATTCATCATTCAATTCCAACGGATTCAAGATGAAAAGATGGAAATGGAATAATGCCTTGTTCCAATATTTTGATTGAAATACCAATAAATGGTATTTTTCGAAGAAATAGTATTATTGTTTATTTTGATGATCCTCAATACAGAATAAAGAGTTTTGGAAATGCTAAATATGGTAGTTTAGGATTGCATTCAATTCTAAAAAAAGATTTGATTGAGTATCAAGGGGTCAAAGAATTTACGCCAAAATTCTAAATGAAAATAGATCCATTTTTTTATTCTTGAGGATGTGCATAATTTACCATAATCTACTTCCTTAATGGTGTAGAATAATAGTATCATTGGAGTAGATAGACAAATCAATTTTAATACAAGAAGCCGAGTGGACAGATTGGTACGAGTTGAGAGAAAAAAAAGATTGAATTTAAAATCTTTCCTAGAGATATCCATTTTTCTGTAAGATAAATGAGATACTTTGACACAATGGCATCTTAATATCACCGAAAATATTTTGTTATGGTTCGACCTGTAATCATATATGAAATAATATATGGTATAAATTTAGAAACACGTTTTTCCAAGGATCCATTGAGAGGAAAGGATAATCTAGAACTTTGAGTTGTAAATTATATCCTTTATGGCAATGGTAAACCAATTCAAGGAATTACTGAGATAATTATTCAATTAATTCCGACCTATCTAGTGTTGAATTGGAACAAAAACAAAAAAAAGTTCTTCTATAGAATAGGCCAATGCCTCCTTTTTTGAAGTAAGTACAAATGGTCGGATTCGATATTTCCAAAGAATAAATTTAGGAAAACCCTATATTTCATATACGAAAAAAGGAAGGATCTCTTAGGTGCAAGATGGATCTCTAATAATAGGGAAAATTGCAATAACGCATTTTTTCTATTTATCCCAAGGAAATAATTCAACAACTACTTAACCAAAATCAAAGAATTATTAGTACATTCTTGAATAGAAGTAAGGAGTCATAATCTTTACTAATTTCTTTATCATCTAATTGTTTTAAAATAGGTTCATTCAATGATAGAAAATATACCAATGTGATATAAGAATCAATTCAAAGAGATCCTAGAATTCCAATATGTAATTAGTTAGGCCAATTAGGAATAGCCTCTCAAATTGAAAATTTTTATTACCTTTTAAAAACCCATAATAAGATCTCGTCAACTAAATATTTATAACTTAAAATTTAAAACAAACTTTTCAAGTAATTAAATATTATTTAATGGATGAATGTAGTAGAATTTCTAATCCATATCCATGCAACAACATCTTTTTGAATCCATTCAACTTAGATTGGCATTTTCTTCATCATAACTATGATCCTAATTATCATTATTGTGATGAAACATGTCTAATAATTAGCCTTGGGAAGTTTCTTTGTGAAAATGTATAGATAGACAAAAATGGATAACAATTTATGGACTCATTGTGGCATGAGAATTTTTATTTACGAATCCTTTTGTTTAATTTTTAAATTACATATTATTTGATTTCCTTGGATTTTCCACTTTTACTTTTTTCAAATTAGATAAATATTCCAACCCTATAATTTCTTATTCCTCGGGTTACACCGTACAGAAGGGCATATTTGACTCTATTCAGTATTTATAGAAAAAGAATAGAATTTAAAAAAGAAATAACAAATCAAATATCAAATAGATATAATAGATATCTAAATAAATATAGATAATTAGTCTATCTATAAGTAAAGAGGATATCATGTGAAAAATGTAATTGACTCTATCCCTTGGGTTATTAGCCATTCGTCGGGAGTTTTGGGTTTAATACCGATATTTTAGTAATAAATCCAATAAATCTAAGTGTAGTACTGTGTGTATTGATTTTTTTTAAAAGGGAGTATGTGCGGGTTGTTTATTTCAAGAATATGTTGGTCTAAACAACTACACTTTTTTCGGTATAACCAGTAAAGAAAAGGTGCATGATTTTGCGAATTACTTCTGAATAAATTAAGAAATCATATTGAAGGATCATAGGATTTCATGATTCATTAGTAAATTCACTTTGATTCTACATTAGCCAATAATGTGGGATCGATGATAGGGTAAAATCTAAACCTTTTGAAGTCCGTTCCTAGCATGGTATTATTTCTACTACTATGTTAATACATAGTTAATACAGAAATAGTATCAAAATGAAGAGTTAAAATATTTTTAGATATAAAACACTCATGTTGATCAAAAACTGATTTGAAGTTGTCCATTATTTGATTGTAAAAAATTAAAAATTAAAAAAGGTATTTCACCCCCTCTCTTTTCTATCTTTTTTATTCAATGCTGAATTGATAACCTATGTATAAAGTATGAAGAATTATTTGGATTTGAAGAAAAAAAAACAACCCTGTTGACAATGATTTGTTTGGTCAAAGGATTCCTCTGAATGTTATATTCCTGAATGAATGATGAGTTTCGATATTTTTGAATATGAATAAAGGATATGCTCATTACATTATAATCAATATATATAGGAATTCCTAAAAGTAATTGAGTGGGAGAGCCAAATGAATAGAAATATTTATGTTTGGTTTGGGAAGGGATCATGGAAGTTTTGAAATGAATGGAAAGATAATTTACTTTCATTAAGTGAAATATTAGATAATTGAAAATAGAGAATCTTGAGCCTGAGCTTGCTTACAAAAAGTAGAAATGGAGGTGGATCAATTTCGAGTGAATGGATATTTTGAAATAGAAAGAGAAAAATTGAATTTGATTACTTTAACTTATAAGACCTTGGAACAATTAGAAACCATTCATTTTGAAAAACAAAGAGTGATTAATCAAGTTCGACAATGTGTTTTCCAACAAGCTTTACATGGAGCTATAAGAACTCTAAATAGTTATTTAAACAATGAGTTACATTTACGTACCATCACTACTAATATTGGCATGTTTGGAATGATGAGAGAAATAACAGGTTAGTCCTTCTACAGTAGGCATTATTTTTTTGTCTTTTAAAAAAACATAAAGAATTAAGAAATACTAATGATAACCATTCAAGCACGTGAAATTAGTAGTATTATTCATGAATATATTGAGAAATACAATGGAGAAGTAAATATTTCAAATATCGATACTATACTTCAAGTAGGAAATGTGATGAATGCTCAAAAAGCACTAAAATTATCATGATTTTATTCACTTTAATTGTTTAAAAATATATATATTTATATCATTTTATAATATTTCTATATAAATCTATCTTTTTGGAATCACGGAAATTTTTATTTTTCAGGGATTTTCGCTTAAAAAAGTAACTTAAAGACTCAAAGAAAAATACCGAAGGCAATACATCACAAATATATTCATAAAGTAAATGAGGAAAACTAAAAAAAAGATGGAAAAATTGGACAAAATGGGTCAAAAATGTCAAAATGTCAAAAAGGTGGAAATCGTGCACGTAGCATTCCAGCCGTGCTGGCCAACACACGCAACATGCCCAGCCAAGCCGAGCAATGCGCGCGCATCGCCCAATCCATATGTACTCGTGCCCATCAGTGTCCGTTCCGTGCGCGCCGCCATCCATTTGTGCCTCATTCCGCTCGCGTCGTCGCCCCTACCTACCATGCTATCAATAATGACGTCATCATTCACTACTCCGCGTTTCCTTCATTTTTCCACCCACTTTTTCTTCCTCTCCTCACCTATAAATACCCTTATTCTCTTCATATCAAACCATACCTCAAAACACATCTTCCTCTCTCTTTATTTTTCTCCATTTCATAGTTTTTGGTTTTTCATAGTTTTTAGTTTTTTTCTTAGTTAGTGTTTCTTAGTTTTAGAGTTCTTCTATATTTGAGAAAAACTAATTATGTTTTTGTAATTTATTTTCTTTTTGATTCAATAAATGGCAGTGCAAATTCCGTATGGAGGTTTTCTAGCAACAGGAATAACATCAAAGTACTTTAAGGATTTTATTTTCTTTGTAGTTATTTTTTATACTTTATTCTTACATGTTATATTTAATTTGTCTGTGATTAAATTTAACTTTGCTGACTGTTTAAAACATGATATAATAATAACGTTGTTATCCTTGCGAAATATTAAATAGGTAAAAATCTCTAAAAAGAATTGATTTTGTTTTTATTCAAGATTTCATATTAAGAATGTTAGAGAGAAATATATTATTTTTCATTACAAACTTAAATCTAAAAATTAGATTTTAAGGTTTAATTATCCGGTCTGATTTAGAGTAGTGCTCTTTTATTTTTTGGTACAATTTCTAGGTAGTTAGAGTGAAGCACTATTTCAAAAGTTTTTATAAGAATTATTATCTCAAAAAAGAATTAATTTAATTAACCAAATTAGTTATCAACCTCACCCATAAGTGTTAATTGATTTGTTTAGTTAACAAAGAATATCTAACCCCACCAAAGATGGTATTAAAAAGAGAGAATCAATAAATATCAATTTATATCTTTAATAACCTAAATAATATGAGCAAGCATAATTAACTTAGTCATTATATCCACAAATACTCCACTATTATAAAAGATAAAATTTTCATAAATGTTTATTGAATTTGTATCTATGTTTATTTTTATGTCATTAGATTAAAAATACAAAACCCCAAAATATCGTGATAGGATGTTTAAGATTTAATTTCTTTTTTAAAAGTTTGAAAAATAAATTAAAAATCATATGCATTCCTTCCTTCGATCGACATTAGTAGTATACTAATCATTTTCAATGAAATGATTCGTGCACTTGTGAGAGTTTTATAAATATAAAACCAAAGTATTGGCAGAATCGGTGATGCCGAAAAGATAGATTTATATAAAAATATGATAAAATCATATAAATATATATATATATATATATATATATATATATATACATATATATATATATATATGTATGTATATATAATCAATTAAAGTGAATAAAATTATGGTAATTTTAGTGTTTTTTGAGCACTAATCACAACCCCCAAAAAGAATCTTGCTAGTCCCTTAGCAAGAGATGCAATAAAAACTAAAAATTAAACTATCATAAATCACTTCCGTGGATTGATACGGTTGCATTTAGTCTATGCAACAAGCCTTTAAACCCTTAGGTTGCCCTAGTGGAAGAGTTTGAGTCTCGTGAGGGTTTTCAGTAATGATACCCATAAACATTGAACTAAATGTAAAAATTAAAAGAAATAATAAAAATAACCACTTAAAAACTATAATTACAAAAAAATTAAAAGTTAACTTTTTAAAAAAAATAAAAGAAAACAACATGAAACATAACACAAAAATATCTCACACTTTTTAATCTCTTTTAAGATCATAATTAAAATCTAAAGCATAAGTTATTTTAATCTTTTTGAACAATCATGATTTATTATAATAATTAGTCGAAAATCATTTTTATATTTCATATAAAAAATATTTCAATTTAATTTCACCCAATTTCAGTGTCACGAATCCGAATTCGCTTCGACTCTATTCCTTACTAGTCAATACTCTCAAAACACTGAATCCTATGGGTTTAAACACTTATACTAATTTATATGCGAAAGATTTGATGTATAGAAATGAACTAATATGTTCACATATGTATAAAGAATAAAGGCTCAAAGTGTTATTTTAACATTGATCTCATGAAAAGAATCGAATGTATAAATTATAAAGATATCATATATAAAAATTATTTTCTTGCATAAATCAAACTCATTAAGAAACAATTTCAAGATATATGTCTTTTACAAATGAAGAGAATGCAATGATTTTTTAGGAAATTACTTCCTATATATTTCTTTTGTAATTAGCCTCACTCACAACTTTGTAGGCATTGTAGGTCATAGTATGTAGATTATACTATATATTCTTTATCTTTCTATTTTTTCGAAAGATTTTTTTCAATATATATATATTTTTTAAAGATTCAACCCATGTACAGATTGTACATTTGTTTTAGGATTTTGGTGAGTGGTTAATTTTATGGCTTTTTTTTGTTTGTTTGATTTTGGTTTAGTTAATCCCATATATGTCTTTTTTGTAGCAGTCATGCATGAATGAGATAAAAGCATATACTATCAATTTCAACTTAAATCATTTAATCTAAGCAAAAATAATAATAAACAATATACGACACTCTATTAAGATAAGAGAAAAAAATTCATACATTCAATGCTAATACCTATAGAGATCATCTAAATATTTGAAGAAATAATAAATGTGTTTGGAGTATAAACATATATATTTCACTCTAAATAAAGGAAATTAGGCTCAAATTATATCTCACAAAGTTAGTCTCCACTACAAAAAATTCATAAACACTGATTTTGGGTTTAATATAATTTTCACATCTTATCAAGAAATACTAGTTATGACAAAAACTAACTAATTACCAAAAACAAATTAAAAAATATTTCATGATATGTTTTCAAAAATTAATCTAATAGTACAAAAGACTTAACTATTTACTTAAATTTGATTTAAAGAAATGATAAATTTTTGTGAGAACTGTTTTTTAAAACTAATTCTAAAATTACAAAAATAACTAAATCACACAAAGAAAATAAAACCAAACATAAAAAAATAAAAATGTGAATATAAAAATAAAATAAAAATTAGTTTTTTTTTTATTTTTTTGAAATTATTAAATTTTTTTTTAAATTGAGCATGATGACTTTTCACCACCCTCAACCTAGAACTTACATTGTCCTCAATGTTACAACTATAAATTAAAGATAAAGAGAAAAGAGAAGAAAAATTACCTATTTCCTGAGAATGTGCAACTAGTAATAGAGAAATGCAAGTGCATCCATCATGTTCATTAAAGTGCACACAGACAAATCGTTATGAACTTCTAACATCTCAACAAATATTTTTAGTTTTAACAATTTAAAAACTATTCACATGTAATTAAAATAAAATAAACAATAGATATTAAATAAATAAAACAAATAAAAGAAAATTACCTAAAATGATGGGTTGCCTCTCATACAGCGCTTAGTTTAACGTCTTAGCAAGACGTAACTTTATAATGCTAAGGGTTACTCAGCCAAATGCAATCCATTTCAGTAATGTTGTTTGGTTCTTCTAACTAAGGCTTCACACGATGCCCATTGACTTTGAATGTTTTTTGTGTCTTGGAACCCAATAGTTCTACTACTTCATGTGAAAATATCTGAACTATTTTGAATGATCCATCCCATCTTGATCTTAGCTTTCCTGGAAATAATCTCAAATGAGAGTTAAATAAAAGAACTTTCATTCCAAGGTGAAGAGTCTTAGGAACAAGCATCTTGTCATGATAGCGCTTAGTACGCTCTTTGTATAATTTGGCATTCTCATAGGCTTTGTTCCTAATTTATTCCAACTCATTAAGACGGAGTAACTATTATTCTACTACTTTATCTAAATCCATATTTAACTCTTTAATTGTCCAGTAAGCCTTGTGTTCGAGTTCAACTAGAAGGTGGCACACTTTTCCAAAGATTAACTAGTAATTGCTTATCTCAATAGGTGTTTTGAAGCGATGCGGTATACCCATAAGGAATCATTTAACTTAAATTCCCAATCCTTCCTTGAAGGACGCATAGTATGCTCCAATATTCTCTTAATTTGCCTATTACTTACTTCCACTAAACCAAAAATTTGAGGATGATATGGAGTAGCTACTTTATGTGTGATGTTGTACTTGTTTAGTACTCCATCAAAGATCTTGTTACAAAAATGCCTACCTTCATCACTTATTATAACTCTAGGCATTCCGAACCTACAGAATATTAAATCCTTCAAGAATTTAACAACAATATTAGCATCATTGGTTTTAGTGAGGATAGCTTCTACCCACTTGGATAAATAATCCATAGCAACCAAAATATATTGAAAACCATTGAATGGGGGAAAAGGACTCATAAAGTCAATCCCCCATACATCGAAGAGTTTAATAACTAAATTAGATGTCAAAGGCACTTCATCTCTTTTGCATATGTTTCCTATTCTTTGACATCTATCACATTGTGCACAAAACATATGAGAATGTTTAAAAAGAGTGGGCCAAAAGAATCCAGACTGTAATACCTTACGGGCTGTCTTTTCACCACCAAAATGATCCCCACACTGAAGTTCATGACAAAAAGTTAGAATGCTATTATGTTATTCTTCATGTACACATCTCTAGATGACTTGATCTTGACCAATCTTGTATAAATAAGGGTCATCCCAAAAATAGTCCTTAATCATTTTAAAAAAAACCTTTTCTTGTCCTGATATGAAGTGTTAGGTTGCAAAACACCAGTGGAAAGATAGTTTACAATATCAGCATAACATGGGTTTGGACCTATTGAAAATAATTGTTCATCAGAAAAGGTTTCAACTATTTTTTCATTACTCTCATCTATAAGAGAATTGAAGTCAGAAATAAATCTAAACAAATGGTCAGCTACTAAGTTTTCACTGCCTTTCTTATCCTTTATTTCTAGATCAAATTCTTGTAAGAGTAAGACCCACCTGATTAATCTTGGCTTAGCATTTGGTTTACTTAATAGGTATCTTAAAAAAACATAATCAGAATGCACAATCACTTTAGATCCGACTAAATAAGACCTGAATTTTTCTAAAGAAAACATTATAGACAAGAATTCCTTTTCAAGGGTGGTATAATTCATTTGGGCATCATTGAGTGTTTTGCTATCATAGTAGATGACATGCAAACACTTATCCACTCTTTGTCTCAAGAATGCTCTGATAGCATAATCAGAAGCATCGCACATTATTTCAAAGGGTAAAGACCAGTTTGGTGCCATAATAACAGGGGTATATGTTAGTTTCCCTTTCAAGGTATTAAAGGCAATAAGGCAGTCATTGTTGAAATTAAAATAAACATCTTTTGATAGCAAGTTTCTCTTTCAAGGTATTAAAGGCAATAAGGCAGTCATTGTTTAAATTAAAATAAACATCTTTTGATAGCAAGTTACATAAGGATCGGTGATGCCGGTTTTGCTCATCAAGGTTTTGGCACCGTTGCTGGTAATTTAAAAAACAATCAAAAACTTGATGAAGCAGAACCGACATCGTCGATCCTACATATACTTTGATTTTATATTTATAAAACTCTCACAAGTGCATGAATCATTTCATAGAAAATGATAAGTATACTCCCAAGGTCGATCTAAGGAAGGAATATATGTGGTTTTTAATTTATTATTCAAACTTTTAAAAATGAAATTAAATCATAAACATTCTGTCACGATATTTGGGTTTTTGTGTTTCTAATCTAAGAACATAAAAATAAACATAGATACAGATTCAATAAACATTTATGCAAATTTTATCATTTAAAATAGTAGAGTATTTATGGATATAATAACTAAGTTAATTATGCTTGCTCATATTATTTATATTATTAAAGATATAAATTGATATTTATTGATTTTCTATTTTTTATATGAATACCACATTTTGTGGGGTTAGATATTCTTTGTTAACTAAACAAATCAATTAACACCTATGGGTGAGAATGATAACTAATTTGGTTAATTAAATTAATTTCTTTTTTTCTAAGAGATTGAAAATGAACCATTTAAATACCACCTTTGGTGGGATTATATAGTTTAAACTTTATTCAAGGTGTCCAAATTAAACCTAAAAATTTAATTATCCAAGTACTAATTTTCAAGTTTTAAAAACAATACTGAAAACATGTTGTCAATACATTTTCAGATAATAATTCTTATAAAAAAAATTTGAAATAAAGTTTTACACTAACTACCGGGCGATTGTACTAACAAATAAAAGAACACTACTGTAAATCAGACCAGATAACTAAACCTTAAAATCTAATTTTCATATTTAAGTTTGTAATGAAAAATAATATATTTCTCTCTAACATTCTTGAATAAATAAATATTTCGCAAGCATAACAACGTTATTATTATATCATGTTTACAAACAGCCAGCAAAGTTAAATTTAATCACAAACAAATTAAATATAACATATAATAATAAAGCATAAAAAACAACTATAAATAAAATAAGATCCTTACAGTACTTTGATATTATTCTTGTTGCTGGAAAACCTCCTAATGGAATTTACACTTCCATTTATTGAATCAAAAAATAAATAAATTACAAAAACATAATTAGTTCTTCTCAAAAAGAGAAGAACTCTAAAACTAAGAAAAAAAACTAAAAACTAAGAAATGGAGAGAAAGAAAGAGAGAAGAAGATGTGTTTTTAGGTGTGATTTGAAGTGAATAGAATGGGGGTATTTATAGGTGAGGATGGGAAGAAAAAGTGGATGGAAAAATGATTAAAAATGGAGATGTGGATGATGATGTCATACTACTCACGTCATGGTAGTGTGGGGTGAGGTGGAGCAATGCATGCGCATTTCTCATTGCGATTTCGTCCTTTTTGACCCATTTTGTCCAAATTTTCCATCTTTTTTTTACTTTTTCTAATTTACTTTATGAATATCTTTGTGATGTATTGCCTCCAGTATTTTTCTTGAGTCTTTAAATTACTTTTTTAAGCAAAAATACCCGTGATTTCAAAAAGATAAATTTATATAGAAATATGATAAAATCATATAATTATATATATTTTTAATCAATTAAAGTGAATAAAATCATGGTAATTTTAGTGCTTTTTGAATACTCATCAGATGAAATTGCTCATATTTATGGTCTTGATGAAGTAATGACAAGTGAATTAGTAGAATTTGAAGAGGGCACGATAGGCATTGCTCTGAATTTGGAATTAAATAATGTTGGTGTGGTATTAATGGGTGACGGTTTGATGATACAAGAGAAATTTTCTGTATAAGAAATAGGGAAAATTGCTCAGATACCGATAAGTGAGACTTTTTTAAGATGTGTTATAAATGCCCTTGCTAAACCTATTGATGGTCGAGGTGAAATTGCAGCTTATGAATTTCGATTAATTGAATCTCTTGCTCCGGTTATTATTTCAAGATGTCCTATATATAAGCCTCTTCAATGAGAACTTATTGTTATTGATTCAATGATACCTATAGGACGCAGTCAACAAGAATTAATTATTAGGGACATGCAGACTGGTAAAATAGCAATAGCCATAAATACAATTCTTAATGAACAAGGGAAAAGTGAAATATGTGTTTATGTAGCTATTGGTAAAAAAGAATTTTAAATGGATAAAGTGGTATCTGCTTTATAAGAAAGGGGTGCAATGGAATACACTATTGTGGTAGCTAAAACAATGGATTCTCCGGGTGCATTACAATATTTGTCTCCTTATACAGGAGTAACCTTGGCTAAATAATTTATGTACCGTGAACAACACACTTTAAATTTATGACGATCCCTCCAAACAAGAACAAGATTATTGAAAAATGTCTCTTTTATTACAAAGACCACCAGGCCACAAAGCTTATCCAGGAGATGTCCTTTATTTGTGTTCATGCATTTTGGAAAGAGCTGCAAAATCAAGTTCTCAGTCAAGTGTAGGAATTATGACTGCTTTACCAATAGTTGAGACCCAATTTGTAGATGTTTCGGCTTATATTCCTACTAATATAATTTCCATTACAAATGGGAAAATATTCTTATATGTCTATGTATTCAATGTTGGAATTAGACCTGCTATTAATGTGGGTATTTTTGTTTCTATAGTAGGATCCGCATCTCAAATTAAAGCCATGAAACAAGTAGTTGGAAAACTAAGATTAGGATTGGTGCAATTTGTAGAATTAGAAGCCTTTACACATTTCACTTTTGATCTCAATAAAGCTACTCACAATCAATTGGCAAGGGGTGAGTTACTCAAATAATCGCAATTTTTCCCTCTCATCGTGGAAGAACAATAGATGATGACTATTTTTATTGGAACAAATGGTTATCTTGATTCATTAGAAATTGGACAAGTAAGGAAATTTCTCGTTGAGTTACGTACTTACTTTAAAATGAATAAACCTCAATTCCAAGAAATCATATCTTCTACCAAGACATTTACAGGGAAAGCAGAACTTGTTTTGAAAGGGGTGATTCAAAAACATTTGTTCCAAATAATATTATAAAGGAATTTATTGTTGTCATCTTTATAAAGATTAACAAAACAATCTTAAGTCAAAATAATAATGAAATTAGAAAAAATAAATGATTAAAAAATATTATATTATATTCTAATTATAATAGAATATAAAATAATAAAATATATTCAAAAAATAGGTAGATAATATCAAGAATGAAAATAGACGCTTTTCATTCCTATTTTTTATATTTATTTTCTTTTCACATTACTATTCAAATCGAAAAAAATGAATATATGAAAGAAAATTTCAAGAATTGTATATTCAACAATTAAATGATTTTTCTATTTTCTATTTCTTATTAGTTCTATTTTTTAGCTAAAAATAAAAAAATTGAGAATATATAAATCTTGACTATAAATACCAAATAAAGTAAACACAAGCAGGTAGCAACAATCGAACCCACATCGTTAGCTTGGAAGGCTAAAGGCTATAGTCCACATTGATTCATAATTTAGAACAACGTCCCTAATTTAAAACCGAACATGAAACTTTGGTTTCATTCAGCTCCTTTATGGACTATGGATAAATTTTCAAACGTAAAATATGAAATAAATTCAAAATTTGACCCATAACGTTTATGTCAACTTTTCGGTATGAATGTAATCAAAACGACTTGCTTTCTGGATGATCTTTATAGAAAAAAGGCATTATACCAATATTTCTAGTTAATTTGTTCTCTATTTCTATTTGAGGAAATCCTTAGGAAAAGATTTTTTTTCTACCGAGCTAAAACAATGTATTTGCCTATGACTATAGTAAAGCAAAGTCATTGTTTTATAGTTATTTTTCTTCAATTTTCCACATACAAAAACAAAAATTGAAGATTTAGTTACGATTTGAAATAAATTTTCTATCTTTATGCATGGATCATTTACTCATACTCGTTCAATTGGAAATATTAATTGATCAAATTCAAAAAAAATTATGTTTTGTAATTTCATAGTTCAATTTTCTCAATTTCTAATTGACTCTTGGATACAAATCACAAGAATGTATATTCTTCCTCGAATTTTTCATTGAAATGTAAAGGATAAAATCCTTTTAAGAAATAAATTTTTGGTTGGAGACCAATATTAATCAAACCGAGGACCCCTTAATTATTAAGAGGTTAATAGAACCAATCACATTTTTAGTATTAAAATATACCCACTATAATCCAATTATTATATATAAATGAACCTTTTGTCAAACAAGAAACTTGGCCAAAATGAAAAGTTAGAATCATAAAAGAATTATAAAGATGGGACGCGAGTTTTGTTAGAAAACCTAATAGGATTGGGAAAAGATGACTCATTTAAATAAAGAAATAAAAATAAGAAGTGTTTTCTTTTACTAAATTTTTTTGACAGATATATCTCGACAAAACTACTTAAATCATAATATAAAAAAACATTGTGCAAAAATCCAAAATGAAATATTTCCTTTTTCGGTAAATAGAATATCAATTAAATAATAAAAAAATAAGTAAGGTAAGAAACTCAAATACAAAAATCCATTTTTTATTATGATTCTTTTATTCTAATTTATTATGATAAAATAAGTCAGGTTGAGCTTGCTTAGGCCAAGTCGTGGAAATGAAAGGGTCATTGGGACAAAATCAAAATGTTTTTTTTTCTATATCTACACATTTAATATAGAATCTATATTAATATAGAAAGATATAGAATAATATGTATAAATAATATAGAAATTTGATTAAAAATAGAGTTTCTAATTGAGTTTTTATATAATATAGAAACAAATTGAAAGTTTAATATAAAACTAAGATAACAAATAAGGAAGTTTCAAGCCTTATTTTTTCTAATGTTACGAAGTAATTATACTTTTTCAAGTGGAGAGAGGGTTGAATGGACTCTGAAGTGTTAGATTGATAATCTGTTGTACGTGTTTTTCATACCGAGGGTTTGAATCCCTCTCTTTCAGTTTTTGTTGAAACCTTTTATATTTTCTTTCTTCTTTCAAATTTAGTGCAATTTTTTTCTTTCTTTTCAATTTTTTGAAGATGTGGAAAATAAAAACCTTATTTATTTTCTTTTTTATTCTTTACGTCTAGGATTATGCCTTGGATCATTATATAGAAATCTGAAGATGATGAGAGAAACAAGGAATATCACTACTAAATAAACAAATAGTTTGAGACTAATAATTACACAATCTCCATATTTTTAGGAAAAAAAGAATAAATTCTCTTTTTTATTATTATATATCTCATTATTTTGTATATTTTGTTTATATTTTGACACCAAGAAATAAATAAAAAGAAATAAGGAAATAAAAAAATGAATTTTGAATAGAAATAGGAAAATGGATAATATTTTTCATTACTAATTTTTTTCATACCAACAATTAAATATTGTAGATGACTTCAATAAGGTTTTTCAATTAGAAAGGGTCAAAATGAGAAATATGGTGTCATTCAGATTTTTTTGTAGCTTTACAAAAAAATTAATGAATTGTGGGTTCATACTATAACACTTATCCTATCTCATCACTTCTTAGAATATTTTTGAATAAGATATGTATTTATCTATGACAGTATTAAAGATCTTATCAAAAACTTACATTAACTTGCCAAACTAAGTATATTAAGCATAGCAAACATTTTGATCTTGAGGATAATTGTATTTATTTTTGTTAAGTTATTAATAGAAGGGAAAATGAATAAAATCAATAAAAAAATAAATTTTTTTTTATTAAGTTATTACTAGAATAGAAAATGAACAATCCATTTGAACTCGCCCAAACAAAAAAAAAACATTACATTCTCAAATCAAAAGAGAATAGAAAAATCATACTTTTTTCAATATCTTAATTGAATTATATGTAATGATTAATAAATTTAATTTAATTCGACATCTCCACATATAAATAAAATTATAGCAATTATTTTATTGATATTTAGAGTGGAGTTGATGAAATAATAAATACAAATATTAATGTTTATTAGTGCCAATAATATAAATGTGACGTGTTCAAGTGGTAAGGCATGGAACAATCAATGGATTGTTCCAAGATCCATATAATTTTACTAATAGGAAACAATCAATGAATTGTTACAAGATACATATAATTTTACCAAAGTAAATTATATACCTTTGATATAAATAGTATATGCATGTAGGGAATCCTACATACATGCTTACATCATAACCTACCTCAGGATATATCGGGTAACTTTGAGGTAATATTGCCTCAAGATTCAATACTAGCTTATCCATATTACTTTATGGATAATCATAATCTTGACTACAAGATTATGGTTAATATTGAATGTGGATTTTGATTGTTACAAATTACTATCTTGAGGTAACCATAATCTTGATATGTTTCAATATAGTAATCATATATATATATATATATTAATATGAATAAGCTATGAGATTATTCATACTACTAGATAATCATAAGTTACAATGGTTACCGATAACCATATATGGTAGCTTATTCATACAATGGTAATCATATTCATACTACTATATGACTACTATACATGACTATTATATGAATAGGAACACGTTCTTATAGTAGTCATAAGGCTACTATATCTTGGGATTACTATATTACCTCAAGATTACCCAATATAATAGTGAATAGGAACACGTTCTTATAGTAGCTAGTATATAGGGTTCTTATATTACTACTATATGACTACTATTGGGTAATTAATCTAGTCAAAAGTAATATTAGCCAATATTATAGATTACTATATAGTAGTCAAAGTAAGCTACTACAATACGGGGTTCTAATCTTTTGAGGTAATCCTACCATTATATATAGATTACTCGTATAATATTATTACCAAACTAATATTTTAGTCAAAGGTACGATAGTGGATGCTGCCCAGCTTAATGGCATTGGTCACCACCTATCTTATTACCTTTTTTTCATATTGAAAAAAAGAAAAAGAAAAAGAAAATGAAAATTAAGGTCCCTTTATTCAAACTTTAATATAACATATTTTCCTGTAAGATTACTTGTGATGTCCATCAATTGTATTGTATATAATTTTTAATTTTACTATTAAAAAAATTACTCACACAATCGAATATTTGTACAGAATGATATGTTAGTCCATCTTAGAATAATTTTCTAATTCTATTACTTTATTTTCAATCCAAATTTATCGAAAATATTTTAAAATTATAAAAACAAATTATTTTTCATTTAAATTTTTTATTTATAGCCATAAAAATCAATATATTTGCAAACTCAAAAAAATTATCAATTAATTTTATGTCTTATCATGAATTTTTTATCATGATTCCAATTGCCACCCTACTCAAAACACTAGTTACTAATTCAAAACATTATAATTTTTTTTGGCCTAAATGAAATTTATCAATAAACATTAAACATATAAAAAAATTATCTAAAGCAAAAAAAAAACAGCATATATATATATATATTACTTTGAAATATTAATATATAGATAACTCCATTCATCTAATAATCTTACAGTAAGATTTATACTTTGTTTATTTCATTGAATCACATATTAAACATATCTTTAATACTTAATACTTTCTCAAGTCCACAGGTTTAACTAACATAGACCAATAAGGTTCCTAAAGCAATATATACATTATAATTTTACATTTAATTAATAGATGAGCATCATTTTATGCAAATATATAACTCTTGATTCATACATCATTGATCATTGATGCTTAGCATTGGGTCCTAATTGAAAGCTGGGCAGCCCAAATGTTTCCCTAAAAATGCGCTTATCGGGAAAGGAGTCACCCAGACTTAAAACCAACACATTGTTGGCTTCTTTGGGCGATGTAGGACTCCAACACTCCCCCTCATATCGGACGGGGACACCGCAAAGATCGATACCCAGCCGGTACAGCAACCAGACACCGGGGAACTCAGGGAAGTGGGCACATCGCGACCCCCAGGATCAGCTCTGATATCAAATTGAAAGCTGGGTAGCCCAATATTTCCCTCAAAACGCACTAATCAGGAAAGGGGCCACCTAGACTTATAACTAGCACATTGTTGGCTTCTTTGGGCGATGTGGGACTCTAAAACTCCCCCTCAATTTTGCGCGTAAATATCAATCATGCCCAACTTGCTTAGTGAACCGTATAATGCCTTCTTGGAAACTCCTTTGGTAAGCATATCTACAAGCTGCTCTTCTGTGGGAACAAAAGGAAAACTAATAAGTTTGGCATCTAACTTCTCTTTTATAAAGTGACGATCAACATCTACATGCTTAGTGCGATCATGTTGTACTGGATTTTGTGATATATCAATGGCTGCCCAATTGTCATAATACATCTGCATAGTATTTTTGAGTTCGAAACCCAAATCCAATAACAAAGTTCTTATCCACAGCAATTCGCAAACCCCATGAGCCATACCTCTATACTCGGCTTCAGCCCTAGATCGTGCCACCACTTTTTGCTTCTTACTTTTCCATGTAACCAAATTTCCTCCCACAAAGGTGAAATAACCCGGTGTTGACTTTCTATCTGTAATACTTCCTGTCCAATCTGCATCTTTGAATCCACAGACTTCAAGAGGATTCTTGTGTTTAGAGAACATTACTCCCCTTCCTGGAGCCGATTTCAAATACCTTAAAATTCTCAAAACATCATTCATATGGTTCTCACTTGGATTTATGCATGAACTAACTCACCACACTTACTGCATATGCAACATCTGGTCTAGTATGAGCTAAGTAAATCAAATGTCCAACCAATCTCTGATAGCGAGCTCGATCAGTTGGTATCTAATTTGGATACTCTGCTAAACAATGGTTTTGCTCAATAGCAGTGTCAATAGGTTTGCAATCCAACATACTTGTCTCTGTTAGTAGATCAATAATGTACTTCCTCTGACACAGATATATTCCTTCTCTTCCCCTGGCTACCTCAATTCCTAAGAAGTACTTTAGTTCACCTAAGTCCTTCATCTCGAATTCAGAGGATAGTTGTCTTTGTAATTTATCCATCTCAATAGTATCATCACCAGTGATTACCATATCATCAACATAAATGATTAGGGTTGTTACCTTCCCTCATTGATGTTTGAGAAATAGAGTGTGGTCTGAATTACTCTGTTTGTAACCAACCTTTTGCATGAACTGTGAAAACCTTCCAAACCAAGCTCGAGGGGATTGCTTGAGGCCATACAAATACTTCCTTAATTTGCATACAAAATTACAAGGAGAATCAACTACATACCCAGGTGGAAGACTCATGTACACCTCCTCGGCTAATTCTCCATGAAGAAATGCATTCTTGACATCAAACTTCCGAAGTGGCCAGTTTAGGTTAGCAGTAAGTGAGAGCAGAACTCGAATCGTGTTCATTTTGGCAATAGGAGCAAAAGTCTCATCATAGTCTACACCATACGTTTGAGTAAACCCTTTTGCTACAAGACGAGCTTTATACTGATTTACGGATCCATCACCATTATGTTTTACAGTAAACAGCCATCGATAACCAACTACCTTTTTTCCTTGTGGTGGTGGCACAAGTTGCCAAGTATCGTTCTTCTTTAACACATCCATCTCTTCAGCCATTGCCTTCCTCCATATTGGATCTCCCAACGCATCCTGCACTTTGTTAGCTACTGATACACCAGATATTTGATTCATAAATGATTTATATGACTTAGATCATCTTTTAGTGGACATGTAATTGGCTACTGGTATTTTGATTTTGCATGAATATTTGGTTCATACCTTTTGGCTGGTTGACCTCCAGTAAACCTATTTGGTAACACATATTGTCCAACATTAGACTCGATGCTATTAGTATCAGTAGGTGTACATACCTCAGATGAGTGACCTTCAGTACCAGAGAGTTGTTAATCAAGGGTAGGAGTAATGCCTGAGGGTATAGTTGTGTCTTCAATGTTTGCTTCTGCAATGACTGGATTCAATGAATTAGAAGTCTCATCTGGTCTCATTGAAACATCAGTTGGTCATTCTCCTAATGCCTCCCCCTCACCATGATACAGTTCTTCGAAATATGTATTCTCCCCCTGACGAGCAGTATCAAGTGAGGAAAAATAACTCATGTCCTCAAAGAAGGTAACATCCATAGTAACATAATACTTTCTAGTTGGTGGATGGAAACACTTGTACCCTTTCTGATAACTTTCATAACCAACAAACACACATTTAATTGCCTGGGCATCTAATTTAGACCTTTGATTTTTAGGAACATGCACAAAAGCAACACAACCAAATACACGGGTAGGATGATTATGGAAGGATGATAAGGAGACGTAAGATGCGAGAATTTGGAATGGGATTTTTCCATTAAGGATACTAGACGGGAGATGATTGATGAGATGGGCGGAACCTTGTACAGCATCACCCCAAAGGTATTTTGGCATATAAGCACTAAATAAGAGTGCGCGAGCCATATCAAGTAAATGACGATTTTTTCTTTCAAACACTCCATTTTGTTCCGGTGTTTGCGGACAAGTAGTTTGGTGAATAATCTCATGTGTTTTGAAATTTTTTTGAAAAACATGATTAACATATTCCCCCCCATTGTTAGAACGGAGGATCCGAATGATGCCATTATATTGTGTTTGAACGAAGGTATGAAAATTTTGAAAAATTGATAAAACATCATCTTTTGTTCTAAGAAGAGAAATCCACGATAACCTTGTACAGTCATCGATAAACGAAACAAAATATCTCATACCCGATATAGTGGGCTCTTTAGATGGTCCCCAAACATCAGAATGAATTAATTCAAAAGGAATAGTACTTTTATTAGAAATACTAGGAGAATAAGTAACACGATGGCTCTTGGCCAAAACACAAGTCTCATAATGTAAAACAGTTTCACAAACACCAATAAATAAAGTGGGCATGGTTTTTTTTCATAAGACTAAAAGACGAATGCCCTAAGCGACGATGCCACAACCAAATTTCACTTAGCTTATCAGAACTAGAAGTCAATACAGTGCTTGCCCGTGCTCCTGGTTTCTCCCCTCCGTAGTTCTGATCCAAACGGAACAATCTACCCCTCAGATACCCTCGACCAATTATTTCTCTGGTAAGAAGATCCTGAAAAATCACATGCATAGGATAAAAGGTTACAAAGCATTTAGACTCAATATTCAACTGTGGGACAGATATTAAGTGATGAGATAAGTCAGGTACATATAAAACATTATATAGCTGTAAAGATGGAGTGATATGAACTGACCCCTTTCCAAAGACAGGAAAGGCCTCACCATTAGCATTCGTAACATAAGACACTGGTGGGGGAGATAACTCATTAAAATAAGATTTATCATAAGTCATATGATCTCTGGTTCTTGGAAAATTTGCACGGAAGTTGCTTTTGCTTTAGAATGATGCCCATGTTGTCGTTTTGCTCCATGGTAGTCTGCTTATGGTTTCAAGTGTGGATACCGTTTCCAACAAGTCTCACGAAGATGCCCCTATTCATTGCAATAAGAGCAAGGAAAACGAGGGTGATTGGTAAAACCTGGTAGAGGTCCCTGCTGATGAAATGGAATTGAATTTTGCTGCTGGAAGAAAGATGCCTTTGATTTGGCTTGAATGGCTAGGCTTGATACCTCAACATGTGCCTGATGAAGACTCTCTTGTTGAGATTCGTCTTTACGAATGTATGTAAAGGTAGTAGTCAAGCTTGGAGGGTCTGACATTCGAAGCAATTCGCCTTTAGCACTATTATGTTTTGTATCAAGGCCTCTTAAAAAGGCATGTACTCGTTCAAGCTCCTTCTCCTTCTGGTACCACAGAAAGTCTTTTGGATTTTTAATTTTACACGGGCGTTTCTGGTCAATTTCAGCCCATACATTTTTTAGCTTGGTAAAAAAAAAGATATTGGTTGCCCATTTTTCTGCATGCCAGCAGCTTTGCACATGAGTTCATGAACTTGAATAAAGTCAGAATCATTTGTATAAAGATCGCTTAAGGTATTCCATATGGCCTCAACAGTTTTACATTCCTCCACCATTTGTAATATATCATCAGTGATGGCTCTAAATAGAATTGACATGACAAAGCCATCATCATCTTCCCACCTAGTATAGGCTTCTATATCATCTTGACTAGGAGCCCGAATTGATCCAGATACATGTACCATTAAGTTTAGTACCCCCGAAAGAACCAATTTCTGAACTCTTAACAGAAACTTCAAAATTTGGAACCTCATGAATTCTGGAAACTTGATGTTGTCTTCATTCTTCCATTGAAATAATAAAAAAATATATATTTTGCAGCAGAATAAAAAAATTGGATGTTTTTTTTTTTGGACCATAATGGGCTGAAAAGTGTTTGGGCTGATGGACTGGGACTTGGGCTGATTAGGGCAGAACTTAAAACTGATGGGCTGTTTAGGGAGTCGATTAGGGCAGAACTTAAAACTGAAAAAAGGAAAAAAAATTCAAAATTCAACAACGTAGTGTGCGGACTCACAGAAAATGTAGGAAGAAGCTGGACGATGCGTAGGGGTGCGCGAGCTGGACGGCGCGCAGGGGTGCGCCAGTTGGACGGTGCGCAGGGGTGCGCAGGTCTGGACGGCGTAGGGCAAGAAAACACAGGGTTGGTCGACACGGGCTTAACGATGCAGGCTGGACAACGCGGACTGGACGACGCAGGCTGGACAACGCGGACTGGACGACGCAGGCTGGACAACGCGGACTGGACGACACAGGCTGGACAACGCGGACTGGACGACGGATCTGCAACTGCGACGCGAACTGAACAGTGCGAGAAGGTTAACGACACTGCATAAACAACTGACGGCGGCGTTGCTCGCTCAAAAATCGGTAAGAATTTTTTTTTTTTTTTTCTTTCCTGCTTTGGACATGTAATTGACATAGATTCCTGAGCACTCAAAATATAATGCTGCATCAAATTAATGGCATGTGAGTGTCCTAAGAAAATGGTTTAGGTGGCGAGAGTTTCGACACATTTCAAAATGGTAGTTACGTCTAAAGTAATTTTTAAATCCCTAAATTTAGCTTTATAAATTTACATAAACATAAGACTTTTAACCTTCTTTACAGTGTAATCGATTACTTAAAAATATGATTATTAAATTTAATTTTTTTATTAAATTAATATCTCAAAAGCTAATAAATAATCAAATCAATATTAAATATATTATACATATAAAACCTAAGTATTTAACCCTATTTGCAATTAAAGTTCACAACTTCCTACTTTAATTATAATTATTATTAATTATTAATTACATATTAATATTATAATTTAACATTAAACAAATCCATGCAATAAATTAATTAATTATCTTAATTCATAACATATAAAGTTTTTATATTCAAATATAAAATCGAATGCATCAAAAATTCAAAAATTAAAACTAAAATAATTCATAATATTGAATTAATTAAATCATAGTGTAAGACTTAGAATCACTAGTTAATGAATTATTTAGTGAGTCATGAAATTCACAAAAATCAACAAACAAACCAAATATTCCATTATAGATAAAGAAAGAATAGAGAAAAAAATTTGTTTTTAATAAATTATGAAAGTTAAAAGAATCAAAAATATTAATCTTTAACTACTTCTTTAATCTTTCTTTAAGAATCTTGAAGAATGACAAAAAAAAAATGTATTTTTTCTCAATTTTCAATAATTTTTGTGTATTTTGGTCATTGTCTTAATTTAATGGAATGTTATTTAGGTATTTATATAAGAAAATTAGATTTTTTTTGCTTGCATTAAATGTAGACTGTTGGACGATAGAAAATGAACTTAGATCCACTATACAGGTGTGACATGGAGCGCAACAGGTGGGGCAATGAGCTACTAGCGAGTTGGTCTTCTAGAACAAGCATAGTTGGCGTTAGGATGAACGATGCCATCTGGCTGATACGTGGCACGCAGAGGACGGGTTGTTTGGACTGAGCTTTTTTAAGTGTATTTGTGGGTTTTTTTAAATTGATCCATCTGATCAATAAAATTTCAAAAAAAATCTCAAAATTTTACATTTTTTCAATATATACAAAATCAATAAATTTAAAACATTATAATAAAAAAATGTATAAATAAAAAAATTAATATTTAAAAATATGTATAAACTATCACTTATCCTCTAACTATTTATAAGTAGATATTTGCTCAAAATTTTGGAAGGTGTCATCTTTGTCCTTTCTCAAATACGCCATACTAATAACAAGAATGGACTTGTATGTTAGAATAATTTGTTTTTTTTTAAATCATTATTTAAAAATAACTTAGTAATATTTATTTTATATCATAAAGAATTAAAAAAATATATGTAGAATTGTAATTGAATCGATAATTATTAATTAATTTTATAGTTGAGTAGTTAATTTACACATTTTTTTAGAAAATTATTTAGTTTTTTTTTTACTTTGAAGATGAAATTGTTAATTAATCATGAATGTTATATTAGTTGTATGCAACTAATATACTTTTCCTAAAAATACGTTTACAAAAATCAGATTCTTATTTTCTGTATTTATACATGTATTAATCTTCATTGTAATTAAGAGTTTGTAATTACATTTAGTCTATTTAATTTGGTATTAGAGCAGGAAAGAAAAAAAATTATTTTATCGGTTTCTAAGTAGCAGTGCCGCCTAGCGCTGCCGTTAGTTCTAGCTTTGCGCCCCTCTACGCTGTTCAGTTTCCTCTCCAAAATCAACGTGCCCCTCTGCGTCGTCGCCGACCAGCTCGCGCGCCCCTGCGCCGTATAGCTTCGCCCCCTCTGCGCTGTTCAGTTTCCTCTCCAAAATCAGTGCGCCCCTCTGAGTCGTTCCTGTGCCGTCGTCGACCAGCTCGCGTGCCCCTACGCCGTCTCGCTTCGCGCCCCTCTGTGTTGTTTAGTTTCCTCTCCAAAATCAGCGTGTCATCCAACCACACCCTTGCGTGCCGTCCAGCCGCACCCTTGCGCGCCGTCTAGTCGCACCCTTGCGCGCCATCCAGTCGCACCCCTGCATTCTCTGTGAGTCCTGTGCCGCACTGTTTTTTTTTTAAATATTTTTTTTCCTTTTTCAGTTTTAAGAGCTACCACTTTCTGCAAGTTCTTCCCTAATCCGCCCAAGCCCAAACCCATCAGCCCAAATACATATCAGCCCAAACCCATAAACCTAAATACTTATCAGCCCAAATCAAAGTCAGCCCAAACCCATAAACCTAAATACTTATCAGCCCAAATCAAAGTCAGCCCAAGCCCAAATACTTATCAGCCCACCCCGGCCCAAAAAAAATCACAATTCTTATTCCGTTGCACAATATATATATTTTTTATTTCAATGAAAGATTCAAGACAACATCAAGTTTCCAGATTTCATGAAGTTCCAAATTTTGAAGTTTCTGTTAAGAGTTCAGAAATTGGTTCTTTCGGGGGTACTAAACTTAATGGTACAAATTTTCGAACATGAAAAAAAGTTATGTCCGTTTATCTTCGTGGGATGTATAAGATGGGGCATGTATCTTGATCAATTAGGGCTCCTAGTAAAGATGATATAGAAGCCTATACTAGGTGGGAAGATGATGATGGCTTTGTCATGTCAATTCTATTTAGAGCCATCACTAATGATATCTTACAAATGGTGGAGGAATTTGAAACTGCTGAGGCCATATGGAATACCTTAAACAATCTTTATACAAATGAGTCTGACTTTATTCAAGTCCATGAACTCATGTGCAAAGCTGCTGGCATGCAGCAAAATGGGCAACCAGTATCTCTTTTTTTTACCAAGCTGAAAAATGTATGGGCTGAAATTGACCAGAAACACCCGTGTAAAATTAAAAACCCAGAAGATCTTATGTGGTACCAGAAGGAGAAGGAGCTCGAACGAGTACATGCCTTTTTAAGAGGCCTTGATACAAAACATAATAGTGCTAAAGACGAATTGCTTCGAATGTCAGACCCTTCGAGCTTGATTACTGCTTTTACATACATCCGTAAAGACGAATCTCAACAAGAGAGTCTTCATCAGGCACATGTTGAGGTATCAAGCCTAGTCATTCAAGCCAAATCAAAGGTACCTTTCCTCCTACATCAAAATTCAATTACACTTCATCAGTAGGGACCTCCACCAGGTTTTACCAATCGTCCTCGTTCTCCCTAAAAGTATTTTTACAAAAAGTATATTCTTATTTTCTGTATTTATACATGTATTAATCTTCATTGTAATTAAGAGTTTGTAAATACATTCAATCTATTTAATTGAAAAATCATATAAAAAAATATAATGTAATTTTTGACCATAAACATTACACATATAGTTAATAATTATATATCTATTTTAACTCATCATTAAAATAGATATTAATCTTAAGTTTTTACACATTAAAGGTTTATACTTTAAAGATATATTAAAACTAAAATTACTTAAATCTTAACATATGATTTTTAAATGAGCTTAATATTATATGACAATCTATCACACATAATTATTCATCTATAAAAAAAAATTAAAATCCAAGATTATATTATTTAACGGGGTTTTGAACTTTTATTATATGAAAAATCATATTGGTATTTATAATTGAACAAGTGGGTTATACACAATTTCATTAACTTAATCCAGTAACTTACTCTAGTTAATGATTTTAGAATTTTCTAAGAGTTTTGGGGACCAAAATTATATTGATTTTTCATTTAAATTAAATTCAAATAAAATTATTTGCTCTCCAAGCATATTTTTAGATATTTTTTAACATTTATTTTCACATTATTCTCTTACTTTTTAGTAGTGTATCTAGATATTTCTTGTATAAAATATTCTAAAAATGGACATAATAATTTAAATCATGAAAGCTCAAGCTTATCACTTTAAAGTATAGAAATAATGCAGATGTGTCTCGGGTGCATTTGTAGGATTGAACAATTTTCTAAAAAAAAATTAAAACGAGATTATGTATATCTCTATGGAAGTGTAATTGCTATAATAATACCAAATTTCTTGGAAACTCTGGTATTAAAAAAAAAATTCGGGTGCAAGTTACTAGTTTGTGTTTGTCTTACAATATTGTTATAATATATGCCTATTCTATTATTTTAGTTGGTGTATCTTTGGATGCTGTAATTAGAAGTACTTTGGGAGACAAAAGCCCTTATTATTTTAGTTAGTGTGTCTTTGGATGCTGTAATTAGAAGTACTTTGGGAGACAAAATCCCTTTTTTCATATGTTTGGATATAAATTTTATTTGAAAATTGCTTTGTATCCAAGACTGAGTAGTACATGTATTTTTTTCCAAGGTGACCACCAGTGGCGCTCAGTCCTTGTGTTTTTAGCCCACTTGCCTTTATTTACAGATATTTTCTATTTGGGCTTTTTGCAGTAGAGTTTTGTGTATTCTTCATTGTTTTCATGTGGATTTGTAGTGCATTTACATGGAAATGATCAATTTTGGAGTAATTCAGTATTTCAAAGGTACTAGTTTGAAAAAAAAAATCAAGTGGTTTTTGTGAATTTTTTTATTTTTTATTTTCTGTTTGTTTTCTGGAGTTTATTCCTTTATTGCATGTTTGTTAAGCCGTATAATTTTTATGAGTATGTAGAAATTTTGATCCAGTGGTTCTAAACAATACACACACCTTAATCTATTTTAATTGTTAATTTTAAAATTATGTATGGACTTTTTTATCATAAATTAAAATTAATTTTTTTAAAAATATTTGTAGGAAAAATAAAATTAAAAAAAAAGTAAATTTTATTTTAATAAAAATTTCCTTATAAAATTATTTTTGATAGATAAAGAAATTGCATTCAATAAATTAAATATTATTTTAAATATATATCATTTCAATAAAACACTGGTTTCAAAAACAGTTGTCCAAAAACGATTATATGAATTAATACATGTCATTTTTACTCATCCAAAAACTAGCTTCAACCTCAAAAGTAAATCTTAAATTAATGAACATTCCAAAAGACATATATAAAAAACTAACCACATTTAAAAAAAACATTGAAAATTTTATTGTTTAACTTGATATTTTTATTATGAGTTTTCTCTGAATACTTCAATTTTTTACATTTTATCAAAATTGGTCCTTAAAGTATTTATTTTTTTATAAATCTAAATTTAATTTTTATACCTATTATTTAAATTTAGATATGAAGTTATGTCATATTCTATTACATCTCAAATTTTATGTCTTCTGTTTTGCAATTATATTTATATAACAATCATTGATATTTTCAATAATACATATTAAGTTAAATAATATAGTTATCTATAAGTATATTCATTTATGTTATTAATATCATTATTTTATTATTATACTTTTGTTATTATTATACTTAATTATAAGCATATTTAAAAAATATATACTAATAGTGTAGAGATAATAATATTTTATTTTTAATAAATAATTATATCACATAAAAAATCATTACTGAATAAGTGTTGTAAAAGTAAATTATTTTAGTAATGTAGGTTGGTTGCGATTTCTAAAGTCCTACTTATATTTAGTTAATTTTAAAAACCATAACTTAATAGATTGTGTGGAAATAAAACATTTCATGTCGCATATGAAAATAAATTAATATGAAATACAATCTAAAAATTTTGAGATTCACAAGTTTAACAATGACAGCGAAGTTGTACGAAGTTGTGAATGCATTTAATATAATGATATGCATTTATTTAATATAATATGTGTTGTATATATAATAATATATTTATTAATAAATATATTCATTTATGTTACTAATATCATTAATATATTTTTAAAACTCTTGTTATTATTATACTTAATTATAAGCATATTTTTGGAAAATATATATACTAATAAAGTAGAGATATTAATACTTTAATTTTAATAAAAAATCATATCACAATAACAAATTGCTCAAAAATCTTAAGTAAGTAGGTAAAGGAGATAAAGATTGCTGAACAGAAATTTACTTAGTTCGGATACTAACATCCTAATTCACAGGAAAAGAGAACAATCAACTTTAATTGAAATAAAGTTATAAATTATAAAACCAACTTAATACAACTTGTACATAGGGATGAACACACCCATTAGATACTACACTATTATCAACTTTAATTGAAATAAAGTTATAAATTATAAAACCAACTTAATACAACTTGTACATAGGGATGAACACACCCATTAGATACTACACTATTGAAGAATGAACTCACGACACTCAACATCTCTCAAGAAAAACTAGAGTTTACTAGAGAAACTATAAACCCTGAAAGTAGGGAGAGGAACACGAGAGAGATGAAAGAAATGAAAGTGAAGGCTTGCCTTAACGAGGTTGAGAAAGAGTGTATAAATATAGCATCCAATCAATTATTGTTTTGCCCCTTTCTAACCTAGCTAATTACAACTAAATTGTAGGTTGAAAAGGTCAATCTAATGTGCTAATTAATCAAATAATCCTTTTAATATCAATTTATCCCAATTAAATCAAAGTGTAATGAGATTACTATTTTACCATCTTTCTAAATTACTAAAATATCCCAATATAGTCTAATACTCACTTTAATTTATGTGACATAATCTAACAATTCTCTACCTTAACAACTAATGCAAAGTAGACATCTATCTACATACACTACTAAGTGATTTTAATTCTAACCAAGTTCATGAAACTTGGATAAGGGTATTATTTTAGTGAGCATGTCTACAGGATTATTCTCGGTAGCTATCTTTCCTAACCTAATCATGTTATATGTTACAATATTTCTAATAAAATGAAATTTTACATCAATATGATTAGATCTACTATGAAACACATGATGCTTTGAAAGATGGATTGTTGACTAATTGTCATAGTGCACTACTCCATATGCATTAACAATGCTCTATTACTTTGTAATCCCTCTGAACCACATGCCTTCTTTGACAACTTTAGTACAAGCCACAAATTCTACCTCAATTGTATACAATGACATAATAGAGTCCAGATTGCATTTCTAGGTCATTGTGTTGTTAAACACAGTGAATAAATAACCAGACAATGATCTTTTCTTATCCTTATCTCCTGCATAAATAGAGTCAATGTAACCATGCATAATTAGAAAACTAGTTAGTTTGTGTTACTGAATACCAAAATAATATCAAGAGTGCCTTTAATATACCTCAAAATCCACTTAAGCTCTGATCAATGAGTTTTCCTAGGATTGAACATGCATCTACTCAATATACTTACAACATATGCCAAATCAAGTCGTGTGCAAATCATGACAAACATAATAAATCCTACAACACTAGAAAATGGAACTCTAGACATATAATCAATATCTTAACTAGTGTTAGTACAATCATACAAAGATAAATCAAAATGTGAATCTAAAGGAAATTGAACAGGTTTTGTATCATGCATCAAACACCTTTTTAATATATTTTCTAAATAAGATCTTTATGAAACACATAGGATACTGAATTTATGATTTATGGTTACATTGATACCTGGTATTTTACTAGCATGCCCTAAGTCCTCTATTTCAAGCTCGGTGTTCAATTTGATTTCAAGTGATAAAATTTCATTTTTACTTTTACTAGCAATTAACATGTTATCAATATAAAGTAAAAGGGAAAGTAAATTAGAAACATTATGCATTCCAAAATGCATATAGTTATCATAATCGCATCTGTTAAAACAAATACTAAGCATAAAACTATCAAATCTCATGTATCATTGTCTAGGGGACTGTTTTAAAACCATACAAGGATTTTTTTTAATAAGCATACAAGATTTTCTTTACCATTATCAATAAAACCCTCTAGTTGTTTCATATAAATATTTTCAATGAATTCACCACGTGAAAAAGCAGTCTTAACATCCATTTATTCTAAATGTATGTCATAACGAGCAACTATGGATAATAAAATCTTGATAGAAGTAATAGGAGAAAAAGCTTCATTATAGTCAACACCTTTGCTTTATGAAAATCCTTATGCAACAAGTCTAGCTTTACTTTAAACATCCTCTTTTTTTCTAAATAATCATCTAGAACCAACTAACTTAATATTATCAGGTTTTTTATTAAGAATCCAAGTGTTGTTCTTTTTTACTATGTTTGGTTGGATAGAATGGAATGAAATCAGAATTGATTCCTTCCATTTTTGCGTTTAGTTGGGCTAAAAATGGGAATGGAATGGAATTTATTCCTAAAGGAGAAGGAATCAGAATTCATTCTCTTCCTTTGAGAAATCATGATTCTATTCCCATCTCAAATTTTTTTTCCAATTTTACACTAACCCCAAATATAACCCTACACCCAAAACCCTAAATCTCAAATCCCAAAACCCTAAACCCTAAACTCTAAACCTTAAATCCGAAAATCATAAACTCTAAACCTCAAATCCCAAAACCTTAAACCCTATTTAGAAAAATAATAATTTTAACCCTAAACCTTAACCCACAAATATAACCCAAAATCCTAAATCCCAAAACCCTAAACCATATTTAAAAAAAACTAATCATAAACCTTAACCTACAAATATAACCCTAAACCCCTAAATCCTAAAACCATAAACCCTAAACCATAAACCCCAAATCCTAAAACCATAAACCCTAAACCCTAAATCTCAAATCTTAAAACCTTAAGCCCTAAACTGTAAATCTCAAATCCCAAATCTTGAAACCCTAAACCCTATTTAGAAAAATAATAATTTTAACCCTAAACCTTAACCCATAAATATAACCCTAAACCCTAAATCCCTAAATCCTAAATCCTAAACCTCAAAACCCTAAACCCTATTTAGAAAAATAATAATTTTAATAATTTATTTTCTTTTTAAGTAATAATTATTTAAAAAAATAATGATTTCAATAATGTACTTTGTCTGACGAAAAAGTAATAATTAATAATATAATTTAAATTTTACTAAATATAGGAGTATTAAGGTAATATACAGTATTTTTCATTCCATTCCAATTGTAAATCAAATACTATAATATTGATTCCTTCTTTGATTCCAGTGGTCAAACCAAACAAAATTGTTTTCATTCCATTCTGATTCTGATTATGATTCCATTCTATGAAACAAATGCCACATTTAACATCATACCATTGATCATAATCAATACAATTCATAACATCAGCATAAGATTTTGATTTAGTATCATCAACATCAATAGAAGAAGATAATACATAAGCAACCATGTCAAGATTATTATACCTTTGGGGAGGAGATATATGTCTCATTTCCCTATCCCTGGTAAACTGATAAGATGATAAGTTTGTTATGTTAGAAAAAGGAAAAATAATAACCTTAGTATCCCTTTTAATTTTACTATTTGTATCACTAGTATAAGGGATGGTTGGTTCTTCCATCTCAATCTCAAATACTCTAGTATCAGATTGAGGGGTTGCATTTTCCTCTATCTCAATCTGATCATCACTTACATAACCTATATGTCCATTAATATTTTTATATACTTGGTTTTCATTGAACACAATATCCCTACTAATAATACACTTCTTAACGTTAAGGCATCATAGATATATCATATGGTATCATCTGGATACCCTAAGAAGACACATTTTAATGATTTAGGATGTAGTTTATCTTTTTTAATGTGACAATAAGAAACATAACCAAACCATTTTAAATTCTTATAACTAGTTAGTATCCCAGACCAAACATGTTCAAGAGTTTTAAATTTGAAGGGAGATGAAGGACATCTATTAATTAGATGGGCAGTTGTTTTCATAACATCAATCCAAAAAGTTTTAGGGAGACCCAAGTAAGACAACATACACCTGAATCTTTCAAGAATGGTTTTTTTTTCATTTTTTTAGCCAATCCATTTTGTTGTGGGGTTCTAGCAATATTTCTATTTTTAAGGATGTCATTATGTTCCTTATGAAATGAATCAAAAAGCTCATTGTACTCTTAAAAACTTTTATCGCTTTTTTAGATTATTTTTCAACTAGGTTTTTCCAAATTTTAAGTCTCAAAGGTTTTATTTTTAAACTTAAGAAAATACACCTATACTTTTCTAGAATGGTCATCTATAAAAGATAGGAAATACCTAGAACTTACTAAGGACTTAGTGGATGTAGAACACCACAAATCAAAGTAGATATACTCAAGTGCTTAGAGGTATGACTACTTTTACTAAATTAAACTTTTGTTTGTTTACCTAACTCACAGTGTTCATAAAACCTTGAACTACCTAAGGTTTTTCCACCAAGAACACATAATTTTAAAAAATAACCTAAACCTTTTTCATAAACATGTCCCAACTATTATGTCATAGCATAGCTAAGCCTTTTTCTTAAATAGAGTTCATTATGCCTCTACTCTTAACTACATAACCTAGTAGACTATAATGTCCATTAAATTTCTTTGCCTTAAGTTCTACTAGTGAATCACTAATAAACTTTCATAATTTCCTTCTCTATCCTCATAGAGTATTCTAGGGAATCTAGGACTCCTAATGATATTAGGTTTGTTCTAAGCTGGGGTACAAACTGATGAGCGAAAACCGGCATCGCCGATTCTTGCCAATACTTTGGTTTTAATATTTATAAAACTCTCGCAAGTGCACGAATCATTTCGAAGAAAATGATAAGTATACTCCCAAGGTCGATCTAAGGAAGGAATGTATGTGGTTTTTAATTTATTATTCAAACTTTTAAAAACGAAATTAAATCCTAAACATCCTGTCACGATAGTTTGGTTTTTGTGTTCCTAATCTAATAGCATAAAAATAAACATATATACAGATTAATAAATATAATCTAATAACATAAAAATGAACATAGATACAAATTCAATAAATATTTATCTAAAAATAAACATAGATACAGATTCAATAAATATTTATGCAAATTTTATCATTTATATTAGTGGAGTATTTATGGATATAATAACTAAATTAATTATGCTTGCTCATATTATCTATGTTATTAAAGATATAAATTGATATTTTATTGATTCTCTCTTTTTAATAAAAATACCACCTTTGGTGGGGTTAGATATTCTTTGTTAACTAAACAAATCAATTAACACCTATGGGTGGGGTTGATAACTAATTTGGTTAATTAAATTAATTCCTTTTTCTAAGAGATTTGAAAATGAACCATTTAAATGCCACCTTTGGTGGGGTTAGACAGTTTAAACTTTATTCAAGGTGTCCAAATTAAACATAAGAATTTAATTATCCGAGTACTAACTTTCAAGTTTTAAAACCACTATTGAAAACATGTTGTCAATACATTTTCACATAATAATTCTTATAAAAACTTTTGCAATAGAGTTTCACTCTAACTACCGGGCGATTGTACCAACAAATAAAAGAGCACTACTCTAAATTAGACCGGATAACTAAACCTTAAAATTTAATTTTCAGATTTAAGTTTGTAATGAAAAATAATATATTTCTCTCTAACATTCTTAATATAAAATCTTGAATAAAAATAAAATCAATTCATTTTAGAAATTTTTACTTATTTAATATTTCGCAAGCATAACAACGTTATTATTACATCATGTTTATAAACAGCCAGCACAATTAAATTTAATCACAGACAAATTAAATATAACATGTAAGAATAAAGCATAAAAATAACTGTAAGAAAATAAAATCCTTACAGAACTTCGACGCTATTCCTGTTGCTGGAAAACCTCCAAGCGGAATTTGCACTCCCATTTATTGAATAAAAAAGCTAATGAATTACAAAAACATTACAAGTTCCTCTCAAAAAGAGAAGAACTCTAAAACTAAGAGAATTTAACTAAAAACTAAGAAAGAAACTAAGAAAAGCTTAAAAACTAAGAAAGAAACTAAGAAAAGCTTAAAAACTAAGAAATGAGAGAAAGAAAGAAGAGAGAAGTGTGTTTTGAAGGTGTGTTTTGAAGTGAAGGGAAGGGGGTATTTATAGGTGAGGATGGAGAGAAAAAATGAGTAAAAAAATGTTAAAAAATTATAAAAACGCGTAATGGAAATGCTAAGGTCATTGATGATGTCAGTATGACGTCATGGGGGCGGCTGCACGTGAAAATGGGGCGAAAAGGCGTCGGCGCGCGTGGAAGGGGATGCTGGGCACGCAGGGCGCGCGCGGATGGCTGTCGTTGCGTGCAGCTCGGCGCACGTGAACAGTAGCCGTGCGCTGGAGCGCGCACGGGCGTGGGCGCTGGGGCGTGCGGCTGGGCAACTGGGCACGATTTTCTCCTTTTTGACCTTTTTGACCCATTTTGTCCAATTTTTCCATGTTTGTTGACCTTTCCCCATTTATTTATTAATATATTTGTGATGTATTGCTTCAAGTATTCCTCTTTGAGTCTTTAAGATGCGTTTTTAAGCCAAAATACCTGAAAAACAATAAAAATACCCGTGATTCCGAAAAAGACAAATTTATATAAATATATGATAAAACATATAAATATATATATTTTTAATCAATTAATGTGCATAACATCATGGTTATTTTAATGCTTTTTGAGCACTCATCACATACCTCACATCTTTTAGAGTTCTTCCAATCCTATAATCTAGACACACTATAATATACCCAATCTCTTTAACCTAGCATCCATTACCATTACCTAAAAGAACTTTTCCTAGGCTACGCTCTTATAGGTTGGTAAACTAATGTCTATTAGGACTCATGTAGAAAGTACATTTTGAATCTAAAACCCATTCATTCTAACTTTTTAGAGCTTATAGTCGGCACCTCCGAACTCTCATAACCCTTAGAGACTAAGTTAATATAACTATTGTTATGAGATCCCTCACCATCATGACTCTTACCCTTCAACATAGAATACTCACATCTAAAGTGCTCTTCTTTGTTATAGTAGTAACATATAACTGGTTTCTTAGTTCTAGAATTTGATCTACCCCTAAACATGTCCTTATTCCCTTTATCTTTCTTTTTTGACGTACCACTAACATACAAACCATCATTTATAGAGGATCTTTTAATGGTCTTTATTTCTAAATCTTTTGACCTCACATTTAAAATAACCATATTGAGAATTAATTCTCTACCATACATAATTTCATATTTAAATTTTTTATATTTTTCATGTAGAGAGTTTAAGAAAATAATAGCTTAAGTTTCATATTTAATTTTGTGGTCAATAGAAATAAGATCACTAGTCAATCTTTCAAAATCATCAAGAGTTTGCTCAAGGTTCTTAGAATTATCCATTTTAAATGTGTAAAAGTTACATCGCATGTGAACTTTACCAAACATTAACTTTTTAAGCTACAAATCATCAAGTATAGATATTACCAAAGCAACAGTAGTTTGCTTAGAGATTTCACTGAAATCTGTTTATTCATGCTTCAAATTATGTCTACTTGAGTTCACAATTTTATTAAAAATTGTGACCGTAGAATATCCATAGCTTCTAACAAAATCATGGTAATATAATATCCTATAAGTACAATGTTTTGTAAAAATCATAACTTTAGTTTATCGTGATAACATGACACAATTTGGCCACTGTTTTTGTCTAAAATTGTGGTATAGAGTACCCTACAATCACACACTATTACAATACATGCCTTTAGTCTCGGGATTTTAGCCTCGGTTTTTTTTAAACCGAGGCAATAGAGTTTTGGCCAAGGTTTAATAAAAATTAAGGCTATAGTATATACATATAACCTCGGTTTTATCAGTAATCTTGACCATAAGTTAAATTACAAAAATTATTTAAATATATATAAACAAATTTATATAACCACGATTATTAAATAACTGTAATTAAAATTAAAATAATAGAGTTTCTAATATTTTTAAAATCGAAATCAAATAATATACTCTATATCATTCATTTAAAAGAAATACAAAATTACTATACAATTTTTTTTATTTTCTCTATTAATTTAATTTAATATATTTTATTTCTTTTATAATATATATATATCAAAAACAATTCCCTCTTTTTTTCTCTTTCTTCTTTTTTCCTTTTTTTCACTTTTTTCCATCACATTGATACCTTTTATTTAATTTCCCAACGCTAGCTCTCTCTCTTTTTGCTATCTTTTCTTTTCTTTTCTCCACCATCTATCTCCCTCATGTTTTCCTCCCTCTCCTCAAGCCGGCCTTCACAAAATTTCCCTCTCTCCCCCAATAATTGTATCTAGTACCAAAAGCTCGCCTGTCCATTCGCTCATTCGAACGGTACCAGTAGCTTCCTTTCCCCTATCTTCTTCATTTTCTCTCTTTTTTTTCTTTTCTTTTTCCCTTATTCACACCTTGTCAGCTGGCTGTTTGCATTGTTGTCACTCGCGATCCGGATCCGAGTATGTATTGTTTCCAAAATCCAATTCCATCTTATATTTTGTAGTTAACTTGATTTGATTTTTTCAAGATCTAGGGTTCGTTCTGTTGCCTAATTTTTCTTGTGTTTTACTTTTGTTTTTTTATTTTAGGGTTAACTTGAGTTGGTATGGGTTAGCAGGATCCTGGGTTCTTCTTGTTTCTATTGAATTGAAAATTTCTATTTAAGGTAACTTGTTTTGTGGTTTGTTTAATTTCTTTTATTTTTTGCTGTGAATTAAGGAGTATGGGTTTAATTTATTTTAATTTCTGGTTAGGCAAGTTTGGCCTGTGAATTAATGCAACCTCTTACTCTTATATGCAAGCTGCTTAAGCAATTTGTACTTGGATTGAATGATGATTTCCCTAAGAGTGTTTGGTCTTTTCTGTTTCACACTAAAATTCCTAGAGTTTTGGTTTTTGGATTCCTTGGCTTCATCTTGGTGCCTCTGATAACACCCTTCCTACTTTTTTACTTTGTTCTCGCATTTCTTGTGTATCGAAACTAGGTTCCCCTCCCCTTTCAATACTTGGATTATTTCTGAGACCTATTTTTTCCTTAATAGGATATGATGGCCTTTTCATGTTGTGAATATGATGGTGGGGAGGAGGAGAAACATGAAATGAAAATTGCTTGAGAAAAAGGTAGGAAGGGAAAATTCAGGAAAATGGCTCGAGTTATAAGACCATGTGCAAATCGTGTGGATGGAAAATGACCTTTTAATCTATTGGAGGTAGCATGTTTGTCAACTTTGAATTTTAATTTTGAAGAGAACGTCCAAATCATGTTTATCAAGTGGTACCTTTTTACTAAAGAAGTTTGTTTTGCACTCCTTCACATAATCATCATTTTTTTTATTGTTGTTGCTTTTGCTGTTAATGTTGGTATAGTTATTGTGTTTGCTTAGTTCAGATGCATAAGTTATCAACATATAGCAAGTGCTTCAGATGTCTTTTGAAAGTGATTGTTGTGTAACATTTGGTTATTGATAATGAATTATTACTTTCCGCTTGTAGGTTATTATGATGCTCAGAGGCATGGGTTTTGATAATACAACTTCAGTGTATGTTGCTACTGGTAAGATTTATAAAGCTAAAACAAATGTTTACACGTTTAGAAACAAAAGATAATCTGACAACTCCTGAAGAACTTGCCCCTTTCAAGGTATCACTTCAGTCCTGTATATGCACCTCTATTTTAGAAAATTGTATTTAATTTAGTCCTAAAAAATAGACTAAACAGTAGCTATGTACTAGGATATTTTCAATGGAAAATTTTGTTGCAGGGCCACTTGTCTAGGTTTGCTGCTCTTGATTACAAGGTTTGCCTCCACAATGAAGTATTTGTCACCACTCAGGATGGAAAATTTTCACACTTCTTGATGGATCACATGCGCTATTTATTTGGGGGCATTCAAAGACAATCGAGTCTAATAAAAGGAAATTAGCTCTATTGTTCGATAACCTCAATATCAGGTAGAATTATGCTAAATTCATTCACTTTGGAGTATTAACCTTTTCTATGACTTAAGATTCATATAGCTAAAATTCAAGGTTTGCATTTTTTCTATTGCCTTCTAAAACATGGGTTAATATTTAGTAATTGATGTAGCTGAGAATTCAATTGAGCTATCTTTATTTGTTAAAATTAAATTGATATAAGTGCGCAAGTTTAATATAATAACTCTTAATTTTCTTAATTTATATTTAAAAATTAGGTTAATTGAGATGTATATGGTTATGGTTTAAGTGTAATCGAGACAATAAATATAATTTTGATTACAAGTCTATAGTCTCGATTATTAGAAAATTGACCTCGGTTATAAGAAAACCGAGGTCCTATGACCTCGATTTTCATCAAAAATTGAGATCATGGGTTATTATCTATGGTCTCTCTCATTTAGGCCTCGGTTCTTATAACCGTGACCATAGACCTACGATCACGGTTAAAAACAAAAGTCATATGTACTTTTTGTAGTAACGACAGTTAAAAAAATTGTGCTTATGGGAATACTCTATGATCACACTATCTTTGGTAACATTTTTTTAAACCATGGTTAAAGGGTTCTCCATGAGTAAGATTATATGGTTAAATTGTAGTTGAGATAAAATTATAATATTTTATAAGAAAAAAACACTAGTTTTAACTTGAAATAATTATTTTGATAACACTTAATATATAATGTACACACAAAATATGTTCTTAGAAATCAATCGTGTGGAAATATGTTTGTCATCAAATTGATCTTGGCAAATTACAACCCAATCACTCGAGAGGATATTAAAGTGCAAGGGGAATTTCTCGACCTCATTCAAAATTCAAATGGTAGATCGGGTTCATATACTTACTGACTTGCAGTACCCGGCTTTGCTATAAAAATAAACGAACAAATAATAAATAAATAAACCATATTGAGGAAAGTACTGGAAATAAAGCATCGTTAATAATTAAAAAATAATAATTAGCAGCCGAAGTAGTCATGTTAAAATTATTTATATAGCAGTCTAACACTCGTGTGCTATATCAGAGAATTAAATAAGTAGCTTTTCTAGCTATATTAATGTTCTTCTATGATCCTAATTTATACAATGCTCTAGTATTCTTGATTATTAAAAGGATCGCCATTGTTGTGCTACTATATTTCACAAAAACATGATCGTGATCTTATCATGTGTTCTGAAAGGAATAAAATTGAGGTTTGATTGTAAAACATAATTTTTATAGATGAGATTTCATTTCTAACATTATTCATGCGATGTGTTAGTGTATATCTAGTAATAGACTAATGTATATATCTGTTAATATATATCTAGCTATTTTAAGCATATTTATATCTAGTTACTTTAGGTATATTTATATCTAGTTACTTAAGATATATATATTTTACGTGTAGCTCCTATATAAAGGTATCATGTATATTCCTTTAAATATAGAATAAAATATAATTATTAATTATTTCTAACACGGTATCAGAGTCACTGTTCTTATCTTTCTATTAGCAGTCTTGTCTTTTCTGGTGTTACTCCACTCTTATAACTTTTGTTGTCACAATATTCGCTGCAACCACTCACTGTTGAACCTCCAACATCTTTCAGTCGTTGTTCTGGGCCAACAGTAGTCATTATTAAGGAGTCTCGCACCACACAGACCACTACAATCATCGTTTCCACTATGCATCTTGCTCCGACAACCTTTATTCAGATACCATTGTGATCGCCTTGATCATATCTACATAACCATAGAAGTCTCGCAACCATCGGAGTTTGCACGCTCAAAGGAACTACACATCTTTTCACGTGTTACCACTGAAACCAAACGCCGTCGTGAATCCAACTCCAAAAACCTTTCTACAGACACCAGTGTGATCAGATCAACCAAATTTACACAACCGTGGAAGTCTCAAAAACATCGGAGTCCACACATGTCGCCAACAGAAATCACGCGTCAGATTCACGCACCTCACACCTAGGGCTTACCTCATCATCGCTTCTGCTGATGTACAGTGACCGTGCTATTGACCGTCGTTGCCCGTTGACCTTATTGGGTGACCTTTGACTTGACCCGTTGACTATTGACTTTTGCAATTTTGGTCCTCCTTACCCAGTTTTTCGCATAAACCTCGTTTTTGCAGTCCATTTTTGCATATTGTGTTTCCAAATGGATAAAAAGGATGTTTTTCTTCCTTGCCTCATCAATACTATATTGGAGTGGACCAAGAATTACTTATCATGGTCTCAAGCTATGCATAGTTTTCTTAAGGGTCGCATGCTCTGGAATTACTGTACTGGTGCAATTATCATTCCTGTCAAAGGAGCAAGTGATGAAGATGCTACCTTCCTTGGTCGCATGATTGAATGGGATAGTCACAACCACATGATCCTCACATGGATTTGAAATACTTCCATTCCTTCCATCTCCAATCTGTTGAGCAGCTTTGATGATGCCAAATCAGCATGGGATATGTTAGCCAAAAGGTGTTCCACTACTCACGGATCCATGAAATATCAATTAATAGTTGAATTGCATCAACTTCAATAGGAACCAGGGCAATCCATCAATGACTACTATGATCAGCTTCGCTTCCTTTGGGACCAAATTGACCTTTGTGATCCAATTTGAGCATGCTCAACAGATGCTTAGTAATATGCTACGGTTAGGGATGAATTTCATCTCTATAAGTTCTTGATGTCACTTCACAAAGATTTTGAGCCCATCCGAGGTCATCTTCTTAATCGCAGTCCTAATCCCTCTCTTGATACTACTTTAAACGAGTTGGTTATAGAATAAGCTCGGCTTGCAACCCTTCAAGCCCAAAATAAGTTCAATGTTTTGGCTATTACTCCTTCTGCTCCTGCCATTGAGCAACCTCAATAATCAGGTGATTCTTCTAGCTCTAACAATTGTCTCAGGTAGAGCAACAAAAAGGTTCTACAATTATTGCAAGTATCATGGTCATACCATTAAGACTTGTTACCATCACAATAATCTACTACTGCTAATACTAAGCCTACTCTGATGATGCCTTCTAGTTCAGCAGAGTCCTAGTCTTCTGAATCCACTATCAACCTCTCATCCACTAAGCTACAAAAGATCATAACTCAGGCTATTCAAATGGCTGGTAATGCATCTTTTTCCACTACTATCTCAGTTTTGCTCGATAAGTCTCAAACTTGGATTTTTGATTCTGAATGTTGTAATCACATGACACCTCACTCATCTTTATTCTCCAAACTTGACCCTACACCACATCCTCTCAGTATTTATATAGTTGATGGTTCCACCATTCATGAGAATAGTCTAGGTTTTGTTTCGAACTCTGCCCTCTATGTTCCTAGGGTCTTCCATGTACCTTACCTATCCTATAATTTATGCTTTGTGGGACAATTAGCTGACCTAGGATATCGTCTTATTTTTTACTATTCTCGGTGTATTGTGCAAGATTCGAGGATAGAGAAAGAGCTTGGGACCGGTCCTAGATAGGAATGGGCACGGGGACGGGCGGGGACGGTTTTTGATATAACCGTCCCCAAATCAAAATTAAAAACCTATACCTGAAACCGCCCGAAAACCGTTACGGTTCGGGGACGGTTTTTTACCCACGGGTAACGGTTCGGGACGGTTATGAAAAAATCCCCAAAAAAACCCAAAATATATATATAATTAATTTTTTTATTTATAATTTAATTAATTAAATATAATTAATTTCAGGTACGGGCGGGTACGGTTTTTAGTATAATCGTAACCGAACCGTAACCGTTGTTTCATATTCGGTTTTTACCCAAAACCGTCCCCATCCCCAAAATTTACCGGTTAAAAACCGAACCGCCGGTTCGAATAACCGAACCTGCCGTTTTTTTGCCCATCCCTAGTCCTAGGGTCGAGCATATATTTCCCGTAAACAATCTTCATCTTCCATCTATTGCTCTTGCCTCTATTGTTGTTGCAGCTACTGTAGTTTTTTTTCTTACCTTCTTTCGCACTTTGGCATTTTCTTCTTGGCCATACCTCATCCACTCGGGTACAATAGTTAGCTTTTAAAGGTGTGTTGGGTTTTGTGTCCAAGGATAATTTTGATTGTACTTCATGCCAGTTAGGAAAACAATAAGCTTTCCCTTTCAATAATAGTAAATCTATCTCTAATAGTATTTTTGAGTTAATTCATTTTGATGTTTGGGGACCTTCTCTTGTTACTAGTATTGGTGGATCTCAATATTTTGTTATTTTTATTGATGATTATTCTCGTTATAGTTGGATCTTTCCAATATACAGTAACTTTGCAAAAATGGTTGAAACACAATTCTCTAAATATATCAAACTTTTTTATCTGATAATGCTCTTGAATATACTCAAAATGCTTTTCAAGCTTTGTTACACTCCTATAGCATTGTACATCAACTAACCTGTCCAGGAACCTATCAACAAAATGGTCTAGTCGAAATAAAACTTCGTCATATTCTGACACTATCTATGCTCTGCTTCTTTCTACCAAAGTTTCTACCTTATTTTGGGGTGAAGCCGTTCTTCATGCTATTCATGCCATTAATCGCATTCCAAGCGCTAACATTCATAATTAGACTCCATATGAGCACCTTTTTGGGTCATCCCCTTACTATCATTACCTTCGCTCATTCGGATCTGTCTGTTTCGTTCTTCTATAGCCTCATGAACATAACAAACTTGAGCCTCGATCTAGTCTTTGTTGTTTTCTTGGTTATGGTGAAACTCAAAAAGGGTATCAATGTTATGATCCTATCTTGCATCGTCTTTGTGTTTCCCATAATGTTGTCTTTTGGGAACACCGATTATTTGTTAAACTTTCTCACTTTCATTCTTCCCTAACTAACTCAAATGTTTTAGACATCTTTCCAAATGAGTCTCTTGTTCCTTCTACAGATACTCTTGATCCTCTTTTGGACTTCTCTATTCAATCTTCAGATATTTTTTATGATACTCCTAGAAAGGTTGTAAAAGAACAGGGTGATGAAAAGCTACCCCACTTTGATCATAAGTTCTATGTTCATGCTCTGCCAGAAGATCCTCTACAAGACATTCCACCTCGCCACTTAACCCGGGTAAGATCCATTCCTGCACATTTACTTGACTATCATTGTTACACTACCCTTACTACACTCCATGAGCCTCACACCTATCATGAGGCATCTACTAACCCTTTATGGTAGATTGCAATGAAAGAAGAAATTGATGCATTAACCAAAAACCATACTTGGGATCTGGTTACTCTCATCCTAGTCAGTCTTTGGTTGGTTATAAGTGGATCTATAAGATCAAGACTCATTCTAATGGGTCCATCGAGCACTACAAGGCTCGTCTTATAGAAAAAGGTTTTACACAAGAGTATGAGATTGATTATGAAGAGAATTTTGCTCCAGTTGCCTGTATTTGTTCTGTTCGTACCCTCTTAGTTGTTGCCACTGCTAGTAAATGGGACCTTTTTCATATGGATGTTAAAAATGCATTCCTTAATGGGGATCTGCATGAAGAATTCTATATGCAACATCCTTCTGGTCTTTCTGTTGAAAAAAATAAGGTTTGTCGCCTTCAATGTGCACTTTATGACCTTAAACAAGCTCTACGAGCGTGGTTTGCTAAGTTCAGGTCCACCATCATTCACTTGGGTTACACTTACAGTCCTTATGATTCTGCCTTATTTCTTCGTCGCAATGATAAAGGCACCATTTTTCTTCTCCTATATATGGATGATATGATCATAACTGGTGATGACCTCAGTGGCATTCAAGAACTCAAGGATTTTCTTAGTCAGCAGTTTGAGATGAAAGACCTTGGACATATCAGTTATTTCTTGGGTCTTGAGATTACTCGTTCCACAGATGGTCTTTATATTACTCAAGCAGTATGCATCTAACCTCTTATCTCAAGCTGGACTCATTGATAGCAAGACTGGTGACACTTTAGTTGAACTTAATGCGCATCTGACACCCTCGGGGGGAGGGGGAACCATTGTCTAATCCCTCTCTTTACAGACGATTGGTTAGTAGCATGATTTATCTTATAGTTACTCTTCTAGAAATTTCGTATGTTGTTCATCAGGTGATCCAATATTTTTCTAATCCACGATCGACTCATTATGCTATTGTTCTGCATATTCTACAATACTTGAAAGGTACTATCTTCCATGGCATTTTCTACTCAGCTCAGTCTCCTTTAGTACTTCGTGCATTCTTTGATGCAGATTGGGCAAGAGATCCCACTAATTTCCAAAAACAAACTTTCGTAGCCTGCTCCAGTATTGAAGTAGAATATCGTTCTCTTGCTGATACCACATCTGAGCTCTTTTGGCTATGATGGCTTCTTAAGGATTTGGGTGTGTCCACATCCTCTGCTACTCCTTTTTATTATGACAATCAGAGTGTCATTCATATTACTCACAACGATGTCTTCCATGAACTAACTAAACACATTGAGATTGATTGTCACTTTATTTGCTATCATCTTGTCCATGGTGCTCTCAAGATTTTCCCCGTCTCCTCCAACGATCAACTTGCAGATATCTTCATTAAGGTACTTCCTAAAAGATGCACTCGTAATTTGGTTGATAGCCTCAAGTTGGTCTTACATGCACCTTGAGTTTGAGGGGGGTTGTTAATATATATCTAGTAACAGATTAATGTATATATCTGTTAATGTATATCTAGTTACTTTAAACATATCTATATCTAGTTACTTTATACATATCTATTTTACTTGTAACTTTTATATAAAGACAACATGTATATTTTTAACACGATGTTTATATATCTAAAAATATGATATGTAATTCTTATTCCATAAGATAAAATGCTTATGTTGATGTTAAATGTTAAATGTTAAATTATGTGAATAAATGTACCATGTAAAAATTGGAATGTATAACTAATATTTATCTACTAAATTATAATGGCAATCACATGTTTTGCCAATGGTGTAGTAAAGGCTTTGGTTTTTTCGGTGAGCTTAATGTCACGACCTTATTTTTCAAGTAGCGATCGTGCGGCACTTAGCACCATCCGTTGCACTAAGCCTGCCTTTGAATCTGAATGAAACTCCAAAGAGACTAGAAAGAGAGTTTGCAAAGAATGCTTTGTATTGCTCTAGAGAGAGTTTATCTTACAAGATGCTAAGAATGCTCAAGATTTCCCAAGATGAATACAAATGGAGACCAATGGGTCTATTTATAGTGTGGCTTCAAGCTTAGGGCTATGCCACCACTTTCTAGATTCTTCTACCTTCTAGAATATACAAGAGAGTTCTTGTTTTATGTACAATATGCCACAAGGGTCTAGGACCTTCTAGCCAACACTAGAGTCTTCTAGGCTTGTCTAGTTCCTTCATGCACCTTCCGGAATGTTCCGTAAGCTTCTAGCGGTTTCTACATCCTTCATGAACCATCCGACATGTTCTAGAATATTTCAGCCCATTCTAGTACTCTCCAGCGTGCTCTAGAACATTCTAAGGTCTTTTAGCTTGAATTGAGTTCATCCAACTCTAGCTCTTTTTAGACATTTCTAGGCATCCCTAGAACTTTCCATGTATAATAGTCTAGATTCTTTAGGCAACCATCATTTGTTTGGATTTTTAGGGACAATTTGAACGGGACGTGACATTAAGCTCACATTAATCCCAAATTTTATTTTTTAAACAAAATTTATATTTTATATTATATTGGTGTGCATATATAGGATCACACCGACCAATGCATAATTTAATTTTCGAATCTATATTTTTAATTGATCAATAAGTACATGTTAAATAAAGTTTATCATTTATTTATTATGATTAAGTATCTTAAAAATCATTTTGTTTATATTCCATACTTGTCACTTTATTTTTATAATTAATATTTAAGTCACTTTTTTAATAAAAATGATAAATCGCTTTTTAGATAATATAATACTTTTTTATTAATAAAAACTTATGATATATTAATAAAGTATACGTAACGGGAAAAAATCATCATTTTAAAGTTTTCATTCTCTTATACTCTTTCATTTTTTTGGTTACATTTTGGCACTCATTTTCAACTATAAAATTAAAAATCCAGTATTTTTAAGTGACATTTTCTCTATTTTTCATAGATGATTTTATTAGTCCTTTATATTCGTAATAGAAAAGACGTTAGATTAAAATATATCGGCCACTATAATAATTTGGAGCAATAATTGGTATTTGGGCTAGTATATTGTAATCAACTTTCTTTTCTAAGTATAGATAAAATAAAGAGCATTAACCTAAATAATTATGAAAAATGAAGAAACTATAGTAAAAATGTTAATTTTTTCAACTTTATAAGTGAAAAATTACCCCATTACTAAATGGAGAGAAGAATATAAAGTAAGAAAAACTTTGAAAAAAATTTCATTATTGAATATATTTTATTATTATGTCAAATTTTTATTAATAAAATAATTTTTTACTTGGATTAACATATTTCATTTTTATTAAAAACTTGACCTAAGTGTTTCTTTTTAAATTAAAGTGATTAAAATATATACCTTACATAAAAAAAAAGTGATTTCGAGAGCCCTCCATCTTTCTTATTAAATAATTTTTTATTTTTTTATAAAAACATTACTAATATATTCGATGACAATCAATGGTTGTAATTTTTATAAACAAAATTATAAATTTAAAGTTTTTTATCATTTCCCGATAAATATCCTAACTAAATTCATAAGATTTTATTTCCTCCCAAAATTTTTTTTTAATGAAAATTAGAAAAATTTAAAATTTAAAATTTGATCAAAAATATATTTTTAATTATTTATGAAATCACTCTAGATTTTATAAGTTATTTCTTTAAAAAAAGAAACCTAAAAATCATCATCAAATATGATTAAAAATATTTTTAAAAAATCATAATTCAAAATTATTAAGAAATTACAACCATTATATTTCATTCTTTTACTCATTTAAAAATAATTTGAATTTTTTTTAATTCTAGAGAAAAAAAACTTTATCAATTTATGTTAAGTATATAATTTTATTTTCTATCGATCATATTCATTTATTAAAAGTATAATAATTTCATGAATGTTTACTTTCTACAATAAAAATCTAAACTAAAAAATAATAAAAAATAAGATTAAAAACAATTCTAAACATGAAGTTATAGAATCTATTATGTAAACCTCAATTTTTTATTTGGAGACTTGAATGATTGTTGGATATTAATAGTATTTGTAAAAGCATTTTTAATTCCCTTAACCATTCAATTAAGTTGAAAAAGTGAGTGTTTCAAGTTAAATAAATTAAAATAAAAAACATGAATTCAAATTATACATATGAGTATAATAATTATAGAACTAAAAGTATTCATTTTTTATAATAATAAAATTTATATTATAATCCAAAAATAACAGAATTTGATCTATTATATATATTAATTAGTGGAATATTACTCTTAAAAATGAGCCAATAAAATCTATTTTTATTTTATTTTCAGGACTCTTATAATACAAATGACATAAGAAACCTTGAAGTAATATAGAGGTATCATGTTCGAGTTCTCATTGGGGATAAAAAGTCCACTTATAAAAAAAAATCTACTTATTTATTATCTTTACTCGTAAGTCATTCATGTTGTAATGTTGTAATGTTGTTTAACAAGTTTAATTAAAAAATAAAATTATTTAACAATTTCAAGGCTTCCTCTTTTACAGCTCATTAGGTTAAAACTTTCTACAAATGGGATAAAAGTAATCGTGGATGCAACATTGGATGATAGATCTTGTGTTTTTGGTATTGGAATGGTGATTCGTAATCATGATGAAACTTTCTAAAAACACGTGTGCTTAAATTAGAATGGGTAGTTGATCCTCTTATGGCCAAGCTTAAGGACGAAACTCAAGCATGGCACAAGCCAAACCACCCCAAGATTATCTGTTTTGTTTTATTTTTCTTTCTTTCTAATAATACCCAACCTTATTAAGCAAAACACCACCCCAAGATTATCAGTTTTTTTTATTTTTCTTTCTTTTTAATAATACCCAGCCTTATTAATGCAAAACAAAAGAGAGAGAAAGAACTCAAAAGGGTTTTTTTTTCTCTAGTCAAGTTGTGCGTTCAACTATTGAGAATGACTGGGATTTGAGGCTGCGTCTTATTTCATCTATAAGGTCTTCCATTGTTGCTTCAAATCTTTGTTATATCACAATTCAATTTAGAAATGTTCAGAAAATCATATAAACGTAAAATTTAAATACAGCGGAAATAAAATAGATTGAAAACATACCTTCTATCATTGATCAAATTTTAACACTTACACGAAAATTTTAATGGATTTTTGATTTGATGTTCTCACTGATTTCTCACACTTATTCTTTGTATTTTGATGGTGTATCTTAATGTATCAGTGAATAGTGAGAGGACCCGATGCTTTATAAAGGTTCTCCCATCAAGAACCTCACTCGGTTTCGTAATCGACGTACGGTTCTGATGAAACTGAACCATCATCACGATTCACCATTGCATTGCACCACTCTGATGTTACATTCTCCCACTTGGTACAAACATTAAGTGAAATTCTCTTGAGTAACAAAATACATTAATCATAGTGATAGGTCCTCTAAGAGCGAGTATTATCTTCCATGTATTACAATGTATTTAGTTTCTCAAGTACTATATTTTATGTAGTAATGAAACTTAATGAATAAATCCTATATTTATTCTTGGTCCAATAAAATATATATTTTCTCAAATAAATTAAGGTGCACATAAATATGAGAAATATCACAATATATAAGAGTTTCATTAATAAATTGTGTGTATACATTTAAAAAAAATGGATCCAATTCCCATTTTCTCTACATGATCCTTCAATTTCATTGGTGGCATACCTTTAGTCAAAGGATCAGCAATCATCAACTCAGTGCTTACGTGCTTAATGATCACTTTCTTTTCCTTAACACGTTCTCTTATGGCCAAGTATTTAATGTCGATGTACTTACTACGACTACTATTTTTGTTGTTCTTAGCCATAAATACAGCAACTGAGTTGTCACAGTACAATCTTAATGGCCTAGAAATAGAGTCAACTACTCTAAGCCTAGAAATGAAACTTTTCAACCATACACCATGCGATGTGGTCTCAAAACATGATACGAACTCGGCCCCCATAGTGGAAGTAGCAGTCAAGAACTGTTTCGCACTTCTCCAAGACACGGCTCTACCGGCAAGTATGAAAATGTAACCATATGTTGATTTTCGTTAATCAACATAGCAAGCAAAGTCCGCATCGGAGTAGCCAATTACTTCTAGTTCATTGGTTAGTCTATACATGAGCATTTAATATTTGGTTCCTTATAGGTACCCCATCACTTTCTTTGCAGCTTTCCAATGGTCAACACCCGGGTTATTTTGATATCTCCCTAGCATCCCAACAACAAATGCAATGTCAGGTCTGGTATAAACCTGAGCATACATCAGGCTTCCAATGGTTGAAGCATATGGAATGGTTTTCATCTATTCTCTTTCAAAATCATTCTTTGGGCATTGGTCTAAATTGAACTTATCGCCCTTCATAATGGGAGCAACACTTGGTGAACAATCTTTCATCCAAAATCTCTCTAAAACTTTATTGATATAGGTTTCCTGAGATAAACACAAGATGCCTCGAAGTCTATCTCTATAGATCTTAATGCCAAAGACATAAGATGTCTCACCCATATCCTTCATATCAAAATTTTTAGAGAGGAATTGTTTTACCTCGTGTAGTTTCCCTTATCATTGGTTGCAAACAAAATATCATCCACATATAGCACCAAAAATAAATCTTACTTCTACTAAGTATATACATTGATCCATAATGTTCTCTTCAAAACCAAATGAAGTGATGACGTTATGGAATTTCAAATACCATTGACGGGAAACTTGTTTTAATCCATATATGGATTTATTAAGCTTACAAATCAAATGCTCACCATCACTAGAGAAGAATCCTTCAAGTTGTTTCATATAAACCTCTTCCTCTAGGTTACCATTAAGGAAATCCATTTTCACATCCATTTGATGTAAATCCAAATCAAATAGGCAACCAATTCCATGACCACACGAAGTGTATCTTTCTTAGATACAGGAGAAAATGTCTTTGTGTAGTCGATCCCTTCCCTTTGAGTGAATCCTTTGGCAACGAGTCTTGCCTTATGTATCTCAATGTTACCTTGTGAGTCTTTCTTTGTTTTGAAAACCCATTTACATCCAATGACTTTCACACCATCAGGAAACTTGACGAGATCCCAGACTCGGTTAGACACCATAGAATCCATCTCTTCCTTCATGGCATTGTACCATAAGTTTGAAACCTTAGAACTCATGGCTTATGAAAACGTCTCAGGATCATTTTCGACTCCAACATTATAGTCACATTCTTGTAGATACACAACATAATCACTAGGAATTGTTGATTTCATTACTCTAGTCGATCTTCTTAATATTGTATCAACATTTTCCTAAGGAGTAGGATCATGTTGTTCAGCTAGTTATTCAACAGTTGCTGGCATCTGTTAAATTTCAACATCTACTGGATCAGAATCAATAGCTTGTGGTACTTCTAGGACTAGTTCTTCAACATGCGTTTGTACTCAAGGGGTATTGTTAACAATAACAATCAGTCCATTACTTGAAGTGACACATTGTGCATCTGAATGATTTTTCTCAGGAGCAATGCCCTGGGATCGATCGCTCCCACTAATCAAGTAATTCTCAAGAAATTTTGCATTTCTTGATTCCACAAACCTAGTGCTATGAGATGGATAGTAAAATATATATCCCTTTGACTATTCAGCATATCCAATGAAATACCCACAAATGGTCCTTGGGTCCAGCTTCTTCTCTTGTGGATTATAAATCCTCACTTCAGACGGGCATCCCTAAATGAGTATATGTTGCTAACTTGATTTCTAAACTTTCCATAATTCAAATGGCATCTTTGAGACATCCTTGGTTGAAACCTGCTTTAATATATACATATCGATCTTTAAAGCTTCAATGCACAAGGATTTAGAAAGATTGGAGTTGCTAATCATACTTCATACCATGTTTGATAGTGTTTGATTTCTCCTTTATGCTACACCATTCTAGTCTGGTGAACCAGACATAATGTATTGGGCAACTATCCCATGTTCTTAAAGAAACTTAGCAAATAGACCAGGTGCTTGTCCATTCTCAATGTATCTACCATAATATTCACCACCTCTATCTGATCTCACAACCTTTATTTACTTTTCACATTATTTCTCTACTTCAACCTTAAAGATCTTGAAGGCATCTAACGTTTCACTCTTATGATGAAGCATGTAGAGATACATGTATCGAGAAAAATCATTAATAAAGGTGATAAAATATTTTTGACCTTGAATGTCCATGTCTGGACAACATATATTCGTATGTATGATTTCTAATATGTTTGAACTCTTATTGGCACCTTTCTTTGACTTGTTAGTTTGCTTTCCCTTAACGCAGTCTACACATGTCTCAAAATCAGTAAAATCTAGAGTACTAAGTACCCCATATTTCACTAATCTTTTAATTATTTCTATAGATATATCTCCTAATCTATTATGCCATAACGTAGAAGAGTCCTCATCAATAATACACCATTTAGTGCCAGCTTGAACATGCATAGCGTTATGAGTGGCATTATTTCGTAAATTAATACAATAAAGACCATCAGACAAAATACCATTCCCATTGTTCATAAAGCATGATATTCTCTAAAGTGTCGGTTTTAGTAATTTTAAGTGGTTCATTTTTCCTAATAGCATAATCAATATCCATCCACCCTAGTTGAAGGGGAATTATTTCTTTCCATAGTCTATAATTATTCTATTTCAGATCGAAAATGTCACACCGGATATTAGAGAAATTTACAGGTTGATAAGCTACAATTAAAGATTATATGCTTATTAAAATTTGAGACCTAAATTATAGTCATTCTTTACTGATGTAAATCATGAAAAATATGAATCTAGTGACATAAAACTTGCATGTGGCTAAAGTTTTAATTCAATTAGATTCATCCTAACTTTACGATAAAACTATCAAATTATGTTCTTTTTCTTAATCCCTATGAGTAAATTAGAAAATATAATTTAATATTATATCCTAATTAATCACACACAAAAATAATAAAAATTTCTATAGGATAAGATTTATTATATCACATATGATTATTTACAATTAATATTTATTTTATAAATGTGATCCTACGTAGATCTTATTATAGTTTTAATTAATTAAAAATGTTGTGGCTACTTCTTAATTAATTAAACTATATGAATCACTTAAATATTAGTTAAATTCTTAGGCTCAATTATTGCAAAAAATTATAAGAAATATTAACTTAATTTCAAATGTGTAAATATTATCTATCTTAAGATTACATATAAGACAATAAATTATACAAGGAAAAATAATATAAGCACTAATTAAATCCATAAAGAGCTATTAACAATTAATTTCATTATACATAAATTATTTAACCAAATTTTCATATGTATATAAATATCAAAACAAATAATTTAAGTATAAGGTATTTAAATAATTTTATTTTTTTTAGTAAAATCAAATTCATAATACATATATAAAAATAAGTCAGATACTAAATAAGTAGAAACAATCGTTGCAGCCCAATGGACAACTTCTTTTATGCCCCCAGTGAAGTTTGGGTTCGATTCCTAGCTTCAACATTTTTTTAAAAATTAAAATTCCCAATGTATATAAAACTAATTCTATTACATAACATATACAAAGCGTGTCTTGGTCTAATGGATGACACACTTCAATCTTCACCATGAAGTCTAGGTATGATTCCTAGAAAAACCAGATTTTTTTTTTAAACTTCATCTCAACCTCGAGACGAGTCAACCCAACCTAGTTTTGATCCTAATGGATACCCAACCGTATCAATCTATTCCGGTGATGAAATTTGGTGTTTTTTATCAAAATTCTCATAATTCGATTTCCAAGTAATTCATGGTCTCATTTTGAATCAAAAACATCATTTTAAATAAAAAGTTAATTAATGATTCAAATAAATACCCAAGGTAAATTAGATTTATTTTCTTCATTGTTATTCGAGTTTAAATTCACATAATCACTCTAAAATCAATATTGAAACAATTTATAATTTTCATATGCATCAAAAACAAGCAAAATAAAAAACTCAAAATCTCAGTTCCTCGTGAAACAGAGCAAAACATATTTTTTTTTTTAAAATGACTCTAATATCAAATGTTATATCACAATTTAATCCAGAAACGTTTAGAAAACCATATGAATGTAAAATTTAAATATAGCGGAAACAAAATGGATTGAAAACATACCTCCTGCCATTGATCAAATTTCAACACCTACAAAGGAATTCCAATGGATTTTCGATTTGATGCTCTCACTGGTTTCTCACACTTATTCTCTACGTTTTAATGGTGTATCTTAATGTATCAATGAATAGTGAGAGTATCCGATATTTTATAAAAGTTTTTCCATCAAAAACCTCGCTTGGTTTCGTAGCCGACGTACGATTCAGACAAAACCGAACCGTCACCACGATTCACTATTGCGTTGTATCACTCTGATGTTACAATCCCAAGTCTAGGTAAGTCTCTTGATTCTAATTTTTCATAGTTTCCTATCTTTCAAGCTATTGCTGAATCTTTCAATTATTAAAACATTGTTCCATATCGTTTTTAAACTATTTATTTTCTTGTTACGTTTTCACTATTAGTTGGTTTAAAACTTGGAAGAAAAATTCTACAAATTGTGTTTTTGTTAATTATGTGGGAAATTATGTCAATTCCCCACACGAAGATGCAGAGATAGCATTGCGGAATTTGAAAGATCAAACTCATCATCTTTCAAGAATAATAGATCATTATTTTTCTCAACAAACTTTAGAAAATCGACTTCATATTAAAACTTCAATTTAAACTGACTGATGGCTTGCATTTCAAGTTTGTGCTTTCAAAGGTAAAGATGAAAGTAAATTTTCACACAAACATATAAATTTTACTGACCTTTTAAAACATGCAACTCTATATAGTCAATATGTTGCATGAGTGGCATTAGATAAAGCTCCAAAAAATGCAGTATGGTCAAATTTTCAAAAAGCAATTCTACAAGTTTTATCAACTAAAATAAAAATATTATCAGGGAGGATATTGATAATGCAAAATTTGTGTAATTGTTGATGAAGCTCGTGACAAGTCAAAAAAAATAAAAAATGGCTATGGTTTTAAGATTTGTTGACAATGAAAGCTTTGACAAAGAATGATTTTTTTTTTTTTTTGAAATTATTCATGTTTTTTAATACTTTTACATCAACTTTGAAGAAATCAATATATTTTATAAGTATATGTGAAGTGAATGAAATGGTCTAAAATATTTTATTTAAGATGATTTCCCATATATTTATTATATTCATTGTTTAGCTCATCAATTATAATTGATATTAGTTGCATCATCAATACAAGCTAGTTAATCCAATTTGTCACCTTTTTTTTATAAATTGATATTCATCATGAAAATTGAAGCACTTCATGTAGGAAGAAATTACTCACTTCATAGATATTGAGATCTTGGGAGTGGGAATGGACTTCATCAAATAGGGCGTATTTCTTTTGAAATTAATGAAATTTATGAATTGGCATAAAAACTTTATCTATAAGAATTTATAGAATTTGAAAGAACACATTTAAAATTGAAAATTTAACTTTTTGATAAAGATGAAGCTATGATTTAGAGTTGAAAAGTTAGAAACCATTTTAAATTTATGTCATACGTAAGTAGAAAAAAGAAAATCAATAATGTACCCACTTGTATACATAATAAATGTGCTTATAATTATTCTTTTGATTTTAATTGCAACTATTGAACGAACATTTTCAACCATGCATATTATCAAGAATAGACTTCACAATAAAATGAAAGATCAATTTTTTACTAATTCTTTGACTACGCACATAGAAAGAGAAATTATCGAAGAAGTTTCTATTAATTAAATCATTGAAGATTTTTGAGATTTAAAATAATATCCAATTCTATTTTAAAAAGTTATTTGGTAAATTAGTAAGACTCAATTAATTTGCTTAATTCATTGGTATGAGTTAGCTTTGTTATGATTACTTTTTTATATAGTTTAATCTATTTTTTTATTATTAATTTAAAATATACTTTTATAACGTATGTTTTAGTCCCTCAAGTTTATAACGTTGGTTCGTCTCTGCTGTGTTTCTAGCTTTAAGGGAGAGATAAAGATTGGTTTTTCACTTGGGCGTCCAAGGTGTAACTTTTGAAGGAGACTCCACTCAAACTGTTGAGAAAGTTAAATTACAAAGTACTAATTAATTTGTTTCAGTATGGTATTTTTGCTACTGATGCTAAGAACTATCTTTCTTTAATTATAATTTTTTATGTATTAAAAAATTAATTTGTTGGGTCAAGTAGTTTTATGTATTAAAAAAAAGATCTATTTTTCTAATAGATTTTGTCTATAATCTTTTTTAGAACTCTTATATTATAATTTTTAATATTTTCAATGTTAGTTTCATTATGTATTCACGTTTAAGTAACTAAAATTTAAGTTTTAAAATTATAATATATTTTTAAATATTTTAGAAAGTAAAGAAGATTGACAAATTATACTAATAATCCATTATCCATATGAATCATAAAGTATAAAAAATATTTAAAAGTAAGTCAAATATACAATAAAAAATAATAATCATTTACTTTATAAAATATATTAACTCTCATATTCAAATCATTCATAATATATATATTGTTCATGTGATATAAATTAATCTCTTAATTATATAAAAAAAACTATTTAGTTATAATAAATAAATAGTATAAAATTAGTTACTAATATAGATAAGAAGGAAAAGAAAAGATAGAGTACATGGTCTAAAAATTTATGCATGAATTATACTTAAATATACAAACTGTTACAACATAAATAGAAAAAATTGTTTATATCATACTAAAAAACTAAAAGGTAAAAACATATTATGTTATCAAAACTAATTAAACAAAAAAATTGTACTCTCATACGAAATTAGAAATATAATAATAAATAATAAAATAAAACATAAAACTTTTACAATAAAAATAATAGAAAGGGGAATAAAACCCTAATTAAATTAAAAATAAAAATAATTATATAAAATAAAACAATAAATATAAATATTAGTTTGGTTCTAAGATTTAAAAAATTAGGATTTAAAAAATCTTAATATAATTTTTTTATAAAAATAAAATCCAATTCAAACTAATAAAAACATAAAATGTAAATATTGAGTTGGTTTATTTTAATTAATATGGATTTGGTTTTAATAAATTTCACACAACCCTAACCTGTAGACGCCTTTATTTTTTTAATACAGGCTTGGGCCTTAAAAAGACTAGATAATGAAAGGAAGTTCTTTTTAAGAGGGGCTCCTAAAAACAGAGTTTCTCACTGCGAATTGGGATCAAGACGAGAAATTTGAGTGGGCAATAGGCCCATGTTATCGTAAATTTTACCCACGAGCGCTGCTAAATGATAATGGGCACTCAGGCTTTAACGGCTAGTTGGAGTAATATCACATGCCTTTTACTTGGAAAGTGCGAACTTTAAATAGTATTATCTACTTTTAGTTTATAATTGAATTAATTTTAAAATAATATACCAATAATATATAATTAAATATGCAATGTATTAATCACATAGTTCTAAAATATAGCAATATTGATTATTTTATATTAAAAAAAATGTTTATAAAAAAAATTAGTAAAATTTTATCACATATTATTTTTTTTATATTATTAAAAAGATATATAAATATTATTTATATTTAGCTCCAAGAGTTACCCATTTTTTATAGAAGAGAATGAGATCTAGGTAAATGTGATATCACACACGTGTGTCGTCGTCTGTACGTCTGATCGGTCAAACCGAGTCCTTGTGAGATAGCATATTATTTTTTGGAAAAATATTTTTTTTTCCAAAAACTTTTCCACTCAAAAAATGATTGTTATATATATATATATATATATATTCTCTAAAAAAAACAACCGTTATTTTCTTTTACTCAGAATGTGACTATTGTTTTCTTTTATCGAAAAATAACTGTTAAATGGTCGTTAATCTTCTTTATTCAGAAAATAGAGGGTTTTAATTCTCAGTTTCTACATAACAATCTGAAAACTCATCTCACTAAAAAAAATTATCTCTGCAATTCTAAGTTACTTTTTAGTTTTCCAAGCAACAAAATTTTTCAGGTGTAGCATTTCGGTTTTCATTAGTGTAGTGAAGTGTCGAGATAGAGAAAAAGATTCTGGGTTGTTTTATCCTGGGGAGGATGGGGCTATGTTTATTTGTACAAATTTAAGCAGAGCCACGAAACGTCTTAAAGAGAGTGATCTAGTCCGCGACTCAACCCAAATATTTTATTTTAGATTATCGGTAATATTGTTCTAACATTATTTTAACGTACTTATTTCAACATTTTGATGTGAAAAGTACATGTATCATATTTCTTTTTCTTGTTTGCTTTTAAGTTTTATTGGATGAAAATAGTAGCTTTGTTATTTGTGCTAAAAGATCCTATAAATTTTATTTTATTCTTAAGTCACTTTATTTATTATTAACCATATATTCCAATGAGGTTCTTGTCAAAAAGAAAATCAGGTTAAGGACATGTATGCTCCAATTGAAACAATAATTCAATAATTTCATGATCGGTTTTATCAAAATAGATTATTAGATGCACCTTATTTGTTATATGTACGAGAAGAGTTGGAAAACACACCCTTATGATCTTATATTATTATAGCATATGATGATTTGTTTTCCTCTAATTCTTAAATAATTCTTGATAGTATATTAAAAGAGATTAACATCTCTTCTTTTAATCTATGAAGTGAATATAGATTTAGTAAAAATAGATTCTTGTGTTTATCTATAAAATAATATTTAAATTATTATTTGTTCATTTAAATTACGAAATAGATATATGATGAATATATACGTAGAAGATATTATATTATATTAACTTTTACTTGTAGATATAGATTTATGTTAATATAGAGTTATCTCTTCAAAAGAATCTCGTCAAACGAATAATTAAAAGATTATATGTTTTTTATCTTATTGAATATTTATATGATATTAATGTTAATCTATTAATTCAATGTTTAATGAAATGTTCTTTGTAAGATATCTGATTACATTCACATGAACTACTTTATACTTAATAATATTATATATAAGTAAATATATATATATATATATAAGTAAATTTCATACTAATTCAAACTATAATTTGCTTTCAATATAGTATGTAAAGACTTAATATTTTTTGTGAAAAAAAAACTTAACTCGATTAGAATCCACATCCGTATAGATTTTAAAAATTAAAGCAAACCAACTTTTAACAAAGTTCTAATTTGCTTCTATCAAAAAGAAAACTACTAATTCATTTCTAGCAAAAAGGTATATGCCTTTCTTTGTCGACGGACGGTGCGCAATTAAGAATAATTTTGATTTATATCATTAATATAGGCTTTCACGTTATGGGTGTACATGGTCTGGTCTGGTCCGATTTTGCCTAAAAAATATTTAACCAAATCGGATCGGACCATTCGGCTATTTAAAATGTTATAACCAAACAGTTTGATCCGGTTTAGTTAACGGTTTTTAACAATTAATAATAAATAAATATGATTCAGTTTAATATAATATAATTTAATAGAATACAATCAAATGTAATGCTCATTTATAATCATACATAAATAGATATTATTGTTAAATACATAAATAAATAAATAAGATGTTATCAAAATCTAAAATAAAAAAAGATTAGACATGAAGAAATGAATTTCAAATATCTCGTTTACAAAGAATTCTTAAACATATACAAACATACAAACTCACAATCAACAACAATATATCATTAGATAATAATATTTAAAACTTACCTATTTTTAATCATCAACGATCATTGTAGTGTCTTTAATGAACTTTACAATCAAACAAAATCAACATCTTCATAAATCTCTAGGTCATCATTGTATTCTAGTAAGAGGACATTGTCATTATTAATGAAAGAATGGAACCAATTTTGACTACATACTAATGTCTCTACCATTTTAGGATTCAAAGAACTCCTAAATGGATCAAGAATGCGCCTTCCTGTGCTAAAAGTTGATTCTGATGCAACAGTTGAAACTTGAATTGCTAACACATCACGTGCAATGAGAGAGATGATAGGAAACCTAAAAGAATTTGCCCTCCACCATTTTAATATATCAAACTTATCCAACATGACATTTTCACATGGGGTGTTCAAATATTTCTCAACCTCGGTTTTCAACTCCAAACTATTTTTCTCCTCTAAGCGTTTAAGAAATTTCAACTTTCTTGCTTCCTCAGATGAAGGAATACTTCCTATTACATCTTGTGATTGAGTCACATTAGATTGTAAATCTTTTCCATGCACTAACATATAGTAAGCTTTGAACATGTCCATAAAAGTATTTTTGACATTATCTCTCAATTTTTGAACAATTTTTAAATCATAAATCTCTTCAAATAAGAATTTCAAATACTCTAATTTGTACCTTGGATCAAGTACAAATGTAACATACAACATCTTATTAGTCTTGTCTACATTTCCCCAATACTTCTCAAATTTTGTTTTCATGCTAATAGCCATATTTTTCAACAAGTCATCAGAACCACACCATGTAAGTATTTGAGATTGAATGTTATGTAGTTCTGTAAAATATAAATTTGATGTGGTACATAAAGATGCACTGAATGCTAAAGTAGAGTCATAAAAGTCTTCAAAAACTTGACAAAAACACCAGCATTTTTCCAATCATCTAATGTTGGAGGCCCAACATTCGATCGCTCCTCATGAAAATAAGAAATAAAGTTTGTTCCTTCCTCTTCTTCAAGACGATCAAATGCTTTTTGAAAATCTAAAGAAGATTTTAACATTAGATATGTGGAGTTCCATCTTATATGCACGTCTAGCACGACATTTCCTTTGGACTCAATATTTTCTTTAATAGAACACATTTTAAACTTTTGTAATCTCAAAGGAGAGGATCTAACATATCGCACAACGCAACGAATACTCATAATAGTACGATGAAGATCTTTAAGTCCTTCTCTTACAATCAAATTCAAAATGTGAGCACAACATCGCACATGAAAGAACTCTCCACTCATAACAAGTCCAACATTTCAATTTTTTAGCTTCCTTTTCAAGTATGACACAATAGTATCATTTGAGGAAGCATTATCAAGTGTTATGGTGAATACCTTACATATACCCCAATCACGCAAACTATGTTTTATCACTCTCCCAATTGTATCACCTTTATGATTCTCAACTTGACAAAATTTTATAATTCTCTTTTGTAATTTCCAATCTTTGTCAATATAATGAGTGGTTAGAGAAATATAATTAATATTTTGAATTGAAGTCCAATAATCACTAGTAAGACAAACTCTTTGCTTTTCACTTATGAAAAAGTTCTTCAAACTTTTTTTCTCATCTAAATAAAGTTGAAACACATCTCTAGAAATTGTTTGACGAGATGGCACATGAAACTTAGGACAAATTTCAGCTATAAAATCTTTAATTCCTTACCCTCAACAAACCTAAAAGACAATTCATCAATAATAATCATTTTTACCAAAGCAACTCTAGCACGTTTTGCATCAAATGATACAGCAACTAATTTATGAGTTATCCTATCATCCTCTCTTTTTGTGTTTGAAAACTTAACATCTTTTGTTCTTTATCTACTTCTTTAGGAATCTTCTTACATAAATTTTTGAAGTGATGTATCATTGAAGTAGTTCCATTCCTTGTGGGATGAGCAGCATAACTTTTTTTACAATAATAACATGTAGCTCTAGGATTTTCCACATCATAGGGTAAAATATATGAAAAATGATTCCATATTTTTGACCTAAAATTTTTTGGTTTCTTCATATCAGATTCATTATCGGGGTGAACATTACTTACTTCTATTCCCTTTTTTGAAGATGAGTCATTTAAATTCTATGGTGGATTTTTCATTTCATTCGGATGAATTTCAGGTTCAATGTCTTCAATCATAGACATAGTAAGTCTGTAAATTAACTTGGTCCAATAAACTCATGTACATCATCACCTATATATAGAATATAGATTAGTACATATTCTTAATATATTAAAATATTACTTTTTGTACTTAATCAAAAATCATTTCAAAACTAACATAATATCAGTCACCAAAGTGTAACAAATAATATTTTAAGAATGATATTTCACATATATGCAAGAACATTTGATGTTTACATAATTAATAGATTATAGAAAGTTTAAAGAATTTATTTTTATTTTCAGCTAAGCTTAATTATAAAATAAACCTATAGTGAAGGAAATTTTGTGAATTTTTTTTAAATAGCATTTACACTACTAACAGTCTCACACTGAAACAATACAGGACATTACCTTGAATTTGAGGGCTTCACAAAATGTTTGGTGCCACTACATTACAAAGATGGTAATTTTGTACAATTGAATGCTAATAAAAACTTTGTTTTTTTATTATTTATTAACTTTGTGGATTAGTTACATTTAAAATATAATTATCTGCATAAATATTTAGTTTATAGATGCATTACCTACATATATGATATCAGACGTTAATGAATTAATAATACAGTTTGGTATTCAGAAACTTTATGCAATCTATAACAATATTAATTTAAACATTGCTTATGTACATTTTAATAATTAAGAACTAATATGATTTAATAAGAACCTATAAAACAAAAACACCACAATTTATATACATTTTATGACAAAAATATAGATTATATATAAATCATATATAAAAATTTATATTAACAAATCATGTTAATAAAAAAACACATTTAATTGTAAAGATCAATGTATTCTGTGAACTGTGATTATACTAAGGAAATTTGTTTAAACATTTTTTAAATGTAGAGGAATAGTCATATAAATAAATAAATACATATTGGTTGTTGTTCACTCAGAACCAACCCTGAGAACACTCTCCAGAGTCCAGACCATCAACAAGACATGAATTTGAGCTCCAAGTTTAATTAACTTTCTAGATCAAACAAATATTGATAACAATTTGATGGGAATTAGAATCGGATCCAATAGGCAAAAAATAACTCTACCTTCTAACAGAAGATCAAGATGGGTATAAGAAAGGTGGAATGCATCCTCATGGTTATAATTAGCTTAAACTGAAAAATAAGCTATGTAGATGTACATATTCTTGATGACATAGATTTTTTATAACATTTTATAACCGGACCGTTTCATTTACAAACTGCTCGGTTCGGTCCGGTCTGGACCGGTTTTTCGATTTAAACCAATCTGGCCCAGTTTTTGGACAACCCTAATTCACGTAACACAATTTCGTTAGTTTTGTTAATAGATAGTTGGGTTTAAATTTTTTTATCACCTAATTATAATATTGCAAAAATATAATTAAATTTTGAAGTATTACAAAATTATCAATAAATGTTTTTCCTAGGGGTGTGCAAAAAATCCGATCATCCGATCCGATCCGTTAATTTTTCATCTCATCCGATCTAATCCGATGGTCGGATCGGATGGAGATTTTTTCCATCCGTTAAGTGCGGATCGGATGGCGAATTTCACTACGATTCATCTGATCCGATCCGATCCGACCGAAAGTAATTATATATATATTTAATTAATATATATTTATTAAATTAAATATATATATATATAATTTATATATATTTATTTAATTTTTTAATGTTTTTTTAAGTCAAATAATTTTATGTTATGATTTATGTACAAATTTAAAATTTTTATTTAAAAATACAAAAAATAGAGTTAATTAAATTTATTGGTCGGATTGATCGGATGTCATCTGAATAGTTTATGGATCGGATTGAGCGAATGTAAGAGGTGATCAGATCGGTTGCGGATTAGGATGTTTCAATCCGAGCGGATGATCGGATCGGATCGAATGAGAAAATCAACGGTTTCAATCCGATAACTAGTCCTAATTTTTCCTTGTTATGCAAGTGATATCATTGTTAATTTGTTAATTTGTTATATATATATTCCCTTTACCGTTGATAGTATATATATGACTTCCTTTCCATCTATTTAAAATCAATGAATAACTTAATAACCTTTGTATCATGCCATTTTCCCAACTCAAATTTAGTAAGTAAAAAAATCACCTTCGTAAAATAACACCCATATGAGTAATCATGTAAAAAATGTAAATAATGTTATGAATAGTTATTTTTACTATTTGTACACTAATAATTACTATTAAAAATAGTAATTTTTTCGGGCACTCTATGACCTTGAGCTCTTATACAAGTTGTTAGTAAAAATTTGAAATTTCAACTACCAAATTTACGAATTAACAAAATGAAAAATATAATAAAGAAATAACACAGATTTTATGGATAAAATATTAGTGTTTATACTCATACAGATGCACAAATTGATGATTTAAATTTGATAAATATATAGGAGTATTAATTATCAAGTAATAATTGTTATTATTCTAAATTATTTATTAAAAGTAGGTCTTTAAATTAAAATTGTAAGTTACTTATATTATAATTGAAAAATTAATGTTAAAATATTGTATAAATACTCTTAAAATTAAATAGTTAATTAATTTGTTACTTTAATATGTGAGTCATGTATCAACTTGTTATTGCATTTGTGAAACTTTTCATATGTGAGAAAAATTCTATGAAAGTGGATTGAGCTGAATTATTTGAGTCCTCATATATTTGTTTATGTGCAATATGTGGATTGACTTTGTGTCCATGTATACGATTTGTGGTTCATGACTTGGTTGTGTGTCCTATGGAGATTATTGGGTGTTCGGGTTTGAGGGTGGTTCTGTTGATTATTCATATTACTCATTATTGATCTATGGTTTTGATCATACCAAATAAGGTAATGTTGACTTTAGAGGAGAGTCGGGTTTGTGTGTAAAACCAGGTTGTTATGGAGGTAGCAAGAAAGGAAAGCAATAGACAGTTCGAAGACTGGTTCTGGCGGATAAAGGTAATAGAGGTTTTATATATGTTAAGGTTATAATTGTTTTATCACTTAGTGTTTTTTTCTGCCGAATGGTTGCCATAAGCAACCTGAGGACGTTACCACATAGGTAGTGTTCTATGTGAATTTATCTCGTTATACATATTTCTATGTATGCTCTAATGTTTGGCTAGTATAACAAGAGTTTAAATTATGTATGTCTCTACATACTAAGGTTTAATTTTTTATTATAAAGCTTTTATTATTTATTGCCTACTTTTTAAATATTGAATATTTCATCTACTTTATAATGTTGTCTGTCTATGATTATTTGTATTGTTGCTATGATTATCCATCAAGTATTTATCACTATGTTGTTTGCATATTTGGGACGAATCTTTAAAGAGTCAGTTTCTCCTCAACCCGATTATGTATCATGTCTTGGATATTATCGCTACAATATCTTTTTTCTACACATTCCGATATCAAAACGTGATATCTATATCTTTTGACTTAATTTTCAAAATTGTCGAGAGTATTGTTAAGATGTCGCTTAAATGTCATTGTCACTTAAATATAGTTTAAATGTATTTTTTGGCTAAAATATTCTAGAGTGGATAATGTCACTAAAATATTGAACAAAATATCAAAAATATCAATTTTTTGATTTTTTGTAATATTTTTTCTTCTTTTTTTTAGCAATCATTTTAATTCAATTTTTTTCTCTTTTACATAAGAGAATATATTCTCTTTTTTTCTTATTAGTAGCATATTTGCTATATATATGAAATAAATAGGTAAAAATAAAGAGAAAATTATATCATATATTACTCTGTTTAGGGAGCAACCGAGTGAAACAGTAGTATTCAATTCAATTCTCAAGTACAAAGTCAACATGCATGTTTTATTATCTACTATTTTATATTAACATTATAAAATGTATATTACATTGAAAAATAAGGCTCGTTATGTCCCCATTACCTATGAGTACTTTTAAAAACAAAAAAATCAATGAAATTTATTTTTATATTGTCAAGATTTATGTATTTATAATAGTTAATATAATTAGATAATCTACTTAATTATTTTAAATCCTTTAATTACTTATTTTACAATAATTAACAAAAAAAATTATATATTTTATTATACAATATTTTAATTAGTTTGCCAACTTATTGATTAATATAAATATTTTAGGTATTTAAAAATACATGTATTACATAAAAAATTAGTTTAAAATATAAGTAATTGATTTTTTTGATGTTTTATAAAGGTTTATAAAAAAAATTCATATTTTTGATAGAGTTTTCATAATTTTCTTGATTTTTTCTAAAGTTTTCGTGATTAGATTATTGTGTTAGGATAATTTGAGTTTCTATTATGTCTGTGTAAATATACTTGATCTAGACTTTGATTAGAACACTTATTTATTTTGTGTAGTTTCATGCTTTCTTTCCTTTACTTGTTGCATGTCTATAGTTTTTTGTTTATTGCTTTTCTATGTTAAATTAATCTACATGTTTCCTAATTAGTTTATATTGCTTCTATTTTTTATTTGCATGCGAATTTAGTGTGAGTCTCTAAGGATTTTGTATCTCCTTAGCTTAGTTGTGTACAAGTTGTTGGACTTTTTAATTGTTTGCTATGTTTTGTATGATCGCATGCTATGAGAGTACAATCATCATTTACAGAATATGTTCCTACATATGAAGTCTTAAATTGTTTGAATTTTTTTTTTGTTCTAGTATGTATTCTTGTCTCACATGTTATTTGTTGTTTGTCATGCTTATGTTTGTTGCTAGTCTGGACAGGAGCTTATGAGGTACACTGTTATTAGTTTTTTTAACACAGTTTGTTCTTTCTTACCGTTGATTGTGTTTGTTGTGTGATACTTTCGCTGAGTTATTTACCTAATTCATGCTTGTGAGGCATGCTTGGTTTAGTTGGTATAAAGCTCCCAAAAAGATTTCATGGGTTGACGTTTTCACCTCTTATTAAAGTCTCAGTTACCTTTTTGAGTTGGAAGAACAATTCACTTTCATATAATTGTTACTACGTATAGAATTCTTAAGTTCAACAAAAATACAATTTGCTTATAATTAAATTGATAAAACACTCATTAAATGAATAATTATGAACAATACAAATTGTCACCCTTAATGTAATAAAAAAAATTGCATTATACAAAATAACTATTCATACAAAATGTATTTATTATGTTGACATTTTGGTATTTATTGGTGTAAAAAAACCAAGAAATAGTTAAAAGAAAAATGAACATATTAAATTAATATTTTTACTATTTAAAATGTTAAAATGAATGATAAAACCGACTTGATTAAATTTAATAAGCATTTTATACTTAAAAATAATTTATATTAGTTGACTATTCTTTTTAATTAATATGAGATATTATATGACTTTAACATGAAAATTATCAATTGTATGAATTATTACACTTAAGGTAATAAAAATAATTACACTACAAAAATAAATACTCATAAAATGTATTTATTATATGAACATTTTAATATTTATTGTGTAAAAAATAACAAAAAAATATGAAAAAATATATATCTATTATATGAATATTTTGATATTTATTAATATAAAAAACTAACAATAAGTAAAAAAATGCAAAAAAATATATTTATTATATGGATATTTGTATATTTATTGGTATAAAAACTAACAAAAAAAAGCATAAAAATATATTTCTTTTAGACATTTTAGTATTTATTGGTGTAAAAAAAACTAACAAAAAATCAAAAAGACGTAATTGATTTTAAATAGATAATCATTAACTGTATAAATTATCACATTAAATATAATAAAATAATTTCATTATAACAAATAATTATTCATAAAAAATTATTTATTATATGAAATTTTGATATTTATTGGTGTAAACAATTAACAAAAAATATAAAGATGTATTTATCATATTGATATTTTGATATTTGTTAGTGTAAAAAATAAAACAAAATGAATTTTGTAATCAATCTAAAACATTTAACAAAAAACAAATTAGAGAGAAAAAACAGAGAATGACAAAAGTACTGTTCATTTTATTGAAGCTTTTAATATACTATTTTTGTAGTAGTGTTTCTAAATTTGATAAATATATAATTGTATTAATTATTAATTAATAATTATTATTGTTCTAAATTCTTAATTTAAAAAAATAAAAAATATAAATTTTTAAGTTACTTTTATTATACTTGTTAAACTTATGTTAAAATGTTTTATAAAGTGTTTTGCAAAAATACTCTTAAAATAAATGATTGATTAATTTATTACTTTGGTGATAAATAAATATATAATAGTCACTATTTTCTTAGCAATAGAATTTAAATTTATACAATCAATTTTACTATCTAATAAGTTAATCTTACATAAATGATTAACATGACTTGATTGAATTTAATAAGCATGTTTGTTTAAAAATAATTTATATTAATTGAATGTTCTTTTTTTAATTAATGTGAGATATGATATAATCTTGACATAAAAATTATTAGTTCAATAAAAATATGATTTATTTATAAATATATTGATTGAATATTCATTAAATAAATAATCATGAATCGTATGAGTTGTCATTCTTAATGTAATTAAAATAATTACATTGTATAAAATAATTATTCATAAAAAATATTTATTATATGAATATTTTTGGATTCATTAATGTAAAAAAACTTAAAAAATATGTTTATTATATGGATATTTTGATATTTATAGGTGTAAAAATAAATAAAAACTGAGTTTAGTAAATAAGTGAATTGAACGAACACTTACTATAAATTTCATAAATTATCACCTTTAATGTAATAAAAATAATTGTATTATATAAAATAATCATTCATAAATAATATTTATTATATAAATAATTTGATATTTATTAATGTGTTAAAAAAGCGGAAAAATATAGAAGAGGCATTAAGTCACCTTTTTATATATATACATGTACTCAAGCTTCAAATATAAAAACCAAGATACCATTGTTTTTTTTTTCAAGCACACTAAGAAGTAGAGAAAATGTTCATTCATAGGATTATACAAAATGCTAAAAACTCATTCTAATTATAATAGGCTAAATTATTTTCAAGCATTCTCTCATTTTTCAATTTCAACCACTTCTTTTCTTTTTCATTCTCACTACTTTTTCATAACACAAGCCAAAAGTGACCTTAGAGCATCTTCAAATTGGTTCTTTCCTATTATTTTTAGTGTAATTTTTGTATTAAAAGTTGATCGAACATTGTTCATATTGTGATATTTTTTCTTGAAGTATTTTGAAAAGATAGATTTTTTTTTAATTTCAACATGGACATCAATGAAAAAGAGGCTCATATTATACTTTAAAATATATTAATTGAAAATAATATATTTTTTAGTGTTATATTTATTGTAGTGGATTGGAGGGGCGGAAAGATAGTACATATTTTGGACTAAAAATCTTGATCTGAAATAACACAATGAGTTGGAGATGGTCTTAGCTTTTAAAAATATGTACTTTATTTTATAATTTTTTAAAATTTGTATTATAAGTTCTTTACTTATTTTTAAAGTATACACAAGTTTATTTTAGATTAGTTATTTCATTTTGGCTACCAATTAGACATGTAAAAATTATGCATCATTATAAATTAGAGGTAAATTTATCATTAATGAAAATAATGAAGATTTGTTAATTTTTGAAAAAAATAAAAAAAAATTATATTAATAAATTTACTTTTTATTTATGATGTTATATCTTTTTCATATCTAACTAGTAAAAAAATAAAATAATCAATTTAAAAAAATTATATGCACCATACAAATAACTAAAAGAATTAAAATATATTAAGGTTACGTTTAGTTAGAATGAATGAAAGTCAGAATTAAATTATTTCTACATATTTGTCATAAATATAAAACGGAATAGAAATAGTTATTAAAAGATATGAAATTGTCACTTCACTGTCCTTTACGAAAAGTTATTCATTTTTATTCCCATTATATAAAAGAATGAACTGCCGGTGTTTTTATTTATAGGTTTGGTGTTAAGTGGTCCTTTTAGTTGTAAAAGGTGTCAATTACTACTTTTTAAAATTTATTTGTAAGAATATTTTTATCATTTTAATATAAGTATATTTCTAAGAACTAATCCCCTAATAAGTAATCTAACAAAATTTGATTGATTTTGGGTAAATAGAAAACTTTTTTAGGCCAATCCATTCTTAATAGAGTGGAGTTTTGGATCTCTTATTAACGAGCACAATAAGCATCCAGCAAAACTTTTCCCATTTCTAAGTAATTATCACATCTTTCTTTTCATATTCCTTATTTTCTTTACATCTTATTTTTAAAAATAAAAGGTAAAGAAAATAAGGAATATGAAAAGAAAGATGTGATAATTACTTAGAAATGGGAAAAGTTTTGCTGGATGCTTATTGTGCTCGTTAATAAGAGATCCAAAACTCCACTCTATTAAGAATGGATTGGCCTAAAAAAGTTTTCTATTTACCCAAAATCAATCAAATTTTGTTAGATTACTTATTAGGGTTTTACATCTTATTTTTAAAAATAAAAAGGTAAAGAAAAATTCTAATTTGCTAAAAACCTATTGATGTCATTTTCTCTCAACATCAATTATTAGTGCACCTCTTTCTTTCTATGTATCTAAGAATAAAGAGCACACGTTAAGACCTTGGACTACTACAGAGTATGGTGACCTTTGACCCTCAGATGTTTAAGTAAGTTTAGATTATGAGGAGAAAAAGGATACTAATATATGTTCTTGTGATGTAAAAGATGTATATAGATATTTAGGGAGAGATTGAGAGAAGAAGTTATGTTTGTAAAAGTTATTATTTATGTTGAATAATGGTGACCATTTATAGGAAAGAATATATTTATTCATGACTTGTACCCATAATGATAGATTTATCTTTGAATATTGAAATATTATTCGTTTAATTATCTCATTGTCGAATAATCAAGAATTTAAATATAGGTCGTTTATCATGTTACATATTTAACTAATACTAACGCTTATCTACTAACTCAACACCGACTAGACTGATCTGCTAGTTATTTACTAACTATGACCTCTCATATTATGTCATATAGTAGGAATTATTTTCCACCCTCCATTATCCCCATACTTACTGATAAGTGCTCAAAAATTACCAAAATTACCATGATTTTATACACATTAATTGATTAAAAATATATCTATTTATATGATTTTATCATATATTTATATAAATTTGTCTTTTTCGAAATCACGAGTATTTTTATTGTTTTTTAGGTATTTTCACTTAAAAACGTAACTTAAAGACTCAAAGAGATATACTCCAGACAATATATCACAAATATATTAATAAATAAATGAGGAAAGGTCAACAAATATGAAAAAATTTGGACAAAATGGGTCAAAAGGTCAAAAAGAAGGAAATCGTGCACGTAGCCGCCCAGCCGCGCCACGTAGCCACTGCCCGCACCCAGTATCGCGCGCCCCCGCGCCCAGTTCCGCACGCATCTATGCGCACCACAGCTCCACTCCGAGCGTGCCGCTACCATCTACGCCCCAATCCGTGCGCAGCCGCCCCACGTCATGCTGACATCATCAAATGACATCATCATTCACCACTCCGCGTTTCCACCATTTTTTCACCCACTTTTTATTCCCATCCTCACCTATAAATACCCTCATTCTCTTTGCAACTAAACACACCTCAAAACACATCTTCTCTTCTCTTTCTTTCTCTCATTTCTTAGTCTTTTTTAGTTTTTCTAGTTTTTTCTTAGTTTTTAGTTTTTCTTAGTTTGTAATTTATTTGTTTTTCGATTCAATAAATGGAGTTAAAATTTCGTTTGGAGGTTTTCCAGCAACGGGAATAGCAACAAAGTATTGTAAGGATTTTATTTTCTTTACAGTTATTTTTTATGCTTTATTCTTATATGTTATATTTAATTTGTCTGTGATTAAATTTAACTTTGCTGGTTGTTTGTAAACATGATATAATAATAACGTTATTATGCTTGTGAAATATTAAATAGGTAAAAATCTCTAAAATGAATTGATTTTATTTTTATTCAAGATTTTATATTAAGAATGTTATAGAGAAATATATTATTTTTCATTACAAACTTAAATCTAAAAATTAGATTTTAAGGTTTAGTTATCCGGTCTGATTTAGAGTAGTGCTTTTTTATTTATTGGTACAATCGCCCGGTAATTAGAGTGAAGCTCTATTTCAAAATTTTTTATAAGAATTATTATCTAAAAATGTATTGACAACATGTTTTCAGTAGTGGTTTTAAAACTTGAAATTTAGTACTCGGATAATTAAATTCTTAGGTTTAATTTGGACACCTTGAATAAAGTATAAACTATCTAACCCCACCAAAGGTGACATTTAAATGGTTCATTTTCAATCTCTTAGAAAAAAGAATTAATTTAATTAACCAAATTAGTTATCAACCCCACCTATAGGTGTTAATTGATTTGTTTAGTTAACAAAGAATATCTAACCCCACCAAAGGTGGTATTCATACAAAAAATGGAGAATCAATAAATATCAATTCATATCTTTAATAACCTAAATAATATAAGCAAGCATAATTAACTTAGTTATTATATCCATAAACACTCCACTATTATAACCGATAAAATTTTCATAAATGTTTATTGAATCTATGTTTATTTTTATGTCAATAGATTAAAAACAAAAAACAACCAAATATCGTGACATGATGTTTAGGATTTAATTTCATTTTTAAAAGTTTGAATAATAAATTAAAAACCATATACATTCCTTCCTTAGATCGACCTTGGGAGTATACTTATCATTTTCTACGAAATGATTCGTGCACTTGCGAGAGTTTTATAAATATAAAACCAAAGTATTGGTAGGATCGACGATGTCGGTTTTCGCTCATCACTTACTAGGCCCATTACAAAGGTTAGGAGGTCTATTTTACAATTCCATCATCATCTGGGTTCACTATTTTTTAACCCTCATTAAGTCCACTTTTACATGGTCTTTAGTTGCCCATATGACTAATTTCTTGCTTCTCTTGGGCACCCAAAATGTGCACGATGATTTCCTATTATTGGTTATTTTTACGGATTCTCAATTGGACTTTAGGTTAGGGAGGTATGTCGATATCAAAACTACTATTCAATGGTTGCACTTTCCATTGTTGAAGAGAGGAAATAGATCCAAGCTTGTGAACTTATGAGTCTATATGCTACCCAAGAACTTTATGAAGGATGGAGTGGCCAATGAACGAGATCCAAATTTTCTTCCATAGGGATAAGCGAACATGAACCAGGATAGGTCACGTGAGATGGTTGCCAAATAGAGAACCAACGTAGAAGTATAAGACCCATGCTCAATGGGTCATGGTGTGTTTGGATATAGTCCAACTACCTTTGGATTTCCCCGCTATGGTCCAACCACCTATGGTATGTCCAACCATGGTCCGAACAGTCATGAGGTATCATACCATAGTGGTAGCTTGGGTCCATGTGGTGGAGATTTATATTTATACGGTGGTGGTTGGGTTTGTGTCAAGTAGGGTAGTGATTTTGGATCATCCCCATTATGTAGTTCTGTATGTGATGATGATACTTAAATCTTTATAGGATGTGCCAATGACATGACAACCGTTTTTTGGGAGGACTGCATAAGTGTAGGGGTTCTGATACTACTCTTATAGATATCCCCACTTTTTGACACTTCGACTTTTATTTTTTGTAATTATTTTTCTAACTTGTGCACTTCTGTCCTTTGTTGGAGAGAGGTTTTATAGGTGCAAAAAATTCCAAACTTTTTAAGGGTCTAAGTAATGTAGTATCATGTCCTGATCACCTCAAGTTCTAGTAGGGCTAATATTCTAGTCTACTTTAATAAATTCTATGTTTAACACATGTTTAAACTTTGTTCAAAATGTAGACATATTTTTGGAAACTTTAAGAATGTACTTGATAGGGTATGACATGTAAAAGTTCACAATTGAGGTGTCTTTTCTTTGAGAAGACACATAATATGGTATAACCTAGGAAGGTAGTGAATAGGGCATCGCTTCCCATTAGATAAATGTCTATGTAAGGTGAAATTCTATTCTTTGACACCTTCAATTAGTCTTAGGGACTATAGATGTCATAACACTTCATACGCTTTGGATTTTATACTTATTAAGTGATTTACTTACTAAAGTTTACACCTTGTAGTGGCCATACCAGATGGTGACATCCCTTTGACCTTGACAATAAGTTCTAGTTCTTTATTTTTTTCAAGTATTTTTGGAATACTTAGTGTTGAATGTACATGTTAAAGGTTCAAGACCCATTAAGTTAGTGTTCCCACTGGTACTTCATCGAACTTGAAAATTTTGAATGATCAAATCTTTGGAAGTTGAAATCTCATTTTCTTTCCTAGACCACTTATGTTTCATTTTTAAATTTTACCACAATATCTAAATGGTGGTTCACAGAAAATTTCAACAACACAATTTAATACAAAATAATTCCTAACCCTTTCTTTATTCTAAATTGGGTTTTGGAATCTTAATAAATATATAAATATTTCTCAAATTTCAAAAAATTCGGAAAATTCAGAAAATTCGGAAAATTCGGAAAATTCGGAAAATTCGGAAAATTCGGAAAATTCAAATTGAAGAATTATATTTTTGTTGAAGATTTGAAGAAAATGAAGAACACCTCTTTGAAGATGAAAATTTTAAATTTTTTTATAGAATGGTGGAAATTCGTTAGGAAATTGATCTTTAAAAAGGATTTTTGAAAGAAATTTGAACAAAGGTGGGAATTTTGAGAAATTGTGTGTGTTTTAGAGAAATGAAAAGGTAGAATTGAAAAGAAAGTGTGAGAAAGTGAGAAAATATTGTGTTTCTCGCATAGGAAAAAGGGTTATTGACTAAACTTACACGCGAGTTACGACATACACATTTTCATGCCACAGTATGAACAATTCTGACTTCTACCCATTGTAATTTTAAGAGTTCATTTCCGAATACACAAATATTTCATGTCACGGTGCATCCTATTATGTTTCTCACTTGTTTCTTGTTTGTTTTTCCTACCTTATAATATTAAAAGAATAAAAATCTATATTGACCACACATAAATTAAAAATCACACAAAATAAATAAATACATAAAATTAAAGCAATAAATAATAATATATTACCTCCCATCCAGGACTATTTTTACCATCTTTAATGAGATTTTGCTTTGAGGGATTTCATCTTTTTGTAAACTCAATATTCTTTCGTTATTAAGTTCTTTTGTTTTCTAACCTTGCAGTTATTCCTTGCTTTGCTTTTGCAAGTGTTTGGTTAATTGTTTCACCTGTATTTCCATTTTCTTAAAGAAAATTTCTACAGAATCCAACCTTTGAGTAGTCCTTGTCTCTACTCACTTCAATGAATGAATTCAAGTTTTCCTCTAGATTTGGCTAATTAGGAGGATTCCTTTGCATTTTTTGGTGGAATTTCTAGCCCAATGTATTTGAGCTTTGGGTAAATAGAAGGTTGTTCCATCTCCAAGAGGAATTGAGATGATTCGTCCACCCAAGATTATAGGTATTAGCATTGGAGTCATACATAGGTCTTGGTTGGTATCCCCCATGTACATTCACATGCTCGGGTCCAACTGTAGATTTTGATTCAAAGGGATAGGCATCAATATTATGTCCCAAATTACTACACACATCAAATTGTTCTTGATTTGTTGCAGCATGTGTAGTTAGAAGTGCAACTTTCTTAGTCAGTTTAGCAAGCTACATTTGAACTTTAGTATCGGAGTCAATTTCATGGACTCTAGCTCTTCTCACTCTGCAACTCTTCTATTGGGAATTATCACCCAACATCTCAAAGAGATTGTGATCAAACATGAATTATGTGCAATGAATACACAAGTATATGTATCACAATAAGTAATATAATTATAAGAAAAGATTGTTTCCACAAAGATTATGTTATTACAAACTAATTTAAAAAATCAATTTTTTTTGTATTTTTATGTTTTAATAAAACAAAATTAAAATAACTAAAAATAAATAACAATAATTAATTAACTTAGATTTGGTAGCTAAGAAGATATATGAGAAAATATCTACGAATACTTAATCCCCTAATTTTCTAAACATATGAATCACTAAAATCCCCCAATATAATTATCAATTAATTACATAATCAATTAACTATAACCTAGCATATATTCCTTTCTCAAGTAAACTACACACCATATAGTAAGTAACCTAATCACACTCTCATGTCAATTAAATTGTGTACTATTTATTAAATTCATCAATTATGAATCACATAAATAAGAATCATACATCTCTTCCTAGAAACTATGTATATTATTTAATCAGAAAAAATAATTAAATCATTCTTTTAAATCTATTTAATTGCCTCTAGAGATCAAATGTTAGTCAAATAATTAATAACATAAAAATTAAATTAAATAATATAATTAAATTAAAATCATAATTAGGGTAAAATATTATATCATCACATGTTGAAAATTAGGTTCATAAGATCCCTAGATTAATAAATTAATCTAAACCTAATTTTGTTCATACATCTCATATTTTTTTATAAAGAAAGACATACAAAAATGATAAAAAAAGGAGAAGAAGAAAAAATATAATCAATCTCTTGAATTATAGTACCAATCTTCACCAAAATTGTATCTATTTTTCATATTTTTTATATTTTTCTCTCTTATTGGCTCCAAAAACTGATAAAAATATGTTAATTTCAAATCATTAGGGTTTAAAGGGCAATTAGAGGGTTAAATTAGGCTCAGGCAAAATCTGAACTGTCACATTAGCTTTAAATCAATGGTTGAGATGAAAAAGGAGAAATTTAACGACACTAACCAATATAAATGTGACACATGGAACATGGTTTTAATTGGAGAATCAATGCATGACGCGAGGTACAAGCATACTACTCTAGTAAATGTGGATGAGTCACCACCACATAGTATGCTATGATTTACGGTTTCAACTTGCGTGGTGCTTGGATGGAAATAATGGACAAATAGGGTGACAATGTATGGCACAACATTTTCCCAAATGGTGTTACTTGGAATGAACGCAATGCTGACACGCGATGTTGGCTGCATCACATCCACATGGATTTCTTGGTCAACTCTCTTGCTTACGTGACATCTTTTGATTGGTTTTACGTTAAAAATTCATAAAAAAATCCATAAAAATCCTAAAAAAATCCCAAAAAAATTTAGAAATATATTTTCACCTCTTTTTAGTAGAAAATTCATATTTTAATATTTTTAACCCTAAAAATACTATTGGTTAAATAAAATAAGCAAATATTAAGTAAAAAAGGTGCATTAATGACTATTTTTATAGTCATTATATTGTAAGTCTTTAAGGCTATTTTTTCTCTCATCACTCCACCAATAGTGTTATCAATGGGGGATTGACACCCTTGTCTCAATCCATCATAAAAAAAATTGGTTTTGCAACAGTAATGGGTAGCTATGATAGAGGCACTAATTGAGAAAAAATTTGAACCTATCCCATAATTCATGGAAAGGTTCTCCCTACATCTTAGAAAAAGCAACAATATTACCTCTCAACTATGATGTCTTGTGATGGGAATATAATTTTCTCAAAAATTTATTATAAACTTCCTCCCAAGTCATCAAGAAACCTAGAGGAAGTGATATTAACCATGCCTTGGCCTTGACTTTAAAGTGTAGAGGAAATACCTCATTTTAAGTTGATCCTCAGTAAGTATCCGAGGGAGAATGTTTGGATTGTGTAATAAAAGTTCCTAATGAAAGACAGTGATCCTTTGTTAGATAGTCCATGAAAAAATAAATATTAATTCATAATTCCTAGTAACCTTACCGAGGTGGATTGAGGCAATTGCAATGTTAATTATTGGTTTTACAAACTCCTTTATTGTAGTCTCTTTAATGGTTTTTTCCCATATGTTTAATAGCTAAGGTAAAGGGTCAATGTGAGGTTTAAAAACTTATTCAATAAAATGTTGTTTAAATTCCAATCTTCTTGACAGTCTAAAAGGTATATTTATATTATTATTCAAATGTGTGAGAGGTTACCCTAAATACCCCTACCTCTCGTATACTAAAAAACAGAATTTTATTTCACTTGTCAAGTCGAAAAATAAAAAGATAAAATAAATTTACAACATTATAATACAATATAAGTTCATACACAAAAATACTAAAAACGTAGCAAAAAATAATAAAATTTATACACATATTAATAGAATAAATTATGCATGAAATAATTTATTACACAAAAGTTAATCAAGAATTTAAAAGAAATAAAAGAATTAATAAAATAAAGACAAGAAAAATTAAAAACAAAGAATAAAGAATTGTTTAAAGAAAATAAAATTATTTTATTATTATAATTTAAAGAAAAGATTTTTTTTTTAAATAAAAGAAAATCTAAAAGTTTTAAATATTGAAATTTAAATAAAAATCATAATATTTACAATACAAAAAAGTTTTAAGGTCGGACATGTAATTTAGACTTTTATTCAAGGTGTCAAAGCTGAGTTAATAATTTGAGTATTTGAAACTACCTTTCAGATCTTAAAACTACTATGAATGATATGTCTTCAATATATCTTCAATAATAATTATTATAAAAATCTTTGGAAAAGAGTTCACTATAGCTATACATTTGATATAGATCAAAAGATCTAAGAGCATTATTCTAAATCATATTTAGATAATTTAAATCTTAAATTAACTCTCTTATTTGTTATAAAAAATACTTCATCGATATATTTTTTATTTATAAATTTTGTTTTAATCTTGATGAAGAAATAAAACTTAAATTTATTTTTATAAAAGTGATATACTTTAATATTTTACAAACATAACATCATTACTAATATTTCATATTATTTATAGTGAGATATGCATAATTTAATAAATGGTAAATAAATTAAACATATAAAATATAAAACAATACTTAGATATAATATAAAGAAAAAAATTACATTTAAATATACCTTAATAGTTCTCTTTAGAATTACTTCTATTCGGGAAAATCTCCCAACAGAATTGTTGCACTGTTTATTGAATTTAAACTAAAAACTATTATAAAAAATAAATTTGTTCAATTCTCAAATAGAGAGAACTTTAAACTAATAAAAAAAGCTTAAGAAAACTAAGAAATATAAAGGATTAAGAGATTATTGAATTATTGGATGACTTTTACAATAAAAATAGATTCCTATTTATTGGGTAAGGAAAGGAGAAAGATTTGAAAATTTTAACTTGATACCATGGCATACAACTTTTCACGTTGTGACACATACAACCTGTACACGATTTTAAGCACAATCAATTTACTCGCCCGCGATATACAATGGTTTCACGCCACGACCTACATCATATCTAGGACACATTTTGATTTTTCTCTTTTGTCTCGCACTGCAGCTCACAATAATTTCATGTCGCAACACACTTCATATTGCATCACTTTGGAACCTTAGATTTGTTGTATTTTCTTTTTCAATTTTAAAATATATGTAATGTTTTACAAATGTTTTTTTTAATCTTCAAAGTTATAATGAAGTGCTTCAAGTATAATCTTCAAGTTGATTTATTTTAATATAAGAAATACTTGAAAAACAATAAAATATATCCATAATTTTAAAAAAAAAATTTGCATAAAATGATAGTAAAACAAGCAAATACAAAATATATATAATCATTTAACATGCATAAAATCATGATATATTAAGGACAGTAGCTATGGTACATGTGTGTTGTTTCATAGACTATATGGACTGAACCTGTCTGTCCAACCCATGAGCTTAGACCTCATCTGGGTGGATTACATCTCTAATATGAACCTATGTGACTTTGGACCAGATATAGTACACGATGTGCATTGGAAGATGCCATAAAGATATCTTCAGGTTCAGGTACTTGTGGCTCTTGGAGGGTTAATTGGTGATGCTTGGGTGGCACCACCGAGTTTAGCCGACCATTATTTGTCCAACACACATTGTTTAGCCACTCCTTAGGTGGTGACAAATGGGTCATATCTAGCTATATCTTGGTCATGATGATGTGAAAAGTGTACCTATCATGTTCCCCTACTTGTACAATTGATTGCACAACTTATTGGACATGAGATGGGACCTCATTGTATCTTGCAAAATCTTGGTTGTTCGAGTGAATAGGGTAGTTCATTTTGAAAGGACAAAAAAGTGCAGCTTTTAGAGACCATATAGATAGAACTTCTTCTAGAACAATTTTCTTTTGAATTTTTTCAGGGTCTTTTTTGAAGGACCACCAAGTTCAGAATGTTGAAAGACACTATAGATATTATTTTTGATTTAACTAGTAGAGCACACTCATTTCCACAGACGATACCAAATGTTGATGTCATTTTTTATCAACATCAATGATTGATGCACCTCTCACTTCTTATGTACTTGAGAACATAAAACACACTGTTAGAACCTTGGACTATCATGTGATGAGGTGGTCTTTGGTTCTTCAATGCTTAAGTAAGTCGGTAACAAGGAGAAGGAAATTATTATATCTTCTTGTAATGTAGAGAGATGTATGAAGATATTTAAGGAGACAGAGTTTAGATTTAGTGTTTGTGATTAATAGAAAAAGTTATGTCTGTAGAAGTGATTTTTTATGTTAAATAATTGTGACTATTTATAGGAAATAATATACTTTTTAATAACTTTTACTCATAGTAATAGATTTATCTTTAAATATTATAAGTTTAATTATCTCGTTATTCGATAATTAAGAGTTTTAATGTTTTATTTATCACGTCAAATATTTAACTAATACATATTCATGTTTATTTGGTAACTCACTAAAGTCACCTATAAGCTATTTAATGATTAAAATCTTTTATATTATGTCATTATCATTACGTAACTATTTTAAATCCAACAAAACCTAAATTTATAAAATTTAGGGCAATTGTGATTGTAGGATGTTTAGCCGCCTTCGAATTAAAAACACGCTTAAACCTAAAAACCCTACTGAGATATCTCTTCATTTAAACAAATAAGATACGGAAAAATCGATAGCAGTAAAGCCAAATGACAAGGTACAATAAATGAAACGCAGGTAAAGATATGCTAAGTTCAATAAGCAATTCCTAGTGATTAATAAGTTCGAGATCAACAGAATAAATAGGAGTATTTAACTCAATATCTCTTTAATTAAAGAAAAAAACCTCAATATTATTGAACAGTGTTTCGTCTTCCTCTCCTCTGTCACCCAAATAAAAGCCCAATACCTTCCTCAAAAATTTAACTCAATATCCCTTTTAATCCAAAAAATAAACCCAATAACCCTGAACAGTGCTTCGTCTTCCTATGTCACCCAAACAAAAGCCCAATATTAACGAAGGTTTAGAAAGGCGATATGGTATCTACATCATCTCCCTTAGTTTTCATTTTCCATTGTTCCTTGTCTGACCATTTACCCAAAGAACAGTGCTTCGTTTTCCACTGTTTCTTGTGAGATCATTCACAAAAACACGTCCAGAATCAAAGGTCCCTCTGAAAATTGAAACATAGATTAGAGGAATTGTAGGTTTGGATTCGATTTAGGGGTTGGGTTGTTAATAGGTTTGGATTCGTTTTCTCTACGACACGATAATGGAGATTTAGGATCAACAAAATAAATTGTTACTGAAACTCTAGAAATATCCTTCAAAAATTTGCTTACATTTAAATTTACATTATTGTTTTTAATCGGAATGAATTCTACATTTAAAAGAATTAAATAACAGATGTTAAAAAAATAGATTAAATGAAACCTAAATACTAAACAAAATAATTAATATAATATTCTAATTTAACCATTAAATACAATTTAAATATTATAAAAAAAATTACTTTTAACTTTTTTGAAATTAAATATATTTTAAAATAATAATTATTTTAAAAAATAATAATTTTTAATGATATATTATCTCTAACGTAGAAAATAAATATTAAATTATATTATTTAAATTTATTAAATAAAGAGATATTAAAATAATATATCATATTTTTAAATTTATTTTAATTATAAAATAAATATTATAATATTAATTATTTATTTGATTCTAATAATCAAACCAAATATTATAATAATAATATTATTTTTTTATATTTAATTTTATTATCATTATTTTTTTATTACGTTAATTAACACTTTAAAGCATCATTGTACCATTTAATATTACATATATATCATAAATTTAACTATTAATAAAATCTAATTAATGATTAAATTTATACACTTTATTAATTTTTGTATCCTAATAGTAACATATAGAATTACTCTACACTAAGCATATAAAAAGTTTGAAGTTTGACTCTCTCGTGTTTAAGTTAGCGTTGATTAAAAAAAACATAAATTTAGTTTTTAAAAACCATATCTATTGTTTAGACTAAGATTGGATTATGATATAGATAATAATATTTTTTATTCTTATTATTTAAAATTTAAATTTAAATCTATCTATTTAAAATTTTATTTATTTAATAAAAAAAATTAATATCCTTTTAAAAATAAAATAAGAAAGTACGCTTTCAAATTTTTAAAAACTTAAAGTATGGGAAGTGCCTTATAGCCAATTTGTTTTTAGGGTTGGTGTGCTAACGATAAGTTGGTGAAACTTGATAGAGTAAAAATAGTTGTAATGATTTTTTTAAAAAATAATAATTGATTAAATTAATAAAAATATCATATGGATAATTTGTCGGCAAGTGGATACAAGCGTGAGGGAAAGGTGGACAGCCACGTTGAACTTGTACATACATTGAATGTTTAGCTAATTTTGAGCTTACCTTAACGTCACCTTTCGGACAATAAACTTTTGATTTGACCCTTGATAATATTTCCTAATTTCTTTTTCTTTTTATCGTCCTAGATATCCCATTTATAAATAACTTGGTTTTATTTTTGATAGATTTTTATTTAAAATATTAATTAAATTAATATATATTAATTTATTAAATTAAAAATTATTTACTGTCTACTTATTTTTAAAATAAATTTAAAATATTTTAATATTAAATTAATAAATAAAATTTAATTTAAAATGATTGTATATAGTATTTAAATTTTAATTGTATATTATTTTTAATTATTTAAAAATAAATAAATTTGGAAAAAAATAATTTAGATAATTTATTAACTATACTATATATTTATAAAATAAATATTAAAAAAATAATATAAATTATTTCAAAAATTTAATTAAATTTATATGATCATAAATATGATATAAGTATTATAATATATAAAATAAAATAAATATAATTCCATTAAATATTAATTTATAAATTTTAAATTTTAATTAATAATAAAAAGCCTATAAAATAAAATAAAATAAAAATAGATTAGATCTAATTAGTTTATTAATTATTATTTTTACCATATCCATTTATGTTTGCGTATTGGGCGACAAATACAGGTACCCAAAAATCATAAATTTTAAATATCACTTGAACTACCTGGAAACTAGGTAACCCAGCTTCCAACCAGTAAAACACCACTTTTCTTCCTAAATTGGCCAATTGTATTGTACATTCACGGGTGAGACATCAAGTAGCTGAGCTGTTTTTCAATATTTATGCAAGATACTACTTATCAATTATATAATTCTCTTTTCTTCCATGTTTTTGACTGACGTATCATCCATTTTAAACAATTGATAGTATCCTTCCAATTTCCTTAAAAATATATTAATAGTGAATTTAATAATACAATTAACAAATTGAAATAATTTATAAAAATATATATAATTAACCTATATTTTAAGAAATTAATGTTTATGAATTAATTAATTTGAGATAAACTATAATAAATTATCCAAATAATATAAATACATATTCTATTTCTTAAATGTGGTAAGTAATTTTTTTAATTATATTAATTGTACCCAAAAAAATTATTTTTATTTTTTATAAAAGGTTGTCAAAAATTTAAAAAAATATTTGTTATGAATATAAGTAATTATTTAATTAATTTTTTAATCAATAAATATTAATAATAAAAGAAAATTTTGAACGATATAAGAAAATAAAAATATTTTAAAAAAATTAACGATGAGATAGAGATGAATAAATAAAAATCAGAATAAAAATCAAAAATATTATATTAATTTTTAGAACTTTTTTTTATTTAAATAATCTTTTTTATTTTATTTATTTATTTATTTAGTATAGATTTTTATTTTTTTTAACTATAATATATAATAAAGAAGTAACTTTATCATTATTTTAAAAAGGTATTCAATAATTTAATAAAAATGAAAAATATATAAAGATAATTGATGGAAAAGTTAGCACTATTATTGATGGAAGGGTTATTTGTGATAATACGTTTAATTTTAATATCTTTAGAAATAAATTTTCAGTATTTTTGAAGAAAAAATAAACCCTGTGTTTAAGTGATATTTTTAAATTATTATCAAAAATTACCCCAAGTTTTGAGATATCTTCAAAAATATCTTTAATGTTTTAAAAAATTTAAAAATATTCTTCAAACATAACGGAAGTTAAATCTAATGAAAGTAAATAGTAATATTCTAATATTCTTAAAATGGAAGAAGAAATAATAAACCAAGGAATATAGAATTAGAAACAGAAGATATCTAATAATACTTTTCATAGAAAATAGTAATAAAAAAATTGAAGAAATTAAAATAGCAAAATTAAATCTTAAAGAAGGAGATAGATTTAAAGATGCGTCATTTTCATTTATAAGAAAATTATTCCCCAAAAAAGACATAATTTATTATATAATAAGTAATAAAAAATTGAGCACTAATATTACATATACAAAAGGAATGTATAATGTATCATTAATTGATAAATAAACTATCCAAAATTTTCCTAAAAGATAAAGAAAAAATTGGATATATCCATTTATGAGAAATTCAAATATTAATACAGACTCATTTTAGAGAAGAAATATATACACCAATAAAAATAGTATTAGTATATAACAGAATAATAAATAGAAAAGATATTTTACTATAAATCATCCATGGTAACTTAAGATACCAAAAGCTAAAATTTACATCATACCATAGGTTTACTATTAATATTTATGATAAAAACCTAAATCAAGTATTAAATCTAGCTTATAAATTTGAAATAAGAGATTTAATGAAATAAGGAAATCACTTATTTTCAATACATTATCTAGTAGCATATTTCTTAACAAATAATTATAATAGTTCAATATATAGAAAAAATGAATTTATAGAAATAGACAAAACCTTTAAATAACTTGGACAAATAATAAAACTGAAAATACTAACAGACTTTGAGGTACCAAAGGAATGACACTTAGATATTAAAGAAAAACCCATAATAGGAAGAAAAAAAATAATGTTATTAAAAATAATAATATGTCAAAATTTACTTTTATAGATTGTGGAAAAGAAACATCTAACCATAAAGAAGTTAAAAAACTAAAAGATGAAGTCAAAATAATGAAAGTATTATGTCATGATGTTATACTAGGAAAATAATAATCTTTAAAGATAAAATAAAAAATATGCATTTAGAAGTAAATGAAAGCTTACTAGACGTAGCAAAAAATCAAGCAACATTATTTGAAACTTCAAAACTTTTAACAGATGAAATTAATTTAGTTCAAGAATCAAACACGAAACACCTACAAGACATAATTGAAACACAAAAAGAATTATTAAATAAAATAAAAGAATATGATTATAATAAATTACAATAAGATATACACATGAAATTTACGTAACTAAGAAAAGATGTATATAACATATATAGAAACAATGAGATTGCAAGTCATAAATATGATCACTTAGAAAGATTAAATGAGAAACCACCTAAGAGATCAGATGCTCTAATTCCTAAAAATGAGAGAAGAAAAAAATAAAGAAAAGTCTAATGAAAAAAAATATAATTTCAATTAAATGAACTATAGAAAAGAATTAGAGAAAATATTCATGAACCCAGAAAAAATTGATATGGAAAAATTAATTAGTTTGTTAACCCTAACTAATGAAAAAATAAAAGAACATTATAATGAAAAACTTTGTACAAATTAAAAAAAAGATGATATGATAATAATCAAAGCGATTGATTCTGAATCATAAATCATGACCCCAAAAGGTCATATGAAACCAATTTCTTTACTTGCTCCTTATCAAGAAAAACATTTGACTCACATAGGGGAGAAAGAATTAGGTAAATGACAGAATAACCTGACACCATATATAGAAGAAGACAACCACCCAAAATGAAGTACAGTTTGCATTGGGAAACTAAAGGTAGTATCCCACCAAAATTCAAACTCCATGAAAAAAACTTTAGATAAATAGGCTAGTGGTATGAATGTGCTCATACAAATCTCTCAAATTACATAAACGAACCCTTTAATCTGTAGGGTATTAGTCGCTCATAAAATGATAGAAAATGATAAAGTTTGTTTTCAAACTTAACAAACCAATAAAATTTATTAATACAAGGGAATGCTCTCACAAGAAAAGAATACTTAAACATAATAATAAATGAAATATACAAGGAATTTATTGGGAAATATGAAGAAGAACTATCACTGAATCCAGTAAAAATGAAATCAATAAAACTAAATGACATCTATCAAATATGAAAATTTGTGACATGTGTTACATAGATTCTTTTATTTGTGAATATGAAATGTATTATCATAAATTATCACCATCTATGCAAACAACTTATAAAGAAATATTTTTCCAAATATTACCCTGAACACTACATAAGACCTTAACAAAAAGTTGGGACATAAAGAAATAGGAAAATTATACCAGACACCTTAGGAGGAAGAATGAGAAGTCTTAAAAGTTGGAAAATTATTAAATGTTAAGAAATAAAGGAGTATAAACAAATAAGATAAAATGATTAAATCTATTATGATACAAAAGATTTTAGAATACCAGAAAAATATGGATGTAATATAAAATTTTGCAAACAAAAATATAAAAATACAAAATATTTAAAAGATATAAATTTTAAAAACAAGATTTCCAAAAATATAAAATGTTATTTAATAAGGAAACCTATAATAAAAGATGTTTTATAAGAAATAGGTATAAACCTCAAAAAACCAGGAATTATTGCTCTTCAGAAAAGAAAAGAAAAATGCACATGTTGGATCTATAATGAAGAGGAACATTATGCCAATGAATGTCCAAGCAAACTTCAACATAGGAAATAATTTTAAAAAAAATTTCCACATAAAGCAAAAATCTTAGAGGAAGCTTTCCAAATAGAATTAGAGTCAATCAAGGAATCTGATATAGATGATACTTATAATATTTATCTATTAGAAGAAACTAAAAAAGAAATAACTGACTCAAAATATGAGCACTCAAATTACGGGTACTCTTTATCAGAAGATGAATGATTTGTATAGTATCACAAATTCAAATAGTATATACATATATAGATACAAGAGCTAATGTGTGTAGCAAGTAAATGTGTATTTCCAGAAAAATACTATAAACAAACACCAAAAGATTTAATTATAAGAATTGCTAATAATACTATAATAAATCTCAATAAAGTATTAGAAGATACATATATAATGATATGAGGATAAAAGTTTCATATTCCTACCATATATCAATAGGAAACAAGAATTGATTTATTAATAGAAAATAATTTCATAAACCTATATCAGCCTTTCACACAATATTCAGACAAAATAAGTCTAATAATACTAAATGGTGATACAATTTATGTATCAAAAATAAGAAAAGTTTTAGCTGTTTCAAACCCAACTTTTATGCAACAACATAAAAAGTGAAAACGTGGTGAGATAGAACAAAAAAACATTATTTAGAAAATATTTCATTGGATATTGAAGATAAACAAAACTCTTTTCTTAATAAAATACATGAAGATAAAGCCCTAACAACCATCAGAAAACTATTAAAAACAATTAGCTCAAAAAATCTTTTAGATCTAAAAATAATTAATTTAAGACAATTTTCAACATAAAATTAAGAGACCTTAACAAGGTTATAAGGGTAAAATCAATGATTTATACTCTAGAAGACAAGATTGAATTTGGAAAAAAAATTTAAAAACTTTTGGAACTAAAAGTCATAATACCAAGTAATTCACCTAATTCTAGTCTAGCATTCATAGTCGAAAAGAAAGTTGAGAAAAGAAGAGGAAAAAAGAGAATGATAATAAATTTTAAAGCATTAAATAAAGAAATCATTGACAATGGATACTTTATTCCAAAGAAAGAATAATTATTATCATTATTAAAAACCAAAATATCATCTATATAATCTATAACCCCATATACTAAATAACATTCAAGGTTTTCCTAGTAAATTAAAAGACAAACACCAGTTACAAAGCTTTTTAGGATGTTTGACATATGTAAAAGCATATATCAAGAAACTTGTAGAAATACGAAAATATTTACAAGAAAAATTGAAAAAATATTATATATGGAAATAGACAAAAGAGGATACTTTAAATATAGATAAAGTAAAAAAAAGGTAAAAAAAAATTGCCAACTTTATACCATATAGGGTGAGATAATAAAATAATAATTAAAACAGATGTTTCATAAGACTATTGAGGAATAATTCTGAAAGCAAAAGTAGATGACAAAGATGAATATCTTTGTATGTATACATCAGTATCTTTCCAAGGTCGAGAGTTAAATTATCACAGTAATGAAAAATAATATCTAGCTGTTAAAAAAGCTATTAAGAAATTTGCAATATATGTTATAAGTTTCAGATTCATTGTTAAAATAGATAACAAGAATTTTGGTTATTTCTTAAGAACTAATATTGTAGGAGATTACAAACAAGTAGGATTAGTGAGGTGACAACAGTGGGTCAACCCCTACAATTTTGATGTTGAACATCTTCCAAGAAATAAGAATAGCATAGCAAATTCTCTCACTAGAGAATTAGCACCCCTAACTATTTTTATGTTCTCAGGAATAGAACATCTTGATATCAAGATCAAGATAAAGAAAAAAGAGATAGAAATCCTTCAAGAACAACTCAAGCTATTGTACCTTGAGAAATCTCTTATGGAGATAGGAAATAAACATAAATAACTTAATTGTTCAAAACAACTCTTAGAATCCAAAAACCTAAAAGAAGAATCTTCATTAAAAATTCAATCTAAAGAATTGGTGAAACTTTTAAAGAAAGAACCTACCAGTTCAAAAGAAAGTAAAATTTCTGAAACAAAAAAGCTCAATTGGGAAGATGAAGCAAAAAAAGACTTATGTGGTCTTTAATATCCCAAAACGAGGAATCTATAATAACTGGGTAGAAGCTAGTTAAGCTATTCTAGGAATTAGTGGGGTAACTCATAGAGCTTTCACTAGTAGAATAAAAGCTTAGGGCAATTATGCCAATTATAAAATACAAAAACTAATAACTTTAGAGGAGATAGTAAGAAATTATTCAGTAGTATTACAACAACCAATAGCTCTAAGAAAATTGAAAAATCTAGGAAAAATAGTAAGGCCTTCAGTACTATTTAGAGAAACATCTCTCCGAGAGACATCAAGTATAGTAAAGCATTCAATGCTATTTAGGGAGATATTCTCCAAAAAATCATCAATCATCGAAGATGAGAAGGACCAGTATAGAAATCTCAAAAAACCACAATGGTTGAGTCTCTATAACTTGGCCAAGAAATCTACCCAAGAATATATTGAAAATATGAAGTTCTATATCACAGACAAAAAATTTATTACATGAAGTAAATTCAATATCTTGGAAGAAGATGATCCAATATTTGTTTATAAAGCTTTCCATGCAAGACTAATAGAAAATATATATCCATGAATTAATTTAGATGAATTAAATTATTTCCTATAGAATTTTAAAAGAGTAATCAAGAACTTCAGAAAGAAGATTAAGGCAAGTGATAAGCTTATTTATCTTAGATTTTTTAGCTCACTAATGGACTAGAACGAGGAAGGATGTATCAGCCCCTACCACTTCATGAAGATAGAGATTTCCAATACAATTAGAGAAATTCCCAAACCAATGGCATTTCCAAAAAATGAATTCAACACAAAATAAATTTGTATATTAAGAGGTCAAATGTTAGGCCAAATTTACTATGAACTTAGGAAGATTGACAACTCTATTGAAAACAAAGTAAAATTTTCAACTAGTAAAATCAACATCATTTCTCATAGTAGCATGACTTTGTCAGAAAAAGATAGTGCGAAAATTATCAAATATGAAACCAATTTTAATAGTAATAACCTAGAAATTGGTCAAGAAATAAGAAATGTATTCTACTTATATGCTAGAAAATTCACCAAGGATCACCAATGCATTTATTTCATCAAAGATCGAGAAGACGAAAATGTATCATCATCAACATCATCAAACAGACTATCGATAGAAAATGACAAAGAAGAATAAAGAAAGGAACTATTGGTAGAAGATGAAAAATAAAATAAAGATGTAGACCCTATATCTTAGTTGGTAGCATGTGCCAAGGAAAAAAGCAATGGTTACTAGTTAAAGTAGAAAGGCAAGTGAGTTATTGAAGTAAGGGTAAAATAGTAATTTTAATATTGTAAATAAGGATTCCTTGTGCTATAAAAGGAACCCTTATTTTCGTTCTAAAACACATAGAAATCCAGAGGACTCTACTCTATAAAACACAAACTCTAGCATATAAATCCTATTTATACTATAAATCCAAAACCAATAATGATATACTCAGTAATTATGAGAAGCTAAGAATCTCTTTAAGGTTCTTAGTTGACCTTAAATTTGCAATAATTATTATCTTATGAATAAAATGGAGTTTAGTTACTCTTTCCCAATAAGTCAAAAAATGGACACCATTTATGTATGGATGCATAAGACTCATTATTGCAAAGAGAGCGTCAAGGTTTGAGCAAAGTTGAAGCATAACTAGTGTAACAAAAGAAGATGAACAAAAGGAGGATCATAGTAGACCCATTAAATTTAGGTACAATAATTATAAAATTAAGCCATTTAAGAATCTTGAATGTTTAAATACTTGCTTACATCAAGTTATAATATTGATAAACATGAAAAATAGAAACTATTTTTAAACAACTAATTTCAAAAGAAATTAAAATAAAAGATAAAATCTAATCTTATTAGAAAAAATTGATAAATGCTATCTATTAACCCTAAATGAAAATTTAAAATATAAGAATTATGAATCTTGTCTTGAAAATTATAAAAGGTTTAACATCTTATTAGATATTTATACAAATTATATCAAATTTAACACAAGCATAATAAACCATCCTGTTTCAAGGATATTAAGAGACTATTTTAATCAAAAATATGTAAGAATAGAAGAAGAACAATTCAACAACTTAATGTTTGGATACTAGTTCTTTGAAGATTACAAGTACACGATGTGTATACAAGAAAAACTTGGTTGTATACTACAAATAGGATAAAATAATGTGTATTCAACACATATGATTTATCAAGATAATAACTTAGCCAACACATTAAGGTCAGATTCATTGAAATTCTACCATACCTGTGGTGATCGAAAGTCTCCTCCCCTGTGCAAATTGGTATTAGAGCCATATGAATAACAATGAATAGAAAAGTTAACACTATTAGGTTTTGAGTATACCGATGATATTAACCATAAAATTTAGAAATATTCTAAACATTTTTATAAATCTCAAAAATATAAGTGAAAATATGTTAAACCTCAAAAATATTTGAAATATTATTTCATCCCAAAATAAGTTAATTTAAACCATTTTTTAATTTCTTTGAAAAGAAGTTCATATTATTAGTCATGCCCGTACAAGTAACATTATGTTTTTTTATCTATTTTTTAAAGATTCAAATTTAAAATATATATATTTTAAAAAAATTTATTTATTATTTTCATTAAATTTTTAATCAATTATAAATATCTCCTTGTTTTCATTTAACAACAAATAAATCCATATGTTTAAAAAATTACAATTGTAAAAAAAAATAAAAAAATTGAAGAATAATTTTGTAATAAAATAATAATTAAGATGATATAATTGCTTATTGATTAAAATTAAGAGATATTTTTGTTATTTTTAAAATCTAAGTGGTTTTCTAGTTATTTTCCCTTAAATTTTTATTCCTCCATGTCACATTATCAATTTTCTTTCTATTACTTTTGCAATTTTTTTCAATAATCTTTCGTTCATTTATGCAAGAGAAATTTGTTTGGCTACTAAACATTAAGATGATATGATCTAAATTAAGTAAATAAATAAATAAGTCACTCCTCTGCAAATAACTTGGAGGTCAAAATTGGAGCCAAGTATTTAAAATATGATTGTTGCCTAAATCTCTCAACTCAAAGTTCATACTAAATTTTAAATTTAATATATACATATTTCAAATTTTTGTGTAATTATTTGAAATGAAATTTCAATTTAAGTAAATAAATTTATTATTATTATTTGAGCTTTTATTTAGTTAAAAAAATTGACAATATATATAGTCACTTTGGTTATTAATTTTCATTTTAATTTTATTATAATTATTTTTATAATATTTATATAATTGAGTCGAATAAATTAATTATAAATATTTTAATAGAATAATTTATTTTAAGTATTTTTGTTATTTAATAAAATAATTTTATTGTAAAAAATTATTTAAATTAATATTTATTTTATTTATTATTTTTTTTTACATTTTAAAAATTTTAAAAATATTTTTATTTTAAAATTAAAATTTTAAATAAATTAAATAAAAAATTAATTAGATTCATAATTTTAAAAAATAAAATAAATATTTTTAAAAATATAAAATAAAATTATATAAATAATTTACTCCTGTAAAAAAAAGGGATTGTTATTTTTGTTTTCATTATAATAATAATAAAAAAAAAGTGTTCCCTAGTGCTCTGGCGGCTTCAGTGCGTAAACATGTTGTATCACCTCCAGGTAATCTAATTCTCTCTTTTTCTTACCCCAACAAGCATCCCTTTCTCTTTGATCTCTGCATCATCTCTCCCAAAAACGAACTTCATTTTTTTCATCTATTTTCCTCTCTTTCTTTCTAATGCATCCTGATAACACACATTCACAATATCACCACAAACCCATGGGCCAATCTGGTCTGACCCGATACGGTTCAGCACCGGGCTCACTCCTTAACTCGGCCGTCGATTCTGTCATCGGAACCGACCATGAATTCTCCACCCACCTATCGCCGCTAGGTAGTCACTATTTCTCCGGTGACTCATCGTCTATCACATCCGAGTCAACGTGCAAGGTGAACTCGTCAACCTCAGTAGCTCCGCAAGAGCATAAGCCTAAAGCTCTTCGCAGATCTTACGGTCTCAATGAAATCGCCAATCGGATTGGATCTGCTTCTTCTTGTTCGTCGTCTTCTCCTTCCTCTTTGCTTCGTCAGAGGAGCTCTCCTGCTGATTTTCTCAGCCATTTCGTTGGCGCTGATAACAACGGTAAGTGTCTCTTATTATTTTTGCGAATTAAGAGTGTGTTTATTGGAATAGATAGAAAATGGATTGTCAAATTCATTCTTTAAAAAAAAATAAGGATAAAAATATTAATTAATTTAAATATTTTTTGAAATATAAAAATAAAAAATATATTAAAATAATATATATTTTTATAAATATATATTGTGAATTTAAGAAGATAATTAATATTAAAGAGAGAATATAAAATAATCAATACAAATGATTCTGAATTTATGAAATTTGTATTCACTTTTTATCATATACCCTAAACTTTTATTAATTATTCCCCCCCCCCAAAGAAAGAGAGGATTAATTGTGTGAATTACGGTTTTGTCCCTATCGAGCTAGATGAGTAATATACTAATATCAGGGGGCGGCTCAAGTAAACATGTGGGGTAAGGTGGATGTTTGGAATGTGGCTTTAATTTAGTTAACAATGTTTAGTTATAGTTTTGGTTGGATTGGTTTATAATAATAGTATTTTTAATAATAGATTGAAATACACACATGGTGTTTATATTTTGATCCAATTATTATATCTTTTTATGATTTGATACATTTATATTTTAATTTTAAAAATTTGGTAATTTTTTCTTCTTAGAATTTGATACATTTACTTTTTAATTTTTTTTCATTTAATTTAAAATTTAATATCAATTTGAAATTAAATTTAAAAGGTATAAAAAAGTAATGAATTAAAATGTAAAAAATAAAAATAAAATAACTAAATTGTAAGAAAAGAAATAACATATCAAATTGCGAAAATTAAAAGAAGAAATTAACTAAATTTTAAAAGAAAAAAGTAATGGAAAATGTGAAATAATTTAACAACTTTATAGCCTTATTAATAAGCTATGTCTCTTTTAAGAATTATAAAAATATATGTTTTTAGTTTGTCTATAAATAAATCAGTAACATTTATTCTTAATTTAAGTGATATAAATTTTTATCGTAGAAAAAAAATCATTATGGAAGTAAAATAATTGCAATGAAAATATAGATAAATAAATATGTTTAATATATATTAGCCTAAGTGACTTAATTAAATGTAATGTGACAGTAAAAAAATTTTTCCTCTAACAAAATTTAAAGATAAAAGGTAAGCTAATTATTTTATCTATAAATATAAGTTATTTAAAGAAAATAATAAAGTGCTTATAAAACTTTGAAGGCATAGGTTAGTTACATGTTTATATAATTTGTACAACAGAATTTGTACCTCATGATATAAATGTCCTTTTTTATATATTTTATATGAAATATTAAATAGTTGTGTTAAGTGATCAATGTCGTTGTGTGCTAGAAAAATTAGGAAGAAATAAAAAATTTATTTGGAAATAATGAATAATTTATAAAATTAATGATTGTCATAAAAAAATTAAGGAAAACGTTTTTTTTATAAGAATGAAGTTAAATGTATTAATCTATATTTCATAATATAATTATCTCTTATAATTTTTTTTAACATTTCATCTCCTTAATTTATTATATATTTGTCATAGAATTAATAATGCCTTCCAAGTTTTATTAGACCAACTCTAATCCATCATTATATCTTTAAATTTAATGTAAAATTTGGGTAGAGAGTTGTTCCACCCTACATTAAATTTAAGACAACGAACAATGTCGTATCAAATTTGATATGATACTATTTATCGTTATATTCAATGTTCATGCAGTGTTATTTTTAAAATTATTGTTAAATTTTTATTTCATATAATAAATTAAAATTGAATATATGATAGATTAAAAAATTAGTTATACAACGTAGTGAAAGTTGTGAGTTAGAAATGAATAAAAATAATGGAATATTTTATTTTAAAAATGAATATACTTTTTAATATAATATTTGATATCGTTGGTTAAAAATGAGTAAAAATTAATGTAATTTTTAATATAAAATGATATAAAATGGTATAAAATAGAGTTGTGGGTTGGAGATGCCCTTACTAGTTTTGTATTTTCTTAAGTAACTTATTTTTATGGATAAAATAATTGGCTTACCATTTGTGTGCAAGTGTTTAGAGCAAAAGTATAAAATACATTTACCATCATAGTTTGATTTTATTTATATATTATAGTATAATTTATCATTCTTATCAATTGGTCTTATAATTTCTTTAATATTTTATCTTTAATTTAACATTCAATTCAACACTCATACTCACTTAATGTATAAAATAATTTGCATATTGCATTATTCAAAAATATAAATTTTATGTTTAATCTTATTAAATATACAATTATTATTTATTTAAGTTCCATTAAATACAAATGCATTATCTAAAGTTGAAAAAAAGTGATATATGGAGATGGCTCCCGCTGCCTCTAAAAAGATTTCTTATTTTTTTTTCAATAAAGCGATGCAATATTATTTTATTTTAATAAAAATGATCAGTATAAAGGCAATACGTCTTTGTAAAAATTACATAAAAACAATAACTAACTAACAATAATTCACCAAGCCAACAAATAAGCCACTAACGTACATACGGTTAAGAAAGTCGCCGCCTTACCGAGAAGTGTAATATGTCTGAAATATCCTTAAGTTATTACGACATTAAGTTTTAAGATCAAACTCAAACTTGTATTTCAAATATTTATTGATTTAATTGACAGTAGTGTTAAGTATAATTTTGACTTAATGTGACAGTAAATGCTCTTTTTTATTAACACATCTTCAAACACCAATAGTAAGATATATATATATATATATATATTAAGTAGTAGTTTAAATTCATCTTTAACGAAAATATATTTTAGTTATTTATTTATTAGGTGGAGCAACACAAGTCTACCTTTATTAAAAAAATTACATTAATGGATTTATGGTGTCTCACTTATAAAAAAAAAAAAAACAAAGTAACACAATTCTATTATCTTTACAAAATACATTTATGTTACTTTTTTATAAAGATAGTTGACTTGTACTGTTTTACTTAATTAATAGGGTTTAAAGTATATTTTTATTAAAAATAATTAAGCGAACTTTTGACTTATATATTATTTTTACAACAAAATTTGGTAGAACATGATATAAATGTCTTTTTTTTAATATTTTATATGAAATATTATACTTGTTTAATTAAGTGTTAAATGTTATTCATGCTAGAAAAATTAGGGAAAAATGAATAATATGTAAAGTTAATAATTGACACCAATGGAAAATGTTTTTATTATAATTTTATGCATGTATCAATTTACATATCATAATGTTAATGTAGGTATAACGTAGGTAGTAAGTGGTTCACAATTTTTTCAACATTTTACCTTCTTAATTTAACATCTAATTCAACGGTAACTCTTTACTTGATATATACAAATGCATATTAATACTCAAAAATACAAATTTATTATTTTATTTTATTAAATATGCAACTATTATTAATTTAAGTTCTATTACATATAAATTTGTTACCTCAAGTTGAAAAAAGTAATACTTTTATAGAAATAATTAGATGTTAGTATTTCCAAATTAAAAATAAAATTAGAAAAAAAAATTAAAAATCATATAGCATTTGGTGTAATTTTTAAAATTGAAATATGATTTATTCTAAGGCTAATTCTCAATACATATTTCAAAATCTATAACTACTTAATTTTATGAAAAAACTATTAAAAAGTTTATATTAAAGAATAAGTATTGTTGATGGATGTGAATAAATTTGACCATATTTTAATTGTATTGGTCCTATCCCCACCAGAGAATAAGGCGCCCTTATTCAAATGGCCTATGGCAGCCGGCTCAATCTCGTTGAACTGGTTGTTAAATTAAATCATAAATCATTGATCTTCAATCTTAAATATTAAATTATTAACTTTAAATTTTAAATCTTATTTCAAAAATCTTAAATATTAAATCTTAAATCTTAAATCTTAAATCTTAAATTTTAAACTTTCAATGTAGAATTATTTGTTTTTTTAATATACATATATGTATATATGTTTTTATTTTTTTTAAACTGTGTATTTTAATTATTAAACATGTTATTTTTATTATTTTTTTATTGAATATGTTATTTTTTTTTCCTAATACTCATTATTTTGAAATCTTTTATTCAACTAATATTGATGATTTGTTTGAAGTTGAACTGATTGTTAATGTAAATGCCTCTAAAACGGAAAGAATGGCGTTATTATGGAGATTCTGGTCTCATTTGAGCGAGAAGTGTTATATGTTATGTCTATTATTGTCTAACATATCCTCAAGATATTACGCAACTAAGTTTTAAGTGAGTTTTCATTTCTAAAAAAAAGTTTTAAGATCAATTAAGTTTTAAGTTTTATAAAATTTGATGCTAATTGTAATAATAAGAAATAAAATTAGATTATGGTTCAAGTGGTATGAATTTTAACCTTAATCATCGTAGACCTATTTTTGAATATGATTCTAGTGTTTCCTTTATTTAATAATAAAAAAACTACTTTAGTATTTAAAAAAAAAGTTTGAAGATCAATTTCAAAATAATTTTATGAGCTTAATTAATTGATAATAGTGTTTGATAGGTGTGAGCAGTGAATCGAAACTACATGTATTTGACTAATTTGAACTTATTTCGATCTAATTTATTTATGAATTACAATATATATACTATTTAAATTTTAAATTGGTGAATTTATAGTGAAATTTATTATTTATAATCATAGATAGGAAAATCAAAAAGATAAAAATAATTTCCGAACAATTATTAAATTATTATAAATATTTATATTTATTTTTTAAGTTAAAAATATTTATCTAATTTTTATAATATTTAAATATCACATTATAAAATAAAATATGAATTTATTTATAATTCAATAGTGTTGGAAAAATCGGATATATTTTTCCTATTTTAAGTAATTATTATTCACAAATATTATGATTTAAATAAATAAAACTCAAACTAACTCGACAAAATAATGTTATAGGAAATATAATGCTAAAAAAAATATTAAATAAAATATTAAAACAAAAAAATAATAATACCAGAAATTTTACGAAATTCGATATAAATGTTACCTACGTCCTTAGGCGTTGCTAACTACTTCCATTATCTTCAAATTATATGAACTTTAAAAAATTACAACTGATTACATAATACTAAGCTAATCAATTACCTAAACAAAAATGATGAAAAGATATATATTTTTGAGATAGTTTCAAAGTGAATGAGAGTGCTTTATTTATAGCCCAAAATATAACACTCATCATGGTTCCTATAACATGTGAGATTTTTTCAAATTGCTCACTAAAGAGTTATATAACAAATCTCTACCTTGATGACTTAGTGATTCTCAAACGATTTCTTCAATCTCTAGATCAGAGATGCCGATGCCAACTTAAATTTACAGGATGTTAATCAAGTCTAAACATGATCGTTGTCACCACATTAGTCATCATATTTGTAGGATTTTCTGTAATGTTGATCTTTTGAATTAGTACTCAACCTTATTCAATTATCTCGCACAAAATGGTAACGAACATTAATGTGCTTTGTACATATATGGTAGACTTGATTATTTATTAAATGAATAACACTATGACTGTCACAAGACATCTTAATATGTTTCTGCCTAACTCTTAAGTCTTCAAGAAAACCTCTTAACCAAATAGCTTCTTTCACTGCCTTTGTAACTGTCATATACTCCTCCTCTGTAGTAGACAAAGCAACTATGGATTGCAAGGTAGAATTCCAAGTGACTAGTGCTCTAGCAAGAGTAAAACACCTAGTTAGTAGTTGACCAATGTTTATCTAATAGTCAAAATCACAATATCTAACTACACATTGACCAACAATATAGTTTGCTCAAATATTAAACCAATATCTATAGTATTTAGAATGTACCATAGAATCCATTTCACAACCAACCAATGTCCTTTACTAGGATCATGCACGTACTTGCTTACACCTTCAATTACATGTGAAATGTCAGGTCTCGTATACACCATTGCATACATCAAGCTACCAACCGCATTAGCATAAGGAACCTTTGCCATGTATTCTTGTTCTGTATCATTCTTAGGAGACAATTGAGCACTAAGTTTGAAATTAGGAGCAAGCAAAGCACTTAATGTTTTGTCTATTCATATATACCAAAACGTTGTAGCACATTCTTCAAATATTGACTCTGGGTCAAACAAAGCTTCCCTTTCTTCTTATCTTTGCTTATCTCCATTTCGAGAATCTTTTAAGCTTTTCCCATATCTTTCGTCTAGAAATTTTGACTTAGTTGAGTCTCCAACCTTTCAATTTTTGCTTGGTTCTTTAATGCAATCAATATATAATCGACGTACAATAAGAGATAGATAAAAGACTCATCTTGTAGCTTATGAAAATACATACAATGATCATGTGTGCTTCTAGTGTACTTCTGTTGCAACATAAACTGATCAAATCGTTTGTACCACTGCCTCGGAGATTGGTTCAATCCATACAACGATTTGTTCAACTTGTAAACCCAATTCTCTTTACCAGCTACCTTAAACTCTTTTGGCTGAGACACATAGATTTCCTCTTGCAAGTCACCGTGTAGAAACGCGATCTTCACATCAAGTTGAACTAGTTTCAAATCCAAATGTGCTACCAAGGCCAACAAAATTCTAATGGAGGAATGCTTTACAACTGGAAAAAATACCCCATTATAATCGATTTCTTCCTCCTAAGCGTAGCCTTTAGCCACTAACCTTGCCTTGTAGCGAGCATCATCTTTGTTAGGAAATCCTTTGCATACATCAATTTGTAACCAATTGCCTTCTTGCCCTTAGGTAGTTATGTCAATTTTCATGTCTTATTCTTCTAAAAGGATAACATTTTTTCTTCCATTGCTTCCTTCCATCTTTCAACTTGAGGACTTCTGATTGCTTCTTTATATGTGGAAGGAACATCACCATGCACAACTAAAAGTGCACATGCCACCGTATTCTTAAACTGAGCAGGTAAATCTTCCATATCCTTGTATCGAGCAAGCACCTTGATATTTTGTCGTCGTGGCCTATCAACTGAAGTTTTTTATTGCTACGGAGGTTCTTAGGTTAAAACCTCTTCATCTGATTCACTTTCTACCAACGGAGGATCTTTACTAAGCCTCATTTTGAATAAAATTTGTCTCTTTTTCCTTTCTGTTATGTTTACAGACATTCTCTTATAGATAATGCCTTTGTTGCTTCATTCATACTTTCTTTTTTTATCTTTCTTTCTAATTTCATAACTATACAAAACAGTGTAAACTTCATCAAAAAATACTTTATTCTTCCCAATGAATAAGCTCGTAATAAGGTGATCAAACTCATAAAGAAGGGAGGTTAACAACATCAAGGCTAAATCTTCATCTTTAAAAAAATCATTCATATTTAATAAATCTGTTACTAATTGATTAAAAACAGTAATGTCGTTTATTGTGGTACTTGGAAGGTAATCAAAGCAGAACTTCTTCTTCTTCAAATATAGTCGATTCTAACTGCTTTTCTTCATGAACTTGTTCTCCAACGCCTTCCACAACTTACTTGCGTGTGTCTTCTTCATGAATGCATACTTTTGTTCTCTTGAGAGACACAAACAGATTATACCACATGCTAATCAATTGATATATTTCCACTCGATTTCATCTGCTTCATTTGGTTTATTTTCTTTAATGGTGATGTCTAGATCTTGCTAAAACAGAGCATCTAGAACTTCACCTTACAGCATGCCAAAATTATTGGTTCCATCAAACTTCTCCACCTTGAACCTTGCATTTATCACAATTGTTTTTCCCAGTACAGATGATGTGGATGACTGACCTTTGTTTTAGGAAGATTTTTTTTCCGTCATTTTTTCAAATTACAACAACTAGCAAATATAGCCCAATAACAAATAAACGGAATACAAACAAACGCTTAGGTAGAAACCTTCGACTATGATACCAATTGTTGAAAAAACGAGTATATTTTCTCTATTCTAAGTAGTTATTATCCACAAATATTATGATTAATATGAATAGAATTCAAACTAGTCCGACAAAATAATACTATTGGAAATATAATATTAAAAGAAATTAAAGTATATATTAAATGAAATATTAAAGCAAAAAAATAAGAACACCAAAAATTTAACGAGGTTTGTTATAAATGTTACTTACATCCTCGCGCGTCATTGACCACTTTCAGTATCTTTAAATTAGATGAACTCCAACAAATTACAACTGATAAGGCAAGACTGAGCTAATTAATTACCTAAACAAGAAAGATGAAAAAATATAAATTTTTGGGATAATTTTAAAGTAGAGGAGGGGGCTTTTTTTATAGCCCAAAATATAACTCCCATCATAATTCCTAAACATGTGGGATTTTTTTAAAATTGTTTACCAAAGAGTCATACAACAAATAGTAATTTAGTCTAGATAGAATACAATAAATTATAAAATCTGTTAATTCGAATCAGATTTGAATAGATTGTATACTTTTCAATCTAAATCTGATTCGATTATAAAATTTATCGATATATTTTGATTCGATATGATGGATCGGATAAGATTTCTTAGTTTAAACATATTGATAGTATAATTTATTCATTTTTAATATTTGGTATAATTTTGATAAATTTTGAATAAATTGTGATTGTTGCGAGTTCGGAGATTCATCTTGTTAATTCATAATTTTTGCAGTACGGATCAATTTACTATTTTTGCATTAGCTATTACACAAGATACAAAATAATTTATTTCTTGTGTTGTTACTCAAAAGCCTTTTTTTTTCTTCTCTCTCTTTTAAATAAAAGATATTTTATTTAATTAATTAATATCTGCTACATACTTAAGACAAAATGTTGAATAAGATGACCTTATAAATGGTATTTTTACTTTTATTTTTTTACTATTGTGAGTGTGAATATTACTCTTAAATGTGAATTTAATGAACTTAATTTTTAAACATATATATAATTTTTAATATAAATTAATTAAAATGAAAAAAGAAAAAAAGAAAAGTAGTATATGGGTCAAAGAAAAACTGATCTACTTTGAAGGGTGGGAGCAAATCACATATATTCTGACGCAAATAAGTACAATAAGGTTGACTAATTAGTAATGTAATTTATCAAAAATTAATATAATGTGTGCACTTTATTTTGCTAAAGGTTAGGATTTTCAATTTTGGTTGCCTACTCGTTTACTTTAACTTTGTTTGCGTCCTTGTGCTTAGATATTTTTCTTTTTATAGAAAACAAATCAAGTAGGCTAGACTTATTTGGGATTGGTTTTGATTGAGGTATGTGATTATCTCATTTATATAATATTTTATTTATTTAATAAATTAAGAGCACATACTGTTTTTTTTTTTAAACGTAGGCCTGACTTATTTGGATATGGATAACTTAAAGGTGGGAAACAAGATATTTGACTGACCACTTTATTTTATTCCTTTACTTCCTATTCAACTCTTCTTCTTAACAAGCTACTATTATTTAAGTTTAGCGAGAAAAAAAATTTGATCATGTTATTTGCTCTATAGTTATCCTTGATAAATTTTGTTTTTTTTATTATAATTAATAATTAAATACATAAATGTGCACTTTTTTCGGTTTTACCCTTGATTAGTATTGCACTGGTAATACATGAATAGGGTCTAGACGTCAAGTGCATCTCCTAAAAAATTCATCACTGAAGTTGCTGTGAGATCTTTGAAATTTTGTTCTTGATAGTTTCTATGAAGTTGCTGAATTTGCAGCGCCTAAGTTGTTTATTACTTAAGTCTGATGAAAAAAACGTTTTATTTTTAGTTGTTTATGGATTGGAATAAAACCATTGTTGGTGTTTATTTAGTAGTCTTTTTGATCATATAATTGAATAACAGCATTGATAACTAATTCTCTTTTATACATTAAGGAGAGTGTTTTTATTTCCAATACTCCTTCTTTCCTGACAGACGCACAAATTATTTGCTTTTCTTGAAAGAACTTTATAAAATCACTTCTAAGTTTCAACAAAAGCACAAGCAAACATAACATAATTGTATGTGCTGCACTTTCTATTGAATACTGAGTATCTATCATTTTCGAAAATCTGAACAGAAGGATTTACAATAACAAGGGAAATGGGAAGCTATAGCTCCCAAGTTGGGACTAATGACCCAGGAGTATCAAGGTTAAAGTCTCAAATGAGCTTCACAAATAGGCATCATGATTCGCTTTCTCATATTTCAGAAGAAAATGACGTTGATCGTCATGTTGTTAAATCTAACAATTCTCATCAGAATGCTATGCTTTCTTATAATAATCCTCCTACAAGTTTTGGGATGGACTCTTGGGATAATAATACCAACTCTATCGTCTTTTCCCCTCCACCTGGCAAACGGTCTAAAAATATGGATGGGGACATTTATGACTGTCTCAATCTTTTAGAGTCTCAGGTACTTTAATTCTTATGAACTCTTAAATTAGAATGATTTTGTGTTCATATATTAGGCACAATCAAACGAAAATTTCCCTTTTTTCATGTTGTCATAATGTGATTGCCTTATTATTCCCATGTTTCTGTTTTATCATCTGTTTCAGTATAGCCTGCCACAGACAAGTTTAGAAATGGCCACAATGGAGAGGCTACTACAAGTTCCAGAAGATTCTATTCCTTGCAAAATCCGTGCTAAGCGAGGTTGTGCAACTCATCCACGGAGCATTGCAGAACGGGTTAGTAAACATTTATGCATTGTGAGATATGTCCATTACCAATTTAAATCCACCGTTGATCGGGTCTACCAATGGAAGAAAACATATAATCATCATGAATTACAAATGATGTGAAAGTAGTTGTTGGGCCACCGGCCTTTTACCATCACAATTTTTTATGAACAATAGAGCTCAGTCAATAGCAGACTCATTACTAGTGGCAATTGTGAGAAGTCATGTGAAGGCGACACGAACACTACTACCACAACTAATACACAATTGTTTTATAAATTTAAAGGTCTTATTATTCCTTACTATTATAAATAATTTATTTGGTAAAAAATTGTCTTTAATTTTTTTATTGTGTCAATTAATATGGAACACGGACACGATATGAAATAAACCCAGCATGCAATACAACGAACTTGAAATCTGAAGTGCTCATGTTTCTTTTTTCCTGTTAAGTTGCATACTGTTGAAATCTCACTGTACTTGTTAACCGTATTTCACAACTTGTTCATTATTCTGGAGATACAACATGTTTCTTTAGTAACAAACTCGCCTGAATTATAATTTCCACAATGTATTTTGACTTGCTAAGGCATTGGTTACTTCATAAGAGTTTGGACTTTGACCTTAAATTACATTCCATATTGTATTCATTGCAACTTCAAAATATTATATATGCTTCTGTTGAAATTTCTTTTTCATCACTAGATGGTAGTAGTATTGAATTGCAGAGATCTGGTAGAAGAACCAATCCTTTTTCAAAGAAAACGCCCCTCTTTTGTACATTCTGCTAACAACTAATACAACGAGCACCAGGATAATCTGACTTATTTCTTTCTTTCTTTTTAAATTTTCAATTTTCAATTAATAATTTGATTTTATAATTGTTTGTTACCTCACTTGCCATGTTCTTCTTTAACAGTGAAAAACAGAGTATAATCAATTTGAACAAAGCTATATGTTGTAGTACTATATTGACATTATTCTTATTTAAGATATTTGATATACCTATTTATTAATGAATATACAGGAGAGACGAACTAGAATAAGCGGAAAACTAAAGAAACTCCAAGAGCTTGTTCCTAACATGGACAAGGTAATGATATGCATATTGATTATTTGATCCTCTTTAGTATTTCTACTTGTAAAGTTTTTTTTTAAATGCTTATGCACTTATAACTAGGACTCGAACCCCTAAATCTTCTTTATGCTCAAATAAGCTTTCATGCCGTTGAGACACCTCATTGGTTTGTAAAGTTGTTTTTTGATTTGTGAAACATAGCTGTTCAATGACCTATTTCTGTGCATACAATCCTTTTAAGTCTGTTCACTATCAGGTTCCAAAAAAGTGTACGATTGAAAAATCATATGCCTTCACAACAGAAACTAGTAGGAAAAAAAATTGAAAGAAAGTTTAATTTCTTGGACTCCTTATTCCTTAGATAATGCTTGTATTGTAAGTAATGAAAATGTTGTTATTGCAGCAAACTAGTTATTCAGATATGTTGGACTTAGCTGTACAACATATCAAAGGCCTTCAAAATCATGTCCAGGTTTGTAACTATGGCACTAAGAAAAACAAATACTGCAATATATATAAATAGTATCTGCAAAATTATGTGGTTTCCTTAAATTGGAAGATTATAATCAGGGGCAGATCTATATGGTGATTAGGGGCATGTGTCCCTTCTTACTTGATTAAAAATGTAATTTTATAAGTAAAATTTCATAATTTTTATTAAAGTTAGTGCCTCTATTTAGCATGGAGTCCCTCTCTCAACTTTACTTATAAGTACAAGTGTAAAATGTTTTATGTGTAAACTCGATTATTTTCTAATTAAAATTATAATAACAAAAAAACACAGATTTTGATGTTTCTTTGGTCAAAAAATTTCATTGTTAATTTTTCATGTAATCTTTATTTTGAGAACTAGATCCACCATCGACTGTAATCATTTTTGTCATGCTATATAAGATTTTAGAACATTTTATTCATAATTTGATGTAGTTATTCTCTAATGTTTCTTTTCATATGTTTTACAGAAAATCGAGAAAGAACTTGAGCATTGCACGTGTGGTTGTAATCCAACCACATAGAATTAAAGAAAGAAGTTGAATGGATTCTAAGCTTAACGATTGGAGAGTAAGGTGACTGGATAAACAAAGATGCAATCTTTGGCCACATTCAATTAATTTGACATCAGAAAAGGCAAAAGGTAATTCTTGCTTCATTAGTTTTCTGGAGTTCTTGCAACCCTAATATGTATATATTCATATATTGTTTGTAACAGTTGTAAGTGTTTTTGACATTTTCATGTAACTTTTGTGTGACTTCATGGGCTTTAGGAAAATTTCTGTGCAATACTACTTGATCTTTTATTGAGTTTTGTTTTTACTTTTCTTTTCCTTTTCCTTTTCCTTTTTCTCAAAGTGGAAGTTCTTGGTTTCCCTTTAGTCAAAGTGGCTAGGATCATTATTAGATGGTATATGGATAAAGTCCAAGTCTCTTACGTTTCTGGCGGTTTGTGGTGACCTTTAATTCGAATCTGAGACAACATGTTTTTCACGTATCATATCCTAATTAATTTTTTTTTAATACAAAATCGATACGATAATTTAATCGATTTAAATCAAAGTAAATTAAGTTTTTTTATCAGATAATGTTTGCACCAATAAATTAAACTTTGAAATCATATATGAATTATTATAATAATATATATAATATATAATATTTAAATTTAAATTTAATTTATTTTTATTAAAATTTATTATTTATATTGAAATGAATAAGAAGTTTGCTTGGAGATTTATTAAATTATTAGAGATTTATATTTTTTTATCATTTAAATTAAAATAGTAATTAAATGTAATTGTAGTATATATAATATTTAAATATTATATGTTATAAAATAAAATATTTATTTATCTGTAATAGATTGTAGTGAATTATAAAATCTGTTAATTTAAATTTAATTCAAATTTGAATAAATTATATATTTTTTTAATCAAAAATTGATTCAATTGTAATTTTAAAATTTTAAGTTAGTATTATAGACAATATGTTGAAAAATATCAAATTTTTAATTAAATAAATGTGTATGTCGGTTTAGGAGTATTTATCTATTAATATTTTTGCACCATATAAGCACATGAGATGTGGGTATATTTATTTAATGAAAAATACGGCATTGTTTTATTAAATATTATAATGATTCAAACTTAAAATTTTTAATTGAATTGAATTTTTTCAATAACAATTATATAAAATTACAAAACGAAAACGTAAATAAAATAAAATCAATGGAAGACTCAAAAATAAGTTATAAGTGCATGTCTACTGCCCAGTTCCTTGTTTTAACTCAAAGCGCCATCGCAATTCCGTGCCCGCTTTGATATCGTCGTTGATAATTTTGTTACGCTCAAACTAACATTTTTGCTACGAGGAAATATTATTAAAATATAAATTAGCTATTAATATCACCCAGCATAATAAGAATAAAAAATGATATTTTATTCTTAAAATTATTATTATTATTATATACCTATATAAAAAGTTTAATTAAAAAAATGATTTAGATAATTTATTTTAATGATAATATTCATTGTTTTGAAAATAATGATTAATATAGTAAAAATATTACTATTTTTAAAAGTATTTGTTATTTTCAAAACAATAATATCAAAGAATTTAATTCTTTACCTAGTAATTTATGACCAAAATATTTTTAAGTGCAAAATGTTTTTGACAATAATTTTTAATAACGAAAATAGTATTATTAAAATTTAAAAATATTAAAATAGTACTTATTATATCTACTTTATACAATTTTATAAATAATAAAGAGTTTTTCGTACCAATTCATTTTAAATTTTATTAAATTAAACTAAAATTATTTAAATATATTTAATATTAAACCGTTTAAAATAACTTATAACTATTTAAAATAGTTTAATATGAAATATCATTTTAATTTATTTAATATTTTTAAAATATTATTATTGTTATAAATTTTTAATCTTCTATAGTTTTTATAATTTCACTAGCTATTGTTGCACCGATAATACAACTACCTAAAATAATCATAAAAATAAGGAATATTCTCCCCATTATTCATGTTGATAGCTACGGAAATAATTCATAAGTACACAAACGGTCTTACATTTTTTTTAACTTTAATTTTTTTATTTTTCTTATAATTTAATATTTTTACTTTTATTTCTCCTACTTTAATTCTTTTAAATTTGTATAAATAGAGTTAATTAAAATTTTAGTGTATGTTACGTAGGTATCTAGATTTTTCCTACATAAATGTAACTAAATTCTTATTCTGTTTATATATAAATTTCTTGTTCGGGATTAATTTTTATCATGTTAATTATTGTTGATTAGGTGAAGTGATAATTAATTAGTTGACATGAACTACTTAGTTATTCTTAATTAATTGATATTTTAAATTTAATTAATAATAATTAGGTGATATATTTAATTAGTGCTAATTAAATGATGTGATAAAACTCAATCACATAAAAAACTTACGTAAATGATATAAAAATTTAAGTTCAAACACTTTAATATAAAATATATTAAAATTTAGATGCTTGAAAGTTATGTAATGTGTAATTTTTTTAAGATTGATTTGATTCAACTATTTATTAATTTTTATACATTTAAATTAACTTAAATTAAATTTTAATAGTCAACTAATTTTTAAAAAATAAGACGTGAAAAGAATAAATTGACAAAATAAAAAATAAAAGATGAAAGTATAAAATATACAAAAAGTTATATACCAAATTATTAAAAAAATAATAATAAGAAAAGTATGTAAAGTGGGGAACATAAAATGATATATTAATAGTAAAATATTTATTAAAATAATTAATTAATTATTATAGGTGTAAAAAAGAATAATTTCATATGATATTATTAGAGCTTTAAAGTTATTTAAATATATAATTTTTTATTAAAATATAAATAATTATTAAATTTATGACATATAAATAATATTAAATAATTATAACATTATTAAGTATTTTTCGTATAAAAACATCATTCAAAAATAAAATATCACAAATTACAAAATAGCACCAAGTGGGTATTAAGTTTCCTACGTGTAAAACAGCGACAGTGCATGTGATAGAAGCAACGGTGTTACAATTTGCCACTGGTCACCTCGTTCCAATCGAGAGGATGCCTAAAAATTATGAAACGTATCCAACCTTCGTTTAAAAATATGGATGAGATATAATTTTAAAAAAATATTATTATTATTATTTTATATAATTAATATTTAATTTTTTTAATAAAAAAATTATGTAAATATAAAAATTAATAAATTTTATTGAATAAGTTTATTTAAGATACTTTTAAATATTTCTTCACTTTGTAATCATTATTATTTATTATTTTAACACAAAAATATAATAAACTATTTTATCTTATCTCATATCTTATTTAATATTTTTAATAAATTTAAAATATTATATTATATTATATTATTTTATTTAATCTAATGTAAATTATAATTTTAAATAATTTAATTTTAAAATTAGATTGTATCATTTTTTTATTAATTTAAAATACAAATAATTATATATTATATATTTTTTGTTTTGATATTTTTATTTAGCTAATTTAATTTTATCTTATATAAATAAGATGTCAATAATTTTATTATTAATTTATTTCAACAAAAAAATAAATTTAAAAATTAATAAATGGTATTATAAATTTTGATCTCTAGCTCCGCCATCCAAACAATAGTTTCAAGCAAAACCCACTAAACCAGATCAAAATCCAAAATGAGTTCCGAAATTCCTCACCACATTGTGATGTTACCATACCTAGCTCGTGGCCATTTAAACCCATTTCTTCAACTAGCAAAACAAATAGAACAAAGAACCAGCTTCAAAATCACCATAGCCACTACACCCCTCAACATTAACTACCTTCGTTCGACTATATCATCATCACCCTCTTCAAGAATTAATTTTTCAGAACTACCCTTTTGTAGTTCTGATCATGGGTTGCCTCCAAATGTAGAAAATACAGAAAATTTGCCTCTGAGCAATATAGCAGATCTCTTGAATGCTTCAACAAGTCTTGAAGCTCCTACTCGCAAACTCGTTGAAGAGATCACTAGAAATGAAAACAAACCTCCTCTTTGTTTAATTTCTGATGTGTTTTTTGGTTGGGCAAACGATGTTGCAAACATTCTCGGTACTAACAATTTCACTTTCACTACTGGTGGAGCTTATGGCACTTTGGCTTATATCTCTGTTTGGCTTAATCTCCCACATCGTTTTACAACTACAGAGGATTTCTCTCTTCCTTGGTTTCCAGAACGGTGTCGTTTTCATGTTTCTCAATTACATCAGTATATCAGGTCTGCAAATGGTGAAGACCAATGGTCTATATTTATGCAAACTCAGATTCTTAAGTCTCTGAAATCTCATGGGTGGTTAGTTAATACAGTAGAAGAAATTGAACCTTTTGGTTTGGAAATTTTTAGGAATTTTATCAAAATTCCAGTTTGGTCAATTGGTTCTGTTCTTTCCCAATTTGATATCAAAAACTCAAAATCTTCCACAATTTCTTCATCTTTATTGGGTATTTCAGCTGAAGAATGTCTTAAATGGCTTGATTTACAAAAACCCAACTCTGTTATTTACATATCTTTTGGTTCTCAGAACACAATTAACCAAACCCAAATGATGGAATTAGCTATGGGTTTAGAAAAAAGTGAAAAAGCTTTCATTTGGGCAATTAGGCCTCCATATGGGTTTGATCTAAAAGGTGAATTCAAAGCAGAGTGGTTACCATCTGGGTTTGAAGAGAGATTGATGAATAAGGGCAAAAGAGGAATTTTGGTGAAAAATTGGGCCCCCCAGATGGAGATTTTGTCTCATAAAGCAATTGCTGTGTTTCTGAGTCATTGTGGTTGGAATTCAATAATGGAGAGTTTGGGTCAAGGAGTGCCTGTTATTGGATGGCCATTGGCTGCTGAACAGGCTTATAATTCAAAGATGTTAATGGAGGAAATGGGTGTGAGTTTGGAGCTAACGAGGGGAGTTTCTGGATCAGTTTCAGCTGAAAAAGTGAAGGATTTGATTGATTTGGTTATGGATGAAAATGGTAAAGGTGGTGAGATGAGGAAGAAAGCTTGTAAGGTTAAAGAACTAATGAGAGATGCGTTAAAAGAGAACGGAGAAGATAGAGGAAGTTCTGCGAAAGCAATGGATGATTTTCTGGCTACTGTTTTATTGATGAGGAAAGATTTGTCAAATTAGTTTGTTTTATGAATTCATGAGTATGTTATTATTAAGAATAAATAGAATTTTTGTTTTTCTTTTACTCTTTAGAGCTGAGATGTTATTTACTACAATTTTAATATATTCTCTATCAATTATTTTTTTTCTAATTTTTATTATATATATATATATTTTTAAAAAATTAATTAATTTAAAATTTTATTTATCTAAAATAATATATCCTTAATTTATATGAAGTTTTTAATATAGATTGTATCAATTTGTTAAAAATAAATAAATTAAGATTTTAATTATGAGATATGTATAGCTTTGATGGAGTATATTGATTATTGTTAGAACGTATAATGTTTTGGGTAGATAAAGTATAATATTAATATAATTATTTAAAAAAATATATAAATCTTGATATTTAATAAGAAGAATAAATAATCGTTTGGTTGATAATATATTTCAAAAAATAACATATTTTTTTATGTAAAAGAAAGTGGAAAAAAATTATTTCTAATTCATTTTAAAATGATTCTCCTTTTGTTTGATCAATTGTTTGTTATCCTTAAATTAACCAAACCTTAATATTACTATTTAATAAATTAAGATAAAAATAATTTAAATTGATGCAAAAACTTATTCTTTTGTTAAAACAACCACCTAAAGACAAGCATCAGTTCTCAACGTCATGTAATGAGAACTACAAGGCTCAAAAGTGGAAGGTCCCTATATAATTGAGTGCATCTTAAACTTTTAAGATTTTTAAGTTCAACCATAATAAATAAATCATTTCTGTTAGATTATGTAATGATATAATATTTTAAGTTAATAAAATTTAATATTAATAATTTTTTTAAATAAATATTTAATAATAGATAAAAGGAGAAAATAATCTAATTTACAAAAATATATATATAATATTTATAAATCTACTTTCAGTTACCAAAATAGATATATATATTTTATTATGATTTATAGTTGTCTTAGGAGTAGGCCTACAGGGGTAAATTCAATTCAATTTGATAGATTTGAATAAAATTTGAGTACACCCATTTTGTAGTAAAAAAAGAATTTAGATTCTAAAATATATAATAGAATTGGAATGCATTATTATTAAAATTATAAATAAATATATATTTTATTTTATTTATATATTATACACAATATAATTATATTAAATTATTATTTTAATTTAAAAATAAAAATAAATATTAAATATCTATAATAATTTAATAATTATTCAAATATATTTTTTATTCTATTTATTTTCTTAATTTTGATTAGAAATGATAATTTTTTTAAAAAATACATCAATTAAAATTAAAATGATGTGTATATCATATTTTATACATAATAATAACTTATAAATAAATTTCAATATCAAAATTATAACGAAAAAACTCGATATGTCTATGTTATTATTAGTTTGAATTAATTATATCATTAATTATTTTAAATTAAAAATATTCAAATTTAATTTTGATTGAAGTTAGTGAAAAACAAACTAATCATTGTGAACCCCTACGCTTAGAATTTTTTTCCCTAAAAAATTTAGAGTTGTTTCTTTTTTCTGATGTATTGAGAAATATTAGTCTTTTGTAAGTAGCTTTTAAAATAGCACCAATGTATTTATAGTTAACTCATCTTATTAATATGCTCGGCATTTCCAAATTTTTCAAACAAAATTATTTTTAAAGTTTGTAATTATAAAAATAATATATATTTTTGTTTATTTTATATATTTTTACTATTAAAAAATATGATATATCATTTTATTTTAAACGTTATTTAAATTGAACTATAGATATTTAAAGTTGTGTTAATGTTAAATATCATCTAATTAGACTCCTTTTAAAATTGTTTTGGTGTTATTTTTATTTTTATAAGTTTTTGAAATATTATATTTTTTGTATTTTTTTTTATTTGGGTGAAGTACGCTATTAGTCTCAAAAATTAACTAAATTCATGCATAATTTTTTTAAAATTTTAAATTATATAATTTAATCTCAATTTTTTTAAAACTTAACACATAGATTATGAATTTTTGATTCACATATATAGTAATTAAGCTAGGATATATGTATAAAATTTTGAAATTAAATTATAAAATTTAAAAATTTAATAATTTATACGTATAATTTTAAAAATTTAAAGATATGTTTATAAATTTAGTTAAAATTTATGAACCAACCGTCCACTTAAGTTTTTATTTTTATTTTCGTTGACATGTTTGCTAACTTAGGGAAATAGTGGGTAAATTTAAGGCCCAATAAAGAACCTTTCGGTCTATTTGTCGAGTCCTAACCACTATGATAGAAACTATGACTATCTAAGCACATACGTGGCCCAAAATTAGCGCCTTTATACGTAAGAAGATATTTCATTATAAGAGGAGAAATTCTACTTACAACCCATAAAATCCTTTAAATATATACTCCTAAAATATATATCCCTACTAATTTTATATATTGGGATATGCATTTAAAAGTTTTATAGGATGTAATTAAAATTGGTCTTTTAGCAGCAATACAAGCTAACTTGATATTTTTTTGTGGTCAAATTAAATGGTATTATTTTGATGGTGTAATTTTTATTTAATTATAAAGTAATATATAGGGTTGTTTATCGAATCGAAACCACCGATTTTATATCCATTCGATCCGATCTGACTATCCGTTCAGATTGAAACATCTTAATCTACAACCGATTCGATCACCTTTCACATCCGCTCAATCCGATCGGTAAACTATTCGGATGACATCTGATTAATCTGATCAATCCGATCAAATAAACTTAATTAACTCTATTTTTTGTATTTTTAGATAAATTTTCACATAAATCATAACATAAAATTATTTGACTTAAAAAACATTAAAAAATCAAATAAATATATATTAATTATATATATATATATAATTTAATAAATATATATAATTAATTTCGGTCGAATCAGATCAGATCGGATGAATCATAGTGAAATCCGACCTTCATATTGGATCAAATCGAATGAAAAATCAACGGATCAGATCAGAATGATCGGATTGATTGGATGATCAGATTTTTTACACACCCCTAATAATATCATATTTTATATAATAAAAATTATATAATTACATAGAAATTTTGTATCTCAATAGATTTGAGTCTAAGCCTACTAAATATTTAAATTAATCTATTTAAGTTTTCAATTCTAAAACTATATCTCTTGATTTTTTCCTTTATCTCAAAATAAAATTAATATTTTTTTATTTTGAAATGTAAGTAAAATATAAAAAAAATTAAATATTAAATTTATTAAATTTCTATAATGAAATCATTTTGATCGGTAAAAAAACTTATAAAATATATTAAATATTATTTTAAATATAAATTATTTTATTAAAATATTTATCATTTAAACTATATTATATAGTTTATCGCTAAACATTGTACATATTAATTATAATATAATTTGATATAATATGATTATGCCTTACATGCAATAAATGTGTCATTTAAATGAACAATCTTTCCTTGTTTTATTATTTTCTATAATAAAACACATATTTGAAAAGTTAAGATTTTGTATAAATAGATTGATAATTCAATTGGCAAACTAGATTACAAGCTAAGCCACCATGACCTTTCAACAATTGAATTGCGATTCAAAATTTGGGTGGTGCACAACTCCTTTCATAAGCTGCAAACCTTTCGGTGCAAATTGTGAGCAAAAGTCTCTCGCTAGCATGAGAGTGGTATAAAAAAATTAGCCTATGATCTAAAATTGCATCTTATATATATATATTTTAATTTTATACGACTTAAATATTCACGTGAAGTTATTTTTAGTTCTATAAAAAATATGTATTTTATATTATGAAGAAAAACATATATCATATTTTTTTTAAAAATATTTACATTACTTACACATTCTAACTCAGATTAAAATTTCAAATCTTTTATATGTTCAAATAAATTATATATCGTACCATACGAAAAACAACATTAGTTAAAGAATAAAACATAATCTATAATTATATATTTCATGCCATTAAACTAAAGTTTTATCACCTGAATATAATGTGACTCACATACTAAGTTGTTATATGTACCTAGAGGCTGGATCCCAAATTACAAATTGAATTTATTAATTCTATTTGGTCAGAAAAGTAATGGCTATCCCTAGGGCTGTTCATCGGATCGAAAACACTAATTTTATACTCATCCGATCCGACTATTCGCTTGGATTGAAACATCTTAATCCGCAACCGATCCGATCACTTTTCACATCCGCTCAATCCAATCCGTAAACTATTCGGATGACATCCGATCAATCCTATCAATAAACTTAATTAACTCTATTTTTTTGTATTTTTAAATATTTTTTTTTAAAATTTCACATAAATCATAACATAAAATTATTTAACTTAAAAAAACATTAAAAAAGTAAATAAATAAATATTAATTATATATATATATATATATATTTAATTTAATAAATATATTATTAATTTCGGTCAGATGAATCTAGTGAAATCTATCATCCGATCCGCACTTAACGGATGAAAAAAATTTCCATCCGATCCGACCATCGGATTGGATTGGATTAGATGAAAAATCAACGGATCAGATCGGATTGATCGAATGATCAGATATTTTGCACACCCCTAGCTATCCCACCTGATATGAACAACCATAGAGTATTATATGATGACCGACTCTTAAGGATTTTCTAAATGTTTACAACTGAAATCTTAACATTTTCAACACTAAGGTATAATCTTAGCAACACTATTTATCACTATTTTTTTAATAATAATAAAGATAATATTTTTTTAATTTCAGACAAATTAAGGATAAAGAAATTTATATTAAATTTTGAAATACATCAATTAAATATTTCCTTGATGAATATATTACTTTATTAAAAAAATATACATTTTAATGTGATATTTAATATCATAAATTGAAGATAAAAAAATACAACTTTTATACAAAAATATGATACAAAAATTGTACTAAATAGTGCAATGCATTGGGGATGGTCTAAGAAATATTTTTTAGTTGTCTTCGTTAGGTTTTGATAGGTTTTAGTTTAGTTTATGACCTTATACTATTTTGATTATTATTTCTACTCAATTCATGTTTTCATTTAAACTTATGGTTAAAAATAAATTTTATTTTTACACACATTTAAGAGTATTGATTATGGTCCAATACTTAATCGTTGAGGTGTAATATGATGATCCAATCATTCAACAAACGTTTTGTCACATCATTAAAATATGAGTATGTGAATTTTGAAAAGAGAATTATATTAAAATATTAAAAAAAACAATTAAAAAGCAATTAGTATAAATAATTTAAGTATCTTTTAAAGATTTTCTATTCAAATGAATTTTTTTTGATATAATTTCATAAACTTAAATTCAAAATATTTATAAAGTTAATTAAAACTCATTAAATCAGAATCATTTCAATTATAATATTCAATAAATTAAATAAGGTTTTAGGTCAAATTACACTACTAAAATACATACATATGATCTCGATTTTTAATCGTGATATCTATGACCATAGTTACGGTTATAAGAACCGAGGTCTAAGTGAAAGAGACCATAAACATACCCATGCCCTTTGTTATTGAAAGACTGAGGCCTAAGTGAAAAAGACTATAGACATACCCAGGACCTTGGTTATTGAAAGACCGAGGCCATAGGACATGTCTATGGTCTCGATTTTTCAATAACCGAGGTCATAGGGTTTGTCTATGACCTCGGTTTTCAATAACCAAGACCATAGGGTATGCATAAATAAAAAAATACAATTAGAATTACAATATTAAAAATTAATATAAATTACAATAAATTTATTAATTATAATATTAAAAATCATATTATATTAAAATTAAAAATATAATTACATTTGAGAGTTTATTATACACTAAAACATAATAAAAACTTACTATTACTAACTGACTTTTTACTATTAATTATAAGCATTTATAAGTGTACTTCAAATCAACATAGGTACTGGTGCGTTGGGGTGCTGTGCTGGGGCTGGAGCTGGTGCTGGTGCGCCTGGTGCCTGGTGCCTGGTGCCTGGTGTTGATGTATAAACAACCTCTAGTTTTTTTTCTCAACAAACATGAGAAACTGCACAAATGAGATGATACAAAATCAGAGCCAAACAATTATACCTAGTATACTCATGGTTCATTTGGGCATGGCTTTTCTCCAGGATGGGATTTAATAAGAAGCTGTCTGGCAACTGCATCAAATCTACAATAACTACAGCAAGACTACACTTTTTATATTAAAACAAAACAAACAATTATACATTTGTACATCTTCCTTAGCATCTGAGAAGCTCAAAGAAGTACAAACCATTAGGAATGATGCACTAACAATTATTACATACCAGTTGCTTAGGACCAGTACCAACACTAGTACCAATACCAATACCAGCGCAACACACCAAGCTCCACATATTGGAAAGACTTCACCAATATTTTTTTCATAAGCTATAATCAAGTCCACAACGATAACTTCACCCTTTATTTGTTTCTTTTGAAGAATGAAAGACTCCACATATTGGAAAAACATATAGATGGAATCCACAACATGGCAGCAATACTGGGGATGGATTCCTCTATGATCATTACCAAGGTCCACCCAAGCTTAAATGAATTGTGTGGGATATCAAAAAATATAAATGACAATATTCAAGTTCGTAGATTTTTTTCCCATGTTACTATTTTGCTATCAATCTTAGTAGCAGAAGTCTCAAATCTAGGAAGTCTTGCCCAAAACATAATACTGCAGATAAATTATATTCCTTACATATAATGAATTATGGTATACTTCTTACTTTTACTTAAAAAAAGTTCCACACTTGATTTAGGTAGATCACATAACTTCATTCTGAGTACACACAAAAATGACTAACCTCATCAATGTTTAAGGAAAGATTTACATAAAAATAGATCTCTAACAATTAGTCAAATTTGAGATATACTTGAGATTTACATAAAAATAGATCTAACAATAGTAACATTTGATTACGGTGAATTTCAATTGTTGCAAAAAGCATTTAAATAATAACAACTAGTACTTTTCTCTTGAAATACTATCCAAATAAAGGCTATCAAATCATAAGCATGTGAAAAATATATATTTTGGAGTCTTCAATTCCCAAAACAGAATTAACAATGAAACGAAATAACCAAATACCAAAAATATTTATCCAATCTATAGCAAATTTTTTCCAATTTTACCATTAACTCAGAAAAGTAAATGGACAAGATCTTTATATTACTGAGCAGCCTCAATAAATATGAATGACGCTTCCTAATCCAAGGAAAATGCTTCATTGCAATACATGCATAACCCAAAACTCGCTATTATACCTATTTTGTGTGTTATATGTTCTATTCAAATGCTCAGAAGGACCACGAATTTCTTAGAGATTCACTGGTGCTCTAGGAACCTGAAGAATAAATAAAAATAGTCGTAAGAATTAGAATGTAGTAAAAAGTTCTCCATAATTTATGTACCTATTAAAAGATGCATTCAGATTCTACAACTGAGGATTAAACTATAGGGTTCCATAAATTTAGACTACTTATCACCCATTGGAGTAGAATTAAGATAGATAAAAATAGGGCCAAATACCTTGTTCCAAGGTTCACCAGCTCTAAACTTTGGATCTAGATTTTGTCCAGCATAATGAGAACTAAGAAAAATCTATCAGACAAACAAGAGCCAACATGACTAGAGATTACAGCTTCAAATGTAAACTAATTTATGAATAATATAACGGGAATCAAATTTTCTTACTTGTCATTTCTAAGTTTAAAGATTATCATTGTTTCACCAATATCATACTCAGGCCAGTCCTTCACGTTCTTGTAAATGGCATAAGAGTAGAAGCCTGAGAAACCACGAAGCATTATAAAATTGAATAAAACAAGAATTAGAATACATTTGTCCTGAAGATTCTTAAATTTTTTAAATATGAGATATTAATCAACAAAATACCTTTTATCTATGTTTAAGGGAACAAAATTTCCCTGAGGAGAAGGATCTCACATTTTCGTAATTGATAGCTTAATCTATTCTTCATTATCTACTATAACCCTAAAATTAGTATCGTGAATCTCGCATAAGAAATATCAAGTATAAAAATAAAAAATTACTAGTCTTGCACAAGTAAATATAAAGTAACAATAAAATTTGAAGAACTATCATTTTAGGCATGATAAGTCGAGGCACAAGCTTAAAGAAATGAGACAATGGAGAGATTTTGATTGGATGTTGGTATGTAGAAGACATCATACAGTCTATAAACGAACCAGAGCTGAACCAAAGACTAAAGCTATACTCACATCTAACTTCTGGGTTTGATCTTAAAGGATGATACAATAAGAATGGAGCACAAAATTAGACAAAATCTAACCTGATGGCGAGGATAGCGAGACGAGGACGACGAGATGAGGACGGCGAGATGAGGACGATAAGACGAGGATGGAAACAGTGAGACGTAGAGTGAAATTGATTTCCCATCTACGAAAAGCATTTATATATATATGCTAAACGTATGAAAACCCTAAGGGAAAAAGAGAGGGGAAAAAAGAAAGAGAGGGAAAAGGAAAAAATAGAAGGAAAAAGAAAAAAAATTATCAAATTTTTGGTGTTAAATTGGTGAAAAAGAGAGAAAATTAATAAGGTATGTCTATGGCCTTAGTTATTTAAAAACTGAGACCATATGGGTATCCCTATGATTTCAATTATTGAAAAACCGAGGCTAAATGTTCGAGACTAATTGTATGTATTCTAGTAGTGAAACCTTGTAACGTTTGAATCTTTCGTGTAAGACCTTAAGTCTTTACCATAATTATCTCAAATAAAGCAACTAGAAAGTGAAAGAAGAGTGGGGGTGAGCTTATAGCTCAGTAGGAGTTTACTCTAACATATTATTATAACAAATAATCATTCATGATGCATGTATCGTATAATAAATTTCATGAATAAAAGAAATCATCATCATTAGTATACATTGTAAGGAGATTTTAGTCACAAAACCCAAGTATATATGTACTTCCTCGCTTCTGGGGGATTAGAGGAATGTACATTCTAGATATTCCAATGCATTTTCATACAATATAAACTATACTATGCAAATATAAATCCAATGTATGATATACAACCCCATATGTATTTGTCACCAAAATACATGGGCACATGTGCGGTCCACCTACAAGATACATGTGGATTCACCTCTGATCCCATGTACAATCATAATACATATGAAACATGTATTGGTCAAATAAACGTCATATGGGCCCTTTTCTATAGACGCTCCACCCCAAAACACAATAGGGGGTCCAATTTTGAGGCTCATATGATGTCAAACTCCGGGATCCAATAAACGACAAACTCTAAGACATAACAAGAGCTCTAACTCTGATGTCCATATGCGGTCAACAATCTAAGGCACCATAGATGAAAAACTCCAAGAATACATGTGATGCGAATATGTACCTGTAATCTGTCGAAAATAGTCTACTATTTCCAATAGCCTATGGGTACTGTACTTTGCAAGACAAAAAACAAGTATACTCCGTAGAAATAAAATGATTTTTGTGATACATGTATAAATATCTCCGATGCAATGTAATATTTTCAATGCTCATTTCATATCAAAGTCTAATACTCGTTTTATATAAACTTCATTTCATATTTTCATATAAAATATTTATAACAAGTTAATTATATCAACATTCATAACATTATTTATAAAAATCATGTCATTCGATTTCTATTTTTATTCATAACATATGATACATGAAATTTTTATTTATAAAAATAATGCATGAATTAAAAATCTAGTGTAGAAACCCTTACCTTGAAAATTATTCCCCCACTATATTTTTAATCCAAACTCCTTGATATTTTATCCTCAAAACGAGCCCCAAAATGTACCAAAAAACTTGAACAATTTAGAGAGAGAAACCTCTAGAGAGGGAAAAGAGGTAAGTTAGGTGTGAATAATGGGGGAAAGATTCAACCAACTTGTACCTAAATTTGTTTTTTTCAATTTTTTTCATTTGATTTGATTTTTCACAAGAATGTTTTTGATATATCCGTACACTTTAAAATATTGTTTAAAATTTATTTTTAGACATTTTTATAATTATAATAAATTTTTGAGATTTTACAATCCTACCCTTCTAAAGAAAATTTCATCCTCAAAATTTACAACTATTCAAGTAGGGATATTTTAAGTGAACTTCAACTTCTAACTTCAGAGTTGCATTCTGAATGCTATTATGTCGCCATTTTTTACTAGTATTTTTGCTCCTTTTCTCAAGTTCTTGACTTAGAAATCAATTATCACTTCCGATTATTCTCTATATGGCTCATTTTCTTGTGATGGTAATTTTTTCCAATCCAGTACCCACTTGATTCAATCGAGACTTTTTTGTAGGGAAGAAGTATGAAAATCGTCTTGATCTTGTAACAAGTCAAGGATAACTCCAATTAATACACTACATCTCTAATTCTTTCAACAATTCGATAATAGTCTGACGTAACGAGGTGTTGACTTCCCTTTTTATCCCAAAACAAGGCACATTAGAAGAAGAAAAAAATCATCCTCTTCGAGGTTCAAAGGTTGTTGTCCACCATCAGCATAACTATTTTGAAGATTTTGAGTTATATGAAGCTTATCTTGATTCTAATTCTATTATTGTTTCTTGAATAAAATTTGTCTTCATCTATTATAACTTTTGCTTTCAGTTCATAACTTTGAAAATCTATAGGGTCGTTTGTATAAGGCTTCATCAAGAGCTATTCTAGTACATGTATAATAAGTATTGTTACGAGCAAATTCAATTAATGGTAAATGCTTGATTTAATTTCTTCTAAACTCTATAACACATGCTCGTCATATGTTCTCTAACGTTTAAGTAATACTTTTAGACTGTCCATTAGTTTCGAGATGATATACTATACTATGCAATAACTACATTCAAAAAACTTATTGTAACAATTTTTCAAAAGAAAGGGATAATTTTGGATCTTAATCTAACACAATTGTCTTTGATATGCTATATAATTGTACAAATATCTCTTTCAAAATCATTCACCAAATATCGAGTCTTATGTTGACGTAATTTAATACAGTTTACTTTGAATTAATTTATATCATTTTTCACTTTGCTCTACTAGTCACTTCTCTTAAAATCATGATCCATCTTATGCTTTTAGGATGTACTATAAATCTTATACTTTTTCTCCATGGTTTCTAGCCTTAAAGAGTCTTCATCTAGAAATGCTAACTTTCAATAAAAATGAAATGTTCCATTAGTAAAAGTTTATCTATCTACCATTTCTCCTTTCGATAATTTTTACCATTCTTCAGAAATTTTAGGATCATTAAATTGAGCCATTTTTACATTGCAGTCTTGGATATCAAGCTATACCTATCTCCCATAATCTTCTAAATTCCTCCTATAATCATTAAATCTTTTGAGAGTTTTCGCCAGGTACCAACATCATATGTGTGAAAATTTTGATTCTCATCTCAAAACATAATAGTTTACTAGCTCCTTATTGTCAACTTAGGTGTCAAGGTGTACAACGTACTTTGATTTATTAAGGCTTGAAATTTCTATCGTCAAATTCTTCATATGTTGTGTTGTTATCGCTATTGTCACAAGTTGTTTGATGTGTTTCTCAATAGATTTTCCTTGATTAATCTTCACAATTCTCAAGATTGGTTTCCTAAAATTATGTAGATTTGCATGTTTCAAAATCATACAAATGATGTAGTTTTCCAAAATTTTCCAATACATGTCTTATCTTCTAGTTTAGAGCATTGATCTTTGTGTAAACATTCAAATCTTTCCAAGTTCTTCCTATGACTTGTCAATATACACTTTGTGTGATGATTCATTAATCGATATGACAGATATTGATGTAATCAATAGTCCTATTTTATTATAGAGTTGCTCTATATTCATGATCTTTGTTTGATACAAATTGATACATTTTGAGTCAATTGCGTATGGGGGGGGGGGGGGGGGGGTATTGTGCTCTCCAAATTTTCCTTTCTCAAATTACATGTAAAATCATCAATCTTTGATTGTGTCAAAATAGTCTTTTTATGAGTTCCTTATTCTCTACGAGTGCTCATTCTAAGCTCGAAAAGTGGTTTTGGTGTGTTTGATTATCTTAAATCATTGATGTCTTATCTTTGGAGGCTTTGTATCCTCAGGTTGATTAAATAATCTAATTAATAGTATTTTTTTCACTTTGACTATTAATCGATGCACTATTTGAAATTTACATCCTATAAAATTGATCTCTCAAACTAGAGGAAGTCCATGTAGCTTTTTTAAAAAATACATATGATATTCATTCACTATTGGTAGTCGTGCCAATATCTTTCTATTATTAGCATCCATTTCCAAAGAGTTTTAGAAGGATTTTACTTGTCTAGTTCTGTCTTCCTTTTGGATAGTGCTTAAGAAAAACATAGGAAATGTTCAATCCTTTTGTCATATAATTGAACTTTTACAAACATAGAGGTCTCTATAAGAGATTTCAAGGGGAAAATTCAAAGTAAATAGGTTTGTAAGATTTACACTTGGGATAGGTTAAACAAGTGAAGTGATGAATGGCTTAAATATCAAAAAGAACTTGTAGTTAAGGGTTGTTTAGTAATATTTTTCCAATTATCTTTAATCCTTGGTTCTTCTTTTCAAATATCGTGAAGGCTTAATTTTGTGATCCTTATCCTAGGGTTGAGGCACTTATATCCTTATCCTTTCCTCATATAGATTATTGTTGATTAAAGGTTTATGAAGAAATTTATTATTCTTAGAAAGACTGACTTATCAATTGATATGGTCGAAAGGATTGTTTTTGAAAAGGTCATCTTGGTTATCAAAAAAATTCATATGACTTCCAACTAAACTATTGAGTTTGACTTGAAAAATTCCTCTGAGTGTTGGATCCCTCAGAGTAGCATGGTACATGGATATAAGTACTAGTCAAACTCGAGCCTACTTAGAAAATTGTCAGCCTTACATGGGGTCTGATCATATAATGTTAGGTTATGGTCGATTTGTACCTATTGTTAACATTGGTTCCACTACTTTACACACTAGAAATTATACTTTGTCATTAAAACATTTATTGCATATTCCTTCCTTGGCCAAGACTTTTATTTCAATAAAGCAGTTGTGTTTTGGTAACAATGTCATTGTGAATTTTTCTCCTTTTTTTATAAAGGATCTTTTGACTGGGACCTTAATCTTGGATGAAACTGTTGAACATTGTATATACAAATTGCCTGTAATGCCTCATGTTCATAAGACTGGTATGAATTCCATTAGCTCTTTCAATACACGTACTGGATTTAATAGTGTTGTTACTAGCGCCACTAAAATTGTAGTTGATGGTGCTATATGGCATGAAAAACTTGGTCATCCTTACCAAGCTATTATGTATCAAATTCTAAAAGGTATGAATTTTTGTATCCAGCCTACTACCTATCCTAACCTTTGTGCTACTTGTCAAATGAGAAAATCATATAGGTTTCCTCTTATCAATGTTCATTGTAGATCGTTACATCATTTTGATATTGTTCATGTTGACATTTGGGATCCTTCTCTTGTCTTAGTAGTAATGGCATGTGCTACTTCCTTTTATTTATTGATGATTGTACACACTATAAGTATATATTTGTCATGAATAATAAAGGACAAGCTTCAAAAAAAATTCATCACTTGGATGCTATGGTTACCAAGCAGTTTGGCACTTCCATAAAATAACTACATAGTAATGGTGAGTTAGAATTTAAAAGTTTAGAATCCTTTTTTGTTTGAAAGGGTTATCTGAGAAGAATATCCTATCCATATACACCTTTCACATAATGGAGTACTAGAGAGGAAAAATAGCCATATTGTAGAGACTGGTCTTTCTATGACGGTGAGAGTTGAATTACCATTGAAATTTTGGGAATATGCCTTTCAAATTGCAACTTTTCTTACAAATAGAATGCCATCAAGAACACTTAATAATCAAATTCCCTTTCAGCTTTTATTTTATACCAAACCTGATTATGCCATGCTTAAAATATTTGCATTTATTTTTTTCCTTTTCTTCGTCCATACAATTCTAACAAGCTTGAGCCCAGATCACTACCTTGTGTGTTTTCATGCTATGCTACACATTATAAGAGGTTTTGATGCCTTAATCCTATTACACAAAAAATGTATGTTACTCATCGTATGTGTGTTAATGAGCTAGAATTTCCTTGCTATAAATTTGGTTCTAATTGTGATTTATCTGAGTCAGCTCCTAAGGCATTAACTCAAAATATTAATTCATTAAGTGTGGTTTTGAATTCAATTTCTTTTATTATTTCACAATCTAGTCAACCTCTTTTGTCACCTATAATACAACATATTTTCAATTCTGTGTCTTTTGCTCAGACTATTTTGTACATTACCTATTTCTATACATAAAGATAAAAGACTATTGCCCACAAGTTATGGTCCTTCTTCTATCACTTCTTCTTTATCTATAAAAGCACAACCTTTATTAGTAATTGTTTCCACTCCTTTGTCTTATTCTCTAGATCACACAACTTTTTTATCTCCCACTTCACCAATAAAGTCGTTTGTCACATATATTGGTTTCTCAACTAACATTGTTCCTTTTTCTTCTATTATACAATCTTTGCCATTGGTTGCTTCTATTTCGAAATGCACTAATTCTAGCAATTTTTCCCTACCTATTCTCACTGTATCATCTTCACCTATGTCTACCTCTTCACCTATTATGACTACTCTATCACCTGTCAGTGATCTCACTTATCTTTATTGAATTCAATTTTGCCTTATTCATCTTCATCAACTTCTATTTCTTGTCCTTCTAGTTCTTCTCATTCAAAACCAATTGATCCTTTGTCTTTGCAACCATTTCTTTTGTCTTCTTTTTCGTTATCTTCTTTAGTTCCTTCTTCACCTACAGTTTTTCTGAGTATGTGTTTAATCCTAATGACATTATTCTTATTGTTGATTTTGGTTCCTTATCTTCTATGTCTGCATCTCTCACCTCTAATTCTCATACTATGATCACATGTTCAAAAAGTGGTATTTCTAAGTCTAAGGCTCTACTTACCTCTATCATTTTGTCTGAGCCCACTTCTACTAAGGTAGATTTAAAAAAAAAGAATGGGTAGATGCTATGCATTAAGAATACATTGCTTTTATGCATAATAACACTTGGGAGCTTGTTCCACCTCCTCTATATGGTAAAGTCATTGACAATAGACGAGTCTTTAGGGTAAAGATCAAGCCTAATAGAACTCTTGACAAGTATATAGCAAGGGTTATTGCCAAAGGTTATAGACAAACTGAAGGTATTGATTATATAAAAACCTTCAGTCTTGTTATGAAGCTTACCATTATTAGAGTTTTTTTATCACTCTTTCTCTTACTAATAGCCAGCCTATAAGATAATTGGATGTCAATAATGCCTTTTCTAAATGATGATTTAGATGAATAGGTCTATATGATTGAACCATAAGGGTTTTGTTAGTTCTACCTATCCCCATCATATTTGTAAATTGAATAAAGCTCTATATGAGTTTAAACAAGCTCCCAGAGCTTAGTTCGTGAAGCTTAGTGGGAGTTTGGTTGGTTGGAGGTTGAGTAGCTCCAATTCTAACAGTTATATGATGGTTTATGCCAAAAACAATGATCTTATTGTTTTTCTCATCTATTTAGATGATATACTAGTCATAGGCAACCACAATAATTTGGTTCAAACTATCATTGACAAGCTTCACTCTTTGTTTGCCTTAAAGAACTTGGGCACTACCACTTATTTTCTTGGCATTGAGGCTACAAAAACAATGGACAACTACCACTTGTGTCAATCTAAAAATATCATTCAACTTCTTAAGAAAGTCCAATTGCAAGAGTGTAAATCTGCCTTTACATCTATGAAAGTTGGAAAACTTTATCTAAAACTGATGGGATGCTACTAAATTATGCCACTTTGTATAGAACAACTATGGGAGCTTTGTAGTATTACACATTTATAAGACTAGACATTTCTTATGTTATCAACAAGCTATGTCAATTTTTACACTATCTAACCTAAGTACCTTGGGTTGCTAAAATACCTTCATGTAACTCAAGATCATGGAATTATCTTGCAAAAATATGTTAGTTTAGAGCTTACATGGTATTGTGATGCAGATTGGATAGCTTGTTCCAATGATAGGCGTAGTACTAGTAGTTTGTGTATCTATCTTGGTAAATTGTTAGTCTCATAAAGTTCAACAAAGTCTCTCGATCCTCAACTGAGGTTGAGTTTTGAGCTTTAGCTAAGTAGTAACCAAAATAGCCTCGATATAGAAGATACTTGATAAATTGCATGTTGCAAAGACATAAGCACATGATATGTATTGATTTTTATTTTGTTAGAGAGAAGGGGATGAGAAAAGAGCTATTGGTAGAATATAAATCATCCCAAGAGCAAGTTACAAACATATTGACTAAACCTCTTCCTACACAAAGATTTCAAGAATAGAGGAAAAAACGCATGGTGTTAACTAGGCCATAAGTTTAAGCGGAAATATTAAACCATAAGTTAAGTAAGTGGTATGGTGTATTTGAGTGTTGTAACTCTATTGTAGATGATTGCATCTTGTTAGATTGCTCTTAGTTTCTTATAACTAATAAGTGATGGTTATTTCATGTAGCACACTCACAGCTCTTATCATGTATCTTGTAGTCCCTATAAAAGCTACAAAAACTCATTAAATTAATCAAATTTTTTGAGGTATTATTCATCATTTTTCATTGTTTGATTTCTCTGATTTTTCTAGAACTCTTAAACCCTAAGTTCATCGGTTAGCAAAGAGGTTATCGTTGCAAGTTCCATATCAATATATATATGACTTGAAACTTTGAACTATATATATACTTTGTTGTTTAGTAAGATAACACCGTTTTTTCATATTCAGTCAATTATAAACTGAAATTTCTCAAATAATGAATGATGATACTTCAAATGGGTTATTTTATTATGCTGTTACTACCTTTTGACTGGATGAATAAATTGACTTAGCAGAAAAACAGTCATAATTTGACTGAAAAATAATTACCAACAAATAACAATGAAGGAAAAAAAAAGGTAGCGCACGTTAGAGATCCACAAGTGAATTGGCGACAGAGTAGGAACCATCCTTGAAAGTGCGTATTGCGAACTTTACAGAATCCTAACTCCCAATTAAAAATACCTTTCACCAATCACGTGCGAAGAAAGTCTATATATTACATTACATGGATGACTTTTGGCTAATACTAAAACAACAAGGGGACCAAAAATACCAAATGCTGCTGATATTCACTTTCCTCTTCATTTCCATACCCTTCCACGTTTACTCCACTTTAACATTACTTAGTTATAACTATATTAAATATTACTCTATTAGCCAAATATATATTAAATATTACTCTATCAATTCAACTCTAAATGTTTTCTATTTTAAATTAAAATCATCCTTAATTTAAAATAAAATTAAAAAAATTACATCAAATAACACCCTTAAAACTTATAATAATAACAATAAAACAATCACGTTAAATTTAAAAAAAGATGTGTTATTATTATAGATGATATATTTGTTATTACAAGTAACTAATTTTTTTATATTCTTATTTTGAGGGCTAAAAAATTATTTCTCTAATTATTTTTTATATTCTATTAAATTAGAATTTTAATTTTTTCTTTATCTTTTGGTTTTTCGTCATTCTTTCTTTTCCCATTCCTATTTATCAATACATCTAATTTTCTCTGTGTTTTTTCTTTTAACCCAACAAATGGATCAAATCTTTAACCTATAATTTCATTATTAATTTCTAGTTATGTGGTTTACCTCTCTTTTTAATTCTATAAATTTCTTATGTATGTCATGTTATAACTATATTCTCTTATTTCTTTTAAAAAAGTTTTGTGTGTGTTTCATTTATGCTTTCTAAAGACTTGATGTTTGATTATTATGTTATATCTATTTTTTCTGTTAAAAGAATTAAAATTTTCATTATTGTTATTTAGTTTTTTTATATACTTGTTAGACTTCTATTAAAATCAAATATTATATACTGTAGTTTGTTTTTATCAATACTTGGATAATAATATCTTTTTCTTCCTAATATTATGTCATAGACTAATATTTTCATTATTTTAACTTCTTGTTAATTTAGATCTATCACCTCTATTTTATTGTTAGAGGTTTATCTTTTAAGATCTATAAACGTAAATAATGATACATCACTTTTTCTTCCTAGTATCATATGTTTTTCTTTACCAACTAAATTTCATTATTTTAGTATTTTAAAGTATGTTAATATTTTTAGTTTTATTATTTACTTTATTTCTTGAAATTGATGGTTTTCTTCTTTCCTTAAACATCATTTTTCAAATTCATACACATGACTTAATACTTGTTTTAAGTTCTTATCATTAATATTAATGGTAAACCTAGAGTATGTTATTAATTTTAATTTATTATAGCTTAGGTTTTATGGATCATTTCTAATAAAACATCTTTTCTATTTATTATTATATTATCTAGTAGTGTTAATTTTATTGATGTATTCATTCATTCTTTCAAATATACTTTTATTAATATTTTGATTCTTCTTAAATAGATATATCTAATTTTTATTTTATACTTACGAGAGGATTACGAGAGGATTTTGATACCTTATCTATAATAGTTTATTTATTAATTAATTGTATATTATATTTTTTTGTCTGTAATATTAATACTTATTTCATAATAAATTATATATTTTTTTAAAAATATTTTATTTTTATTTTTAAGAATAATGAATCTTTAAATCCAACTTTTTATTTAAAATTTAATCTTACTTTTTGTATTTCTTTAAATTTTATTAAATTTAAATCTTTCTATAAGTTAAATAAATTTTTATAGTTGAGATTAACTTTAAAAAATCTAATAACTCAAGATTATAAGTTGTAAGTTAGATTTATCATCTCTCACGTTATGCGTTCAATTAATTCGGTTTCTTGTTTTGAAATTAAACAAACCGAATAAAACTGACGAAGCAGTTTGCTTGGTACAAAATCATTTATTAATTAGTCTTCCTTGAAAACTTAGATTTAGAAATTTTGAGCTTGGGTTGTACGGACATTAATAGAGACAGCAAATTAGAGTACACGAAATAATAAATAATATAATATTGTGTATAAGTTAGTATGTACGGGACAAAAGAATAATTGAGTTATCATCTTTAATTTTATTAAGCATTTATGACTTGATAATGTTTAATAATTGTTATCTCTGTTGCTACGTTTAGTTTAATAACTTATAAAGTACGTTAATACTAATCAAAATATTACAGTAATATTTTTATATTTGGTTGATTTTTTATTTATTGATATGTAGTTACTAGTCTTTTATTTATAACTATAAGAATAAATAATCAAAGATGACATGGAAGAGATGTTTCTCGTTAGATAATCATAACTAGCAACTAATTCACTAGCCATAGTAGCCAAAAACTCTTTAAATTACTTTTTTTATGGTCAAAACAATTCGATTAATATCCAACATATCTCTTATCGAAAAACAACACCATCTTGTGCTTTTCAAATCTATCTCAATCCAAGAACCAACGTAGCTAAAACATCATCAAACTCAACTAAAGAAATAAGTTGCTGAAAACTAATTTTGATGGCACCAAAGACCAAATTTGAGCAACACGTAGTAGGCAAAAAGCTCCCATCACTTGAGTGGTTAACCTATATTCGAATAACATATGTACCATAGTTTATTTGACCTCACCACATAATGCACAAGCGACCTCACTATCTACTCTTTGGCATCTTCTTCGAAATGAATATTTGGTAACAATTGTTCCATGCATGCATTGTTAGATAAAATGCTTTGCCTTGGTGGAACTTTTAGTTTCCATATTTTCTAATATAATTTATTATCCATGTGTATAAATTAGATTTTTCACCAACATGATCACCCAAACTATCCACCTGAAATTTACCCAATGCAAGCTCATGCCTAGACTTTAAAGTATAAATCTCATGAGGTCAAAATTTCAAATGAAATTATCACATTGATGGATAAGATTAATCTTCATTAATAGAATTTAAAGAGTTGACTAATGAGGTTTTTATTTCAAACAATTTGTATCAAGAATCATTAAGTCATCCATCCTCTTGATACTTTCAACCTGTTATTAATTTTACATCTGAAGGAATTCTCTTCATGTTCAAGAAGGTGAACACCCCAACCTTATCTCAAAAAGGAACTATTATGAAAATAATGACACTTGAAAACATGAGCTATTAAACCACTTGGCATCAAAATAATTCCTTATCATTGCCTAGCCACCATAGTTAAATTAAACAAGTGTAAATCTTTAAAACCCAAGCCACCCTCAAGTTGACTTCGTCTGAGCCTTTACCATAAAAGCCAATGGATTTTTCATTGATTATCCATTGAATCCCACCAAAATTGTTACATGTTTTTCTCAATCTCTTTACAAATAACAAGAGGTAATATAAAACCTTACATGGCATAATTAGGAGCTGCATTAGCAGCTACTTTGAGTAGAACCTCTTTACTTGTCAAAGAAAATTGTTTCTCTACCCAAGTTGAGATCTTCTCTCTCACTCTTTCAACAATGTAATTGAATTATTGTTTTTTGCTTGACCAATAAGAGCTGGAAGGCCAAGATACTTGTCAAACCTAAAACCCAAGGAATTTTGTAGAGATGTCAGACACTCCCCATCCATATTAGTATTAAAATATTGATGATTTATGATAATTAACCATCTATCTAGAAGTTTTTTCATATAGAGCCAAAAACATGTTTAATCCTTGAAACCCCTTATAATGTGCCACTGTGAGATAGGGGGTACTTTGACAAGCCTTGAGTCCATGAATAAGTCATTATCGTTCATTCTCTTGTAATAGGCAAGATAACACCTTAGAATATAATAAAAAAAATGTAAGGTGACAATGGATCGCCCTATCATAGGCTTCTTCTTGGTTTAAAATAGTCTGTAGTTTCTCCATTCAATATGCATGAGTAAGAAATCGAGCTAAAACAAGCCATCACCCAAGTAATCCACTGATGGTGGAAACCAACTTATCCATACTAGTTTTTTAGGAAACTCTATTCAATCATATCATATAGCTTACTATTGTGTGTTTTGCAACACATAAAAAACGTGTAAGTATACACGGTCACAAGTAATAATATGATAAATAAATTATCGTTCTCACAGAGAAATGTTACCAACTCTTGTTAATTACTAAAATTATTTAAACTTGATTTTATTCAAACAATCAATAATTTTATGCAGTTTGACTTAATTAATAATTTTGTTTCTTTTTAACAATTTTTATGAAAGTTCTAGGATTGCAGTTTACCCAAATTAATTCACTTGAATATTTTATTCTCTCTTGATTTATGCTCTCATGTTTTAAGTTGTTAACCAAGAACTCCTAATTTATCCATATATCTCTTTCAAGCTCCATACAGACACATCCAGTTAAAATGATTCACTATATTCCTATGAGAATTAATTTCAACAAGATTTATTAAGTTCTGAGTTCTCAAAAAGTTACACATACAATAAAAGTATATTTCTATCCCTTATGTATATACGTTATTTTATCCCGAGCAACACACAAAAATTCTTTTTCAAGTTTATTTAAGTGCCACATATCAGTTAATTAATCTTCCGATAATTAAAAGCATTAAAAGCAGGTAAAATAAACAACTTAAAACAGTTCCACAAATCATTCAAAAATAATTAATTCAAGTTTCATACTTTACGTAACACTGCAATCCTAGAACAAATAGATTAGTTCATAGCAAAAATTAAAATTACAACACCACAAAAATAAAACATTGTAGAGAAACAAAAATTAAAAGAAAATGAGTTAGGAGAAACTCTTTCACGATTCCTCAATGAAAAATAATTTCTTCCCTTTCCTTCTTCTTCGTCAACCTCTTTCTCTGTAATTTCCCTAAGATAATACACAACAAAAATATCAAAATAAAATGTTCTGCGTGTAAAACCAGACACGCAGAGAGGAAAAATGAAAAATTCTCAAGAGAGAATTAATGAAAAATGAGAGAGAACTGGAGAATTTTTTTGAAAAACTGAGAGAGAGCTCTCTCCTGAAAAAATGAAAACGAAGAAAAAGTCTCCAAAACCAAAAACAAAACGCGTCAAAAAAAAATTTCCCGTAAAATATATACCCATTTTTTAATTATTTTGATTTTTTTTCTTTTTTTACGCATGCCACATGTTGCCATGTGATTAGCTGCGAGAAATTTAGAGACACGTGGCAGTGTTTCATTGGACGGTCAGGTTGGGCTCATGGAGAAAGGATGGAGCGCAACGCACGCGATTCTCCCGCGTTAAAACATTTCAACGGCTGGAAGTGGGCGCCGTTTTTGCATTTTTATTTTACCAAATACATGCCACGTGTTGTCATCTTATTGGCTATAATATTTAGGAGACACGTGGCTGCTTCTTTGTCGTTGAAATGCGAGGGTGCACGCAGCTTGGATGAAGCGTGTCGCACGGGATTTTGTCGAAGAGCGGCTCGGTGGGCGACAGCTTTGTTCCACGTGCTTCAATCTGGACCGTTCAACTGATCCAACAGTGAGCGATACGCCTCGGGGAAATTCTGCGCAGCCGACATGTGGGTCCCATCCTGCACGCTAGTCTGCACGGCCAGTGGGCCCCACGTGTCGAGCTATGCGCTTCAGGAATACTCGGCCCACTCGCTTTTGTTGCGTATGGATTTCAGGCGCCAAATCTTGACCGTTGATGGGATGATCGAGCGGTGTGTGTTGGGCGTTGTGAATGGCACGAGTGGCTCTTCTCCTGCGCAGAAAGTCAACTTTTTATTAATTTCATTTTGACCCACAAATTTAATTCAAATTAATTTCTACACTTTTTTTAATTGCCGTTAAGCCCTTTTCTAATTTAAATTAAATTTTTTAAACTTTTGATAATTAAAATTAAGCCCGATTTTAATTTAAATTATATTTTCGATTTTTATAAATTGTAATTAAATACTCTTTTATTTGAAATTATATTTTTGGACACAAATTTGCAATTAAGTATGTTTTCGATACAAATTACTTAATTTTATTAAAATTTATAAAAACAGTAAATACTAATTTATTACACTAGAATTAACTAAAAATTGTAAAGAATATAGCAATTATAATTAATAAAATAGATGAAAATAACTATATAAAATACAGTTATCACTTACTTATATCTAACTTCAAAACCACATTAAAAGCCTCGCCTTTCCATTTAGTTATTAAAGTTTGAAGGAGTTTAGGAGCAATTAGGATGTTATAAAAAATAAGTTAACGGGGGAATGAAGGCACTTTGATACTCACTTACTAAATTAGGCATAACAGGCTGCATTCGATTGGCTAAAATCTTTGCAATGATTTTATAAGACATTACAAAAATTGATTGGCCGAATTTGTGTCATGTTAGTTGGATTATCAATTTTTGGGACCATGTTGATATTGTTATAGATTGTTATAAAGCTTCTTAATTTAAGGAGCAAAACAAGGAGCTTAATTCAAAGAGCAATTCAAGGAACCATTAATTTAAGGAGTAATTCAATAAGTAAAATTTCCTATAAATATATGTGTAATTGTAATGAATTAATCATCCAAAGTGTTCATTCCAATTGGGAGAAAAGCTTTTGTGAGAGAAAATTGAGAGTAATTTTCTTGGGTGTAATTGGGTTGTGGGTTGTGAGTGTTGTAAACATCTTGCGTAATTTCTCTCATTTCAGTAAAAAAATCTACAGTAGGTCCGGAGACGTAAGCAAAATTGGCTGAACCCCATTATCAAATTTGTGTGTTATTTTTCTATTCTTACTTTCTCATAAATATGGCTTATAGGGAATTTGTGTAATTTCCCAACAATTGGTATCAAACCTTTTGGTAGTGATTTCTGTCAACGATATTTGTTCGTTGACGGAGGTGTTCTAATACACGATGGTTTGCAGAAATAGCCAAAAATGATCCAGAGGAAGTCAGATTCGAGTGTGAGCAATGGCCACAGATGAAGGAAGGGTGAAACTCGACAAATTCGATGGCACAGATTTTGGGTTTTGGAAAATGTAGATAGAGGATTATCTTTATCAAATAAATCTATATCAACCTCTCTTAAGGAAAAGCCAGAGGCTATGAAGGAAGAAGATTGAAATCTTCTAGACAAAAAAGCCCTCAGAGTTATTCGATTGACGTTATCCCGTAATGTTGCTTTCAACATAGCAAAGGAAAAGACTGCAATGAGTCTTATGGTAGCTCTCTCAAATATGTATAAGAAGCCATCAACCTCAAAAAAAGGGCACCTGATGAGCCGTTTGTTCAATTTGCGGATGACGGAAGGTGCATTGGTAGCTCAACATCTCAATGAACTCAACACAGTCACAACCCAATTGAGTTAAGTGGAAATGGAATTCGATGAAGAAGTACGAGCATTGATACTTTTGTCTTCTTTACCAGAAAGTTGGAATGCTACTGTCACGGCTGTGAGTAGCTCGTCAGGAAGCAATAATTTGAAATTTGACGATGTTCGTGATCTGGTTCTTAATGAAGAGATCTGACATAGAGAGTGAGGTGAATTGTCAACTTCTTCAGTTTTGCATACAGAGTCAAGAGGAAGAAATTCAACCAAAGCGAATGGGCGTGGCAGAATAGACTACCAAGGTAGATCAAAGGACATGCGGTCCAAATCTAGGAATCCAGAAAGAGCCAGAAGCATTCGTATACATTCAGGTCTACTGAAGTAGTTCTGGGCAGAATCAGTCAACACGTCAGCTTACTTGATCAACCAATGCCCATTTGTTCCATTGGAACATAGAATACCAGAGGAGGTATGAAGTAGAAAAAAGGTGAAACTATCACATCTAAAAGTTTTAAGTTGTGTAGCATTTGTGCATATCAGTGATCAAGGTAGGAATAAGCTTGATCCCAAATCCAAAAAATGCACATTCATCGGTTATGATGAGGATGAGTTTGGTTACCGCATTTGGGATGATGAAAACAAGAAAGTGATATGTAGTAGAGATATGATTTTCAACGAAAGGGTGATGTATAAGGACATGCATAAAATAGACGTCAATGACTCCGAGTAGAATGAGTCAGTAATTTCAGATGCAGATGATATCCCAGATAGTTCCGCAATAGAACTAATTGTAACAAGTCCTCAGTCAGAGGAATTTATTGGACAAAGTAGTACACAATAGTTTGACATACCACAACCTCCTACTCCAGCTCTTGTATTGAGAAGGTCTTCTCGACCTCATATGCCTAACAAGAGATACATGAACTATATGTTGCTAACTGATGGATGAGAGCCTGAATGCTATGATGAAGCTTGTTAGACTCAAGATTCCAGCAAGTGAGAGCTTTCCATGAAAGAAGAAATGAAATCTCTCATCTCCAACCAAACATGGGAACTAGCTGAGTTACCTATGGGAAAGAAGGCACTTCACAACAAATGGGTGTATCGGGTGAAAGAGGAACATGATGGTTCCAAGAGATACAAAGTCTGCCTAGTTGTCAAAGGGTTTCAACAGAAGGAAGAAGTTGACTACACTGACATTTTCGCTCTTGTTGTGAAGCTCAATACTATCAAATCAGTGTTGAGTATTGTAGCCATTGAAGATCTTCATCTTGAACAGTTGGACGTGAAGACTGCATTCCTTCACAGAGATTTAGATGAAGATATATATATATGTACCAACCAGAAGGTTTCTTAGAAAGATGGAAGAAGAACATGGTGTGCAAACTTAAGAAGAGTTTGTATGGCCTGAAACAAGCCCTGAGACAATGGTACGTAAATTTTGACAGCTTTATGCACAAAAAAGGTTTCCATAAGTGCAATGCCGACCACTGTTGCTACTTCAAGAGATATAAGTCCAGTTATATCATTTTACTACTTTATGTTGATGATATGTTAGTAGCAAGTTCAGATATGGATGATATTAGAAGGTTGAAGCATCAATTGTCAAAGAAGTTTGACATGAAAGACTTGGGTTCAGCAAAGAAGATTCTTGGAATGCAAATCACAAGAAATAAGAAGAAAGGATCCTTGCAGTTATCTCAAGCAGAGTACATCAATCGTGTTTTGTAGAGATTCAACATGGGCGATGCCAAGCCAGTTAGCATACCCTTGGCCAAGTCACTTTTTCCTATCCAAGGATTAGTCCCCTCAGACAGAGAAAGAACAAGAATTCATGGCTAAGGTTCTTATGCATCATCCATTGGAATTTTGATGTATGCAATGGTCTGTACGAGACCAGACATTGGCCATGCAGTGGGAGTTTTTAGCAGATTTATGTCAAACCCAGGGAAAACTCATTGGGAAGTAATCAAGTAGATTTTGAGGTATCTGCGAGGCACCACAGAAAAGTGTTTGTACTTTAGTAAATGATAACCAAAGAAGCATCACCGGTTATATATTTATTGTTGGAACTATAGTTGTTAGTTGGATGTCACAAATACAAAAAATTATCACTCTATCCACTACAGAGGCTGAGTATGTAGCAATGATTGAAGCCAGTAAATAGATGATATGGTTTCAAGGTTTATTAATTGAGTTAAGATTCAAATAGGAGAAGAATGTTTTGCATAATGATAGTCAAAGTGCAATACACTTGGTGAAGATAGAACCAAGCATATTGGACTTCGTTATCACTTCATTAGATCCCTATTGGAAGATGATGTGTTAATATTGGAAAAGATTCAAGGAAGCAAAAATCCAGCAGATATGTTAACAAAAATGGTGACTATTGACAAACTGAAGTTGTGCTCAACTTTAGTTGGTCTGCTAGAGTAACAAGACTAGAAAAGTTACTACATTGATCGAGGTGTGAAGACAGATTGAAATCAGTTTTCAAGTGAGAGAATTGTTGGAGATTGTTATAAAGCTCCTTAATTTAAGGAGCAAAAAAATGAGTTTAATTCAAGGAGTGAATTTTCCTATATATAGATGTGTAATTGTAATAAATTAATCATCCAAAGTGTTCATTCCAATCGAGAGAAACACTTTTGTGAGAAAAAATTGAGAGTAATGTTTTTAGGTGTAATTGGATTGTGGGGGAGTTGTGAGTGTTGTAAACACCTTGTGTAATTTCTCCATTTTTAGTAAAAAAAAATCTGCCATAGGTCCGGAGACGTAAGTAAAATTGGTTGAACTCCGTTATGAAATTTGTGTGTTATTTTTTTATTCTTGTTTTCTCATAAATTTAACTTATAGAAAATTTGTATAATTTTCCAACAGATATGAATAAAATATGTGACAGTAGCAATGGTGTCATATTTAAAAAAAGTTCATAACAGATTGAATAATATCACTTTGAATAATGGGCCAAAACTTTTGAAAGAACAAACATCACATACCTTCCAGGTTAAGGCTTTTGAGGGATGGATATCAAAAACAACATCTTTAATTTCATCATAATTTACTAGCCTCACAACTGCTGATTTATTTCATCACTCAATCATTTATGAACACAATTAAAGACTGCACTAATCTCAACATTTGATAGGTTGAAAGACTTGAACATGGTCTGGTAATAAAATACAGCAATTCTCTTTATCTCCTTTATACTAGTCTGGATCACCCCATTTTCATCTTTTAAGCCAAATACATGATTTTGATGTTTTTACTGCATTTTTTTTTTTTTGCATGAAAGAAGCCTGTATTTTGACCGTCAGCACTGATCCACTCCACTCTATTATTATCTTTCCAGTACCGTTCTTCATCAACTATGGCACGCCTATGATTTTCCTTGGTTTGTTTATAAATTTTCCCATAGTAGTTTTATCGTTGAAATGAAAGCAAAATGGTTTTTCAGTTCCTGGATCCTCCTATATGAGGAAAACATATATACACAACGTGTATGGGTTAAAAATGAAGATTTATTTATAAAAAAATAATTATGCAATGCAATTAAAGCTTACTATTTTGAAAATACATTAATTGATTTAATAGAATAATCATATGTCATGTTGTTAGTAAAATTAGGATGTTTTTGATTAAAAGTGTGAAATACCTTTTTTTCAACTAAAAATGAAGAAAAAAATAAAAAAATAAGGGGTTAATCTTTATTTTTAAAAAGTGTTATTTTTGCCAATTGGGTAATAATAAAAACTATTAAGCTAGCATAAAAATCAGTTAACTAAATTTCTTAGCAAAAAAAATCAGTTAATTAACATGTAGTAAAAAACAGTTTAAATCCTCCCAACTTGATATACCTTACAAAATGTATAAGAAGCAATATTAATTATAACAACTCAATTAATTTAACGAAAATCCAAAAAACAATTATATAACTATTTGTACAAGAGAGAAAGCTTTCAATTCCACTTCTAAGGGTGGTAATTCCTCAAGGTAATGTCAGTTAAAACTAGTATGAATTAATCCAATTTAAATTAATGCATATCTAACTTAAAACAAATTTAATCAAGTTAATAAAGATACGTTTGAATCCAAACAACGTACAAATGTACTGATAAAACTAACTTGAATTATTAGTTATATTTTTTTTTAGTTAATTGAAACTTTTTTAAAGAAAAGCATATTTTTAATGATGTGAAAAATAATGTTATAATAAATAGTTAATTATAAAAATTATAAATTAATAACATCATATTATATCATCATTCAAATATTAAGATTCAAAATAATCTATACCATATTTTAGATTTAAACAATTTTAAGTCATAATATTATATATAATATTTTATATATGTCCCACAAAATCATAATATTTTTAATTTGATTTCGAATTAATGAATAGTTTAAACTAATCTTGATTTTTTTGAGTTATTTAAACTTGTCTGAATTAATTCGATTTAAATTTTTTTGATTCAAATTCGATTTGATTAATAAATTACGACACAAATTCTGTAACACCAATTAAATGATAATAAAAGACATTAAGATAATTAAAAAGAGTTAGATGAAGTTATCTAAATATACTAATATAGTATAACTTCATTGATGATAGATATGTTGAAATATTTGAATTAAAAATTTTTAAAATTCAAAAATGTTTCTGTCTTAATTCAAAACGTCTTATTTCATTTCTGAATTAACTTTTTCATTTTTGAATTAAAGCTTTTTTTTGTTTTGTTTCAGTCTTCTTCAACCTTTTCTATCTTTTTTAATGTTTTTTCGGTTTTTTTTCTTTCTCTCATCCGTTTCAGTCTTCTTCAATTACATTTTTATTTCTTTGTAAAAAGAAAGGGAAGATGCTGAAGAAGAAGCAGAAAAAACGAAGTAGAAACAGAGAAGAAAAGAAATAGATGAGCTGAAGAAAAGAAAAGGCGAAAAGGAAAAAAGAAAAGAGAAGAAAAGAAAAGAAGGAGAAAAGGAAAAAAGAAAAAAAAGAAAAAGAAAAAAAAAAGAGAAGATAAAAGGAAAGAAGAAGAAGATAGTATTGAAATATATTTGTGTATTTTTTATTTAACTTCAAAAGATTTTAGACACTTAAAAGTTAATGAAATAATAAATCATGTTATAAGTTTATTAGTGTTTAATCATTGTATATATACATTTTATTACATATAATCAATTATAGTATTAGGATAATCAATTTCATATAAAAGTATAAACTTGTTTTTGATAATAGTTATAAGATAAAAAAAAAATTGAGTATAAAATTTAAGATGAAATATTCATTATTTATTTTAATAGATTAACATAAACACTTTGCATAATACTTAGCCAGAGGTATATATTTAATTCTATTTTTAAATTACAAAATCGTGATTAAATTCTTTAAGAAATTAACTCTTCTATCATTTTATAACACTCATAGTTATTCTTAAATTTATTTGCTTATATATATATATATAGAGAGAGAGAGAGATATTTGTGAATTTGTCCCTTTTGTACAATTTATTTCCCGTTAATGTCGATGTTGGTTTCTTGTGGAAACCTAACCAGCATAAACTTGAATATCACTACTAATAAATGTATTAGTGTGAATGTGAAGTATATGGGCGCCATATTTTAAAATTGACAATTTTTTATCTTAATTTTTTAAAAATATTCGTTATTCAATTAAATTTTGATAGAGCTGAAAAGAAATAAATAAATAAAACCATAAACAAGCACTATATCAAACTTCTCAATTTTATATATACGTACATTAATTTTATTAAGACATAACTCATGCATTTTGAGATTGTTTCATGGAAGGGACATGTTTGTGGCCAACTTGGAGTTGGTCTGCAAGAATAACAAAATAAGAGTCAAATGTATAACAGCATATATATTTAGCAAAAAAAAATGTATAACAGTATAAGTATTATAACTAATAAGCTAAGAAACTGGACTCATGATAAGAACTGTGCCATCTATTATGATTTGTTTAGTTCTACTTAGTGATGTAGATGTTTTAATTTTAACTTCCCACAAAATTTTATTTAAAAGCGATTTTCATATATTAAGTAGAACCTATAATTAATAAATTAAACAAATAATTCATCTATATAAATTTGGCCATTTTTCATTTGTAAATGATAAATGTATAAAAAATTCATTACTACAAAAAGGGATATATAAATCGCTGTGTAAAATCGGTTTTTGGAAAAAACCGACTTATAATAAATTTAAAGTCGGTTCGTCACGTCAACCGATGCTATCCACATGACGTAGCGTCGGTTCGCCACGTCAACTGACGCTACACGTTGGATGTAGTGTCGGTTGATGTGGTCAACTGACGCTATCCAACTAATATATCCACATTCGGGTCATTTTTTACGCAAAATCCAGTTTTCTTCCTCTCTCTCCTCCATTTTCTTCATCACTCTTCTCCATTTTCTCCCAAAATCTACACCGTGCGCCACCTTCTTTCTAAATTTCCGGCCACCTCCGACCACCATTTGTAACGTCATTTTGTAAGTTATATTTCTCTTCCTCACATTATCTGTCAATTCTTTTTTTTTTTAGCAAAATATTAAAAAAAATTATTCCCATTTTCTGTATAAATTATTGATTTAGGTATATATCTTGTTTGTTATTATGTTTGACTTAGTTTATGTGAAAATAATATCTGAAATGTTGTGTGTTTGATGGTTACTATACGTGGATAAATTTAATTATATTTTATTAAGTAGAATTTTGCAACTAGCTTATTATTCGATCAGTTTGTTTTATATTTTGTATAAATTTTTGATTTAATTATGTTTTTTATTTTGCTTGTAATAATGTTTGACTTATTGTATGTATTCAATAATATCTGAAATGTTGTGGGTTTACGTGGATAAATTTATTTATATACGTATAATTAATATTATTTTTTAATTATGATATAGTAACATGCTTAGAAATTAGAATCAACCAAAGTGCGTGATTGGTTTTTATATATTCATGCTAACATGTTGCTTATTTTTTAATTTGTATAGAAATGGTTTTGTAAAATGATTAAAATGATAATTGTTTTGCATTATGTATGTTTTGATATATATTCTAATAATTAGGAAATTTATATATAATAATACTTGAAATATATTCATTGTATACATAATTAAGTAATATGTTTAATTAATGTCATTAATAGAAAATGGACAAATCTTGGATGTCAAAGCGTAGAATTGAGCAAGACTATATTTCTAGAGTTGAAAGTTTCATGAAATTTGCTTGTAGAACTAGTAATACTAGAAGTAGTATGATTCGATGCCCATGCGTTAAATGTAAAAATGAGCGATTTCATGAATTTGATGAGGTTAAGCATCACCTTATACGTAATGGTATTCTATTGAGCTATAAATATTGGTATTATCATGGAGAAAATATTGATAATACTCATGGGGAAAAGTATAATAAGAATGTGAGTGGATTACATACATCTTATCATAATGTACAGACAAAAAATATGTTTCATAGTGTTGAAGATGAATTACGCGAGGATGATCCCGAAACCTTTAATAAACTTATAGAAGATGTCAAAAAACCGTTGTATCCAAAATGCAAAAAATACACTAAAATGTCGGGATTGGTTCATTTGTATAATGTGAAGGCAAAACATGGTTTTTTTGACAAGAGATTCACAGAATTACTAAATCTACTAGTCGATATGTTTCCTGAGGGTATTGAATTTCCATCTTCAATGTATGAAGTGAAGAAATCTCTTAGTCGATTTGGCATGGAATATCATAAGATTCACGCTTGTCCTAATGATTGCATTCTTTATAGAAAATAATATGAGGCATTACATTATTGTCCTATGTGTAAAGAATTGAGATGGAAGCATGGTACAAATGAGAGTACAACACATAAGAAAGGCGTGCCTGCAAAGGTTCTTTGGTACTTTCCTCTGATTCCTCGCTTTCAAAGGTTGTTCAATAGTTAATATACATCAAAGATGTTGACTTGGCATTCAGATAATCGATCTGATGATGGGGTGCTACGTCATCCTTATGATTCTCCAAATTGGAAAGTAGTAGATAATTTATCTCCTCAATTTTCATCTGATCCGCGCAATCTTCGTCTTGCCATTGCTGCTGATGGAATTAATCCACATAGTTCCCTCAGTAGTAGATATAGCTGTTGGCCAATAATTATGGTAACATACAACCTTCCTCCCTAGTTGTGTATGAAAAGAAAATTCATGATGTTAACATTATTGATCTCAGGACCGAAACAACCCGGTGTTGATATTGATGTATATTTGTAGCCTCTGATAGATGATTTAAAGACGTTGTGGAATGGTGGTATAAATGTTTACGATGCACATAAAGAAGAATACTTTAACTTGAAGGGGGTCCTTTTATGGACAATTAATGATTTTCCTGCCTATGGAAACTTATCAGGGCATGCAACAAAAGGTTACAAGGGATGTCCTATATGTAGTGATGGAACTTTTGCAAATTATCTTGTTCACGGACGAAAGATGTCTTATAGAAGACATAGGAGATTTTTGCCATCTGGACACAAGTTTAGATACCAAAAGAAACCGTTCGATGGTGAAGAAGATTATGATCATGCAACTCGACCTTTGCGAGGTATTGAGATATTAAGGCAATTGAATGGGATGACATTTAAACGATATGGAAAGATGAAAAAAAACTCACCAAGGTAGGGAAACGAAAGAGGTCAACTAATGAAATGGATGAAAATGAAAAAAGAGTTTGAACCGACTTACCATGGTTGTTGGAAAAAAATCAATATTTTGGGAATTACCTTATTGGAAAGACCTACACATATGTCACATCTTAGATGTCATGCACATTGATAAGAATGTATGTGAGAGCTTGATTGGTACTTTACTTAATATACCTAGAAAAACAAAGGATGGCATTAAAGCAAGATTGGATTTAAAGAAACTAGGCATACGACCTGAATTGGAATCAAGGGTGGAAAATGATAAGAATCGAACATACTTACCACCAGCATCATATACAATGTCAACAAAAGAGAAGGATGTGTTTTGTAAATGTTTGGAAGGTGTGAAAGTTCCTGCTGGTTACTCATCCAACTTAAGAAATTTTGTGTCTATCACCGATAAGAGAATGTATGGATTGAAATCACATAACTGTCATATCTTAATGCAACAGTTATTACCTGTTTCTATTAGATCAATTCTTCCAAAACATGTTCGAATATCAATAATTTGGCTTTGTTCATTCTTCATATGCAAGAAATCTATATCAATTGGCGAGTTAAATTCTTTACAGAAAGAAATTGTAGAGACTTTGTGTCTAATTGAAAAATATTTTCCTCCTTCTTTCTTCGATATAATGATTCACTTATGTGTTTATTTAGTTCGAGAGGTTCAATTATGTGGTCCTACTTACTTAAGGTGGATGTATCCTTTTGAGAGATATATGCAAGTCCCTAAAGGATATGTAAATAATAGATATCGACCTGAATGATGCATGGTGGAATGCTACATTGCTGAAGAGACCATTGAGTTTTGTTCTGAATACTTTAGTGGTTGCACTGAAATTGGGAATCCTATGCACAAGTTGTTCTTAGAATGTCACATGATCCAAGTAGGTAACCCTATGCTTGGTGGAAGTAATAAATTATTTATTGATCGTACTCGATGGGAAAAAGCACACCGAATCATTTTGGTAAATAATAATGAGGCACAACCGTACATAGAGTAAGTGATGTTCATTGTTTCATGATTGCAAAAATCAATTTTTATTTCACTATTAATGATGATATATAACTTAATATATATTTAATAACATTACAGGATGCATTTAAACTTATTGAAGATCGATCCTCGTTATAAAAAAAAGGAGGAGAAAAATGGTTGTATGATGAACATAAGCGAGAGCTTATTAATTGGTTTCACAACCATGTAAGTGTCACAAACAAAAATTCATGCATGTATCTTCCTAGATCTATTCAATGTTTTAAAACTTTGCTCTAAACACATTTTGTGTTTTTGTATACATAGATTCGAGATGAACTCAAGAAACCCAATCATAAAATATTAGAAAGTTTACAATGGCTTGCACATGAGCCAAAATTTGATGTCAAATCATTTCATAGTTTCACAATAAATGGATTGAGGTTTACGACTCAAGCTAGGGACAAATTCCGAGTAAATCAAAATAGTGGGGTGAAGATGGTTGCACAAACTATGCAATTTTCCAGTTCAAAAGATGCTAATCCTGTACTTTCTGATAGAACATATTATGGTATAATACAAGAGATTTGAGAATTGGATTATGAGGTCTTCCATGAAACAATTTTCTTGTGTGATTGGGTCGAAGATTTTATCAATGTTGGATATAAAATAGATGATTTTGGATTTACCCTTGTAAATTTATCCAGGATAAGTCACACTGATGTTCCTTTCACGTTAGCACTTCATGCAAAACAAGTATTTTACGTGAGCGATCAAATTGATCCAAGATGGTTTGTTGTGTTAATGCCTCCACAAAAAGAGTTTTACCATTGTGATGTTGTAGAAGATGATGACTCTATGCTTGATACATTAACCAATATTAGTAATTTCTCAAATAAATTGCCTAATGTACGTGATGATCTAATTGATGATGATGATTCTTCGACATGGACTCGAAGTGATTGTGAAGGAATATATGTATACGATCAACAACCTAATTAAACATAATGTATGTTCTATATTGTTGTAATAACTCTTGTATATATGTGTGTTCCTAAAACTGTCAATTAATTTATATTTCTTCATTGTTTGCAGATATTTCATGGATATTCAACTTGTAGATCCAAATGATCCATTGGGGTATTTGAAAAGAAGGGGTTGGGCGAATATACCTGATGCTCTACTTAATCCAGATGATAGAATACATGTTCTATTTGATGCTACTGGTAATCCAATAGGGGAAGATGGTCAACAATTGAAATCCTCTATTGGTCGACTGGCAAAGTCCAGTATACCAATCAATATAAATCATTGGTCTGAGGTTGACGATGCAGAAAAGTTCAAAATATGGATAACTATTTATGTAAGTCTCTTATATTTTATAATCAATATATATATTATATTAGGTGTATTATATCTAATCTTTTGTACTGTGTTTTTACAGAATCGTTACAAAGTCGATGACAGTTGGAAGGACAAGTGTTATAAGATTGCAAATAAGGCGTGGAAGGAATACAAGACTTCCAGATTGGAAAAAAATTATGTGTTTCCATATTTGGAAACACTTGATGAGAATGTGATCTACAAAATCCCTGAAGGACACCCCTGGATTACACCTCAAGTTTGGAAAGACTTTGTGGATTATAGACGTTCAGATGAATTTCAAATTATTAGAGAAGATCATCAGAATGTCCAAATGCATAACATTCTTCCTAAGAGTACTAGGAGGTCTTCAAATCTTGAAGTTAGATATAGAATGGTATTATTAATTTGTCTTAATATTATAAATATTTTTATATTAATTTTTCTCAATTTAATTTCATGTCATTGTTAATAAAATTTTCCTAATTTATGTAGGAAGTTGAATTGGGTAGACCTGTTACCCGAATTGAATTGTACATAGAAACAAAGACTCTGAAAATGAAGAATGCAAGACCGATGAGTCAACGAGGAGAAGAACAATTAAATAAGTTGGTTAGTAATTTCGGTTGATAAAAAGTCTGAATGATATTTAATAATTGATGTAATAATGAATGATATGTTTGTGTGCTTTATTATTTGTAGAGAGATGTTCAAGAAAAAATATCCAGGGGTGAAATAATCGAAGAGCCTGAGAGAGATGCTTTATATCATCCATTCGGACGCGAGCATCCTGGTCGTGTTAGGGGAGGTAGCCAATATGATGGTTCTATGGAGTATTTTAAAATTCCAAAACATAAGCCTCAAACGGTAAGTAAGGAGAAATACACTAAAATTGAAGAAGAATTCAACTCCTTTAAGGCCTCAATGATGAGTGAGATTGCCACTCTAAAAGAACATCAATCATAACAACTGTCAGCCATGACATCATGCTACAACCAGGGCATGCCATATTGGCCAAGCATGCAACCATCCATGCCAGGCATACCACCTTTCATGCCAAGTATGCCATCATCCATGCCAGGCATGCCACCCATACAATCTCATTGCGCTCAAACTACATCCAGTATGGGATATAGCCATTCTATTGGTCCTCACTATATGCCAGGAATGCATATGCAATCAAGTAGTGGTTCATTTTCTCCAATGCAATCTGCACATTCTTACCATAAATCAAACCAAGATGAACATTTTGGTGAGAATATACATCTAATAGCTACCCCACATGAGAGTCATCCTCTATTTGATGAATCATATGTGGTAAGATTTTAATTTCTCGTGTATATAATCTATTATTTTTAAATTCTTATTATATGTTTTATTTTTTATATAACACTTAAATTTTTTACAGAATATGAAATGTTTGTTGAAACATCCTTCGTCAACGGACTATGTTGCTATTGGAACGGTACAACAATTGAGCGATGATCGGATGATTCATAATCAATATTTGCCTAATCATTGGTGAATAGTAATTGATCAATCATTGTTTCATGATTGTCCACTACCTGTGCCTTCTGATGCTACCACAGTCCAAGAGGCGGTTGGACAGTATGTGGCTTGGCCATCGATTCAAGTTGTTCTAAATTTTGACATGGTACTATTTTTTAACTTAAAAGATACCACTTGTTTACTACTATTATTTAATTATATCTTATATTGTTACTAAAAATACATATATGATACTTTTTGTTAGTCTATTATACCAGAACTCTTAAATGCGGCACATTTAAGAGATACAAAGCAAATATCTCGTGCTAAATCTATGACTATTGGCCAATCATCGTGCACCAAGTCATTCAAGAAGAAGCCTTGGAAAAAGTATAGTCATACTTATGCGTTAAAGTTCAGTAGAAATCTTGGCACTTTGATGATTATTGTTGGGAGATGGATGGACTGTGCCACTTCCTATTGAAATTTCTGGTGTAGACCTCGGCCAAACTTATATATCGATCGAGTGCTTATTACAAATATTTGAATAGCAAATGATCAATTTAAGTATAATTCAAGTGTGGACAAGGTGAGTCCTCAATCTAGTTATTTTTCTTTTATTTATGCAGAACATATATAATTATATTTATATTATCTAATTATATATATATATATATATATATATATATATATCTTTTATATACGGCGTGCTATTATCGACTTCAACATAATCACTCATCACATTTAGCAATGTTCTATGATTCTTCATATGTCAATCAATATCAAGAGAAGGATGTTAGCATCAAAGCTAAACAATTATGTGATAGAGCATTAATGCTTAACAGAAATCAAAAGTTGATAATCCCTTGGCCATTAAGGTTTGAACAAGGCCAAGATCATTGGATGTTGGTAATCATTGATATGTTCAATAATCATGCTTGGTACTGTGACTCAGCTTCCATAGAACTGAGTAAAGATACAAAAGCAGTTATTGAAATGTAAGAGTTATATATAGTTATATATTAGTTTCTTCTATTATTTTTTGTAATATTTAATAAAAACTAATCGTTTTAAACCTTGATAGGGCATGGAAGTTATGGAACAATTTTAGGGGCATTGCCCTTAAAAAATCTCATAAGCTTATATGGACAAAAGTTATGGTATGTACAATTCAATATTAATAATTTTATTAATTTTACAATTGAATAATAAGGATGTTCGAATATGAAAATTCATGTACATGAACTTTTTTTTGTAGGTTCCATAACAAAATAATGGAGTCATGTGTGGTTATTATGTCATGAAGTTTATGAGCGAAATCATCACAAATATCAAAATTCCAATTGATGATGTGGTAATATATTTTACCCATATACATACAAGTTTTTAACATATTTGAGTTTGTTTTTGTAAATAAATGAAATTATATTCTTATTTTGATTTTAAATACATGTAGTTCTTTGGTTGGAACAAGACGGGTTACGACCAACAAATTTTTGATGATTTACGAGAGGGATGGGCAGAACACATGGTTCAAATTATATCATCACAAGAAGAATCAGAAGAAGATTCAGATGATCTTGAATAGCATATGACAACATAACAGTAAATTTTTTAATGATTTAATTTCTCTATCTATTCCTGTGTCTGAAATCACTTGTTTGATGATGATTAATCATATGCTCATGTATTTAGGGGAATGCATTGTTTTATGGACCTATTTTTGGCCCAAATTACATCTCATCTCTCTTTCCTACTTTCTTTACGAACTCATATTAGCACTTTATTAATCATTTGTTTATAAATATGAATTTATCTGGAATCTCTGCTAGTATTTTTAATGATATAATGAGCTCTAAATGGACAAATCAGGTGTACGTAACTCCGATTTGTTTCTTGGTTTGTATGAGTTTTGGTGCCCATGAACGTGTTCTATATGTTTAAGGGCACCAAAACTCACACAAGCCAAGTAAGAAATCGAAGTTACAATTGATTTCATATTTAGAGTTCATTATATATAGCATTATAAAATACTAGTAGAAATTCCAGATAACTTCATATATATAGACAAATGATTAATAAAGTATTACTATGAGTTAGTCAAATATCGTTGTACGTGGTAATCTCTTTTTGATGGTAATATTTATAATGATTTAATTTCTTCATTCGTATGTCTAAAGTTTAAACTGCTTTTTTGGTGAATGTTTTACGTGCTCATGTATGTAGGGGAATATTTGTTATATGGATGAGCTATTTTTTTGTCATAATGTTTGTGAAGGCCAATCAAGATTCTAAGCTAACCAAGCTTACTCGATCGCATTATACTTTGACGACATTATTTTATTTGTAATTTAAGTTAATTATATGTATTATTTATGTATTTTTTTTTTGTAATAAATTTAATTATCAAGTAATAAAATATATTAAATTTTTTAATTATTTGTATTATTATTTATATTTTAGTTTTTTTATGTTATATATATATATTGAATAATACGAAAAATAAAAATAAAAACAAATCATAAAATGTTACCAATAAAGTCGGTTCATCCCGTGAACCGACTTTAATGCCTATTTATGTAGTAGTGTTTGTTGATAAATCTTCTACCAGTTTAATTTTTTCAAAGAAATAGTTTTTCAAAAAATTTAAGGATGCATGGTTTAAGAGCTAGAAGTCTTTTCTTCAAAACCCAACAAATAATCTTATTTATTGAATTATAAGTGTTTTATTTACATAATATATAGAATTAGCAATTATGAATGAGTGATAGATGTAAAATATTATTAATCTATTTTCTAAAAACTTTAATTTTTAGAAGAGATAATTTTTTAAAGAATTTAACCACGGTTTTGTAATTTAAAAATAGAATTAAATATATACCTCTAGCTAAGTATTATGCAAAGTGTTTATGTTGGTCGAAAATGTTAATCTATTAAAATAAATAATGAAGATTTCATCTTAAATTTTATACTCAATTATTTTTTATCTTATAATTATTATCAAAAACAAGTTTGTACTTTTATGTGAAATTGATTATCCTAATACTATAAGTGATATGTCATATTTTTATTGAAGAAGTATATTGTAACTATCAATATATTTTTTCATATAATATAATACAACTATAATTTAATTTTATAGTATTTATTTTATAACTTATATTTAGTGTAAAAAAATATTGATTATATGTATTAATTATTTTTTAGTTGAGGAAGTAAAAGAAAAAATCCAAAAGACTTCTAAAATAATTAAGTATATGTTAATAAATTTAAACTTTATAAATTTTATTTTAGGAATAATTTAAAAAATGAAAATCTAAAAACTCATAATCATTATAATAACTGTATACTATTCCATAATTAAAATAGAAAATTAAAAGTCTCTTAAATATGTGATAAATTTCAATTTATTTTTTAAATTATGTTTAGTACAAAAATAATTGGTTACATGTTTTATTAATTATATTTTATTAGAAAAATAAAAGACTCATAAATTTTTAATTATTTTATAGAATATTTGATTATATATGAAAAAGTTAAAAAAAATTAAAAATTGAAAAAAAAAATCAAAAGACTCTTGAACATTATAATAATTTTCTATTATTTCAAAATCAAAAAGAAAATTAAAAGTCTCCTTAATATCTTCTAAATTAGTATACTTTGAAAAATCTACTTTAAGTATCAATATATTTCTTTATATAGCATAATTCAACTCTAATTTATTTTTTTAATTTATTGTTCAAATTATATTTAGTATAAAAATAATTTATTATATGTAATAATTATATTTTTGTACGAGAATTAAAAAAAACTAAAAAACTTCTAAAATAATTTATTCTGTGTGAAAAAATTTAAAATTTATAAATTCTCTTTGAGTCAAAATTTAAAAAAATGAAAGACTCATAATCATTATAATAATTGTCTATTATTACAAAATTAAAAGAGATAATTAAAATTTTTAAAACTCTACTCTTGCACACATGATTGGTTGTTAGGCAACTTTCCTCGTCTGTTTCGTAAGGCTTACAAGGTAGAGTGTAGTCTTTTGTAAGCTTTAAGTGAATGCTTAATTTTGTATAAATAGAACATGTAAATATTAATTCTTATAATAACTTTTCTCACTTTTCTTAATGATCAATTTAGAGGTTTTTTTATTCCACGTATTAGTGAAATCTTGCAATATATATTAATAATTATTTTTTAGTAGAAGAAATAAAAAGAAAAAAAATCTAAAAGATTCTTAAAATATTTAATTTTTTATTATATATTAAATTCTATGTGAAAGAGTTAATGAAATGGTTACAAGAAAATGTAATGACTCTTAAATATTATAATATCATTATATTATTATGGAATTAAAAATATTAAAAATATGTGTTAAATAAGTATACTTAAAAAAAATTACAGTTCATAAAATGTAATTAAAAAAATTATAAAAAGAAACATTCTCTTTTTACTTGCTTCTATAATCTATAATATTTGGATTTTAGTACTTCTTAATTTTGAATATAATGTTTTGAGATATTAATACATATGTTGCAGACAAACATAATGATATCAAAGTAATTCTCTTCTTTATATTTTAGTTTAAAATGTACTTCGTAATTAATCATTTTAATAAATGTGAAATTTAAGTATTTTAAGTAATAAATAAAGCTTCATTTAATAAATTTTAAAGTTAAAGAAATCATTGAATGTCATTGCTATTATTTGCGATTTTATGTCTTAGTATAAAATTAATCATTGTAAATATGTTTGTTTTATCTTATTTTTAATTCATCACTTTGATTTTAAATTTGAATTTTTTTGTTTTATGTATTTTTGACCTTTTGAGATGATAATATCACAAAATCATGAGAAGTAAAATGTCATAAATCAAAGACAATAAAAAACTAAATGACTATATAGTAAACTCTTTATATTTTTATATATTATTTAAATTAATTGTAAAATATTTGATTAATGTAAATATTTTAAATTAATTTTTTTATGTACAACATATGATTTAATATCTAGTATTTATTAAATGAGAGATTTATTTCCACACCTAACAAAATCTACAATTAAATGAGAAAACATATATATATATATATATATATCCTTCATTTGTCTAAAACCATTCATCCTACCAAGGGCTAACCACACCTTTTAGCTGCATCCCACCATGATCAGGGAAAACATAAACCCCAAGTTCACCACCATCTTAAAGAAAATGCCAAAAATACACCTAAATAGGGAAGCTAAAATTTGAAAATTTTGTTCTAAAAATAACCACAACCTATAAGACGTGAGATGAAAATGGTTATTACAATATTAAAACTAAAGTCAGAGATGGATGTGTGCTCGGGTGAGGAAGAACATATATCCCACCTTAAATTTTGATAAATAAAATTTTAAATGTAATATTTATAAAATTATAACAAATTATATGCATAAAATAAAATTGTATTTTGTTTGAATTTTAAATTTGAAGTTTTTAATACTAAATATTTTAGAAAAACTTAATAATTTAAATATGTTTTACTAAAATAAGATACATATTATTTTTTACTATGTATATGGTACCTCTTTTGAATATAGATTCTAAATCTGGCACTAATTGTGGTTAACTGAAATCAAACATATAATAATATTATTTTTTACATATATAATCATATGAAAAAAATTACATTTTTAATTATAAAACACATAATATTTGAAATATTTATATTGAATTTTATTTATTTTACTTAAAAATATGTGATAAATAGTTAAATAACATAATAGAATAAAAATTATGTTAATATTTATTTAAATTAAAAATATTTTTGAATAAATATTAAAAAATAAAAAGATGATTAAACCAACAAAAAAACTACTATTTGATCATAATCTAGAATTATTACATAAATACATTCAAAGCTATGCAAAAATAATTATGGCTTATAACTGCCTTTTCTGTCCCACGTCATTCCTACTAATATCTATCCATTTTGTGATCAATTAACATGGAAGGTGTTTGCGAGTTGACACGATGCTTGATCAATTCAAATAAAAAACTCATCAAAAATAAATAATTATATCAGAAGAACCTATCATCAATTATCAATATATGTGTCTATTATCATAGTGACGATTGTCCTTTTGCTTCTAACTAATAAATTGGACACATGATGTAGCCAAATGCTATTTTATACATAAAAATAGAAATATTATTATGTCTAGCTAAAAGGGCCAAGTGCTTACATTTTTTCAATCTAATACTCAAATTTATGAAACAAAGCAAGTGACAACTTGAGTAGTATGTTTGATCAATTCAAAACAAAGAACTATTAATTAGCTCGTATCACTTCCTGAAAAAACCTAGCTATGTCATCCAATTGATAGTGATGTAGACTTAACTTGACCTAATTATTTTCAAATTTAGTGGTCCATTGACCTATATTTGTCTAAGCAACAAAAAGTGATTGCCCTTTACACGTTCTAATTTGCCTTTGCTAGTTAGGCTTATATATCGATGGCACGTTGTTGATAATTGGAGTATTGGACTCTTATTTGAAAAGTATTTTTTCGAAAAGTTTTACTTTATTTGTAGGATTTTTAATTGTATAGTTTTGTTAGTGTTTGTATTATTATTTTTAACACAAATTCGCATATTTTTTATATTATTATAAAAAAGTAAATTATTTATAATGTAAAGAAAACTTATCAATATTTTTTGCAGCATAAAATAATTAAAAAATAATTTTAATTTAAAAATAATTTATATCTTGATTGTGTTATGATTTATAGTTTCAATTTACCAAAATTTTGAATCGACACATACTCTTCAAATTGTAAGTTGGAATATCAATTACCATCCAATGCGAAAAAGCTTTCTTGAGAACCCGAACAGAATGGCTGTATGTTGGTACGTACACGCAACCTTACATCAAAAAGTTAGGTGAGTCTAATTTTCTTATGATAATAAAATAATATCAGCCAAATAAATTATATAATAACAAAGTTTATTTATTACTCTAAAATGTGTAAATAAATTTGTTTAAAAATTTATAAGATGCGATAATCAAATCAATACATATATTTTTGGATAAAATTGATCATATATTTTAAAGTGATGATTACTATTGATTATATATTTTTTTATCAATTAAATAATAAATTATTAATATTAATATTAATATTAGTAAGTATCTTTTTTTTAATGGTATAATAAATTATTAATATTTAAAATATTGATAATTATTTTAAATTCTATTTAAAAAAGAATAAATCCCCAATATTTTAAAATAATAATAAAAATACTAGAGTTTTAATTGAAATTAATAATTATTATTTTTAATATTTTAATAAATTACATACAATATATCTAATATTATATATTAATAGATATATGTGTTCTTTTCTTTTCTTTTTTTGCTTTTTACCTTACATTTGTTTTTGAAGCACTTTCCATAAATTCGGGAACGATTGCTCATATATGCCAATTAAGTTTGTTACATAAGTACTTAATTTTTTTAAAAACATTATTCAATATTAGATCGATTAATATTTAAAAATTAAGTTGGCTAATGAATTAAAAAAATTAATTAAGATCGAGAAAATATTTTGAAAATTAATATATTGAGTATGAGCTCACCACATGTATGGGTTCATCAAAATTAATTTTATAATGGAAACTAAAAAGATTAATATAATATTGTCGGTTTTTAAAAGAATATATAATATTGTCGGGTTTTTTTAAAAGATAATACAATGTCGGTTATGAAACCATTTTAATATCAACTTGCATGGATTCTGCTTATGACCAAACTGAATTAAAAGAAAGCTAAAAGGAAAGTGATATTCTCATAATTAAATGGCTATTAATTATGTGATTGTGACTGTTGCTATTTGCTAATAGTCTCATACAAACTTTATTATGATAAAAGAAAAATAGCCGTCTCTGATTTTTTTCTCTTTATGATAAATTATTTTTTAATTACAATTTAAGAAATAATTTATATTTATATTTTGATTCTTTTCACTTAAGTTTATATCTAAAGGTGATATTTTAACTTATTTTTTTTAACATATGATATATTTAATTTAAATATTTTTGTAGTTCAAATGATCTTAAAGATCTCAAATCATAAAACACCAAATTTTGTTAAAAATTTGACTTATTGTTGTGTTAATGAAATTCTTTGTTACGTGCATTTGCTAAAAAAAAAACCACGTTCTAATGTTTTTGTGCGAAACCTCGAATTGGATTATTTTAATTAATCTTGCCACAAAAATAGAAAAGAGATAAAAATTGAGAAAATAAAAAATAAATAAACTTCTTGTACTCTTTATCCAACGACAAATACTCAAGCCTAATTACCAGTTGGGAATATTGAACAAGGTGGTCCTCTCTTAGGGTGATTTTATATTTGACTCTCTCTCACTATTTAAGTATATACGTTCAAACACAATTTTTTATATGCATAATCATAAAAGTTGTTGAAACTCTAATAATTTGTACGATAGAAGATCACAACACTGACAAAACTATGGTATATCTTTAAGAAAAGTTTTTTACTATAGATACTAATTTTTAAAGAAGCACATTTATAATACTAATTAATACTTTTGTTACTCTCTTGTCATTCAAAAAGTTAATTTGCTGGTTTATTTTGCTTATATTTTTTTTTCTTATTAGTTATTTTGAATAAAAACATATATTTGTATTGTTTCTTCATTTAGATTTAGTTTTATCGTATTTTTTTTTCTAATCTAAGTATTCATTTATGATGATCTATGTCATATTTATGTCAAAAATCATAAAAATTATAATATGGTATCAAGTTTTTATTTTTTTCTAAAGAACGATTAATATATCAATTAGAGTATCCAAATAATCGATTAAAAAACCTTATAATAGAACAAAAAATAAAGGTAAAGGTTTTCTCTGTGTACATAAGAAGGTTTTTAGCTTTGGTTTAACAATTTAATTATTGATTTATTTAAATTGATGATTTCTTATGTAAATTGTACATTTTGATCTTTAGTAAAATTCTATATTTCAAAACATAAGCTAAAATGAAATTTATGTTTGAATATATGTTAAATTTTAAGTATAAATTGACTATGATTCAAAATAGAAAGAAGTATACATGTGGATAAAAGGAAAACTCTTCTTAATGGTTTCGAGATGAATCATTCACTTAAATCTTTTTAAGATCAAGTATGTAAGATTTATGAGTGTTGTAAATATTTGCGAATAATTTTTTTTTAATATAATTTAGTTTCTAGGCACGATCTTAATATCACTATTTGAGTCAAAGAAACTACCGAGCTTCAAATCCATGTATTTCACAATATATACTTTGTTCCTAAACATGTTATATTTCATATTAGACATACATGAGCATCTAGTATATATGTTGCTCAATCAATCAAGTAATGACTAGATCGATTGAGAAGGTAGATCGATCTTGTACGATCTAAGTCCTATTGGGTTGAATTTAAAATTGGTAGATGGATTGAAGTTAGGTTCGATTGATCGAGGGACAAGATCAATTGAGATTCGATTATATTTGATCAACCTAGTCTCAGATTTTTATTAATCGTTGTTTGGATCAATCAAAAAAAGTCTCGATCGATAGAGATTGGTCTAGATCGATCAAGTGGCAAGGGTTTCAACTTGAACATAATTGTTTACTCGAGCCAAACTTTCCAATTATTATATTGTTTCTATTATTTATTGCTCTATTAATATACATATTTGAAATTAGACTTTCACCTAGCATTATGGCTTCATTATTTACTAATTAAACAACCTAATGCCTCTTGTTTTAACACATTCATTATAATTTTCTAATTTTTTTTGTGCTATCTCTCTCTCAAATATTTTTGAAAAAACAAGATCATATTTGTTTAGACTTCTTTCTTTAATTAATCTATCAAACATTATGTGGTTGTGTTTGATTGATTAATAAGCCTATTTAATTTATGATAGTTTAATTATATGTTCATATAGCTTCTTCTTTATTATGTTCTTGAATGCTTGAATCAAATAATTGTGTTATAATATCATAATTATTTGATTTGATTATTTAGCTTTAAAAAAGTTATCTTTATTGACCATGTGCTTAATCTACTTATTCTACGGTTGTTAGATGATTTAAAATTAACTAATATATTCTTGAATATTCTAATTAGAGCTATTCATTATTGAATATGCTATAAGATATGCTTTGCACTTGTGTTATTATGCTAACATTTCAGGTGTTGGTTAAATAGGTTCGATTTCTCGTATGACTTGAGTTTATCGGAACATTGGTTCAAATCTGAACACTTTTTTTGTAGATGCTATGAAGGAAAGCAATGGCTTGTAAGTGGATTAATTGGGGGCATTTTTTTGAAGGGTAATTTAAGTCCTAGCCTTATACTTAAACCTTATTTTCATAGGGAATAGTTAGGTGGTCTGATTGACATGAGGTTTTCCTCTTAAGTCATTATTGTGACCTAAGTTGTTTTCACCTAAAATATCGTGTGTCAGTCTTTATTTATTTTCACATTATTTTATTTACACATAATTGTATATCTGGCTACTTATAAAATTTTAATTTATCATAATTTGATTAATTAACTATTCGTCATTTCTAGTTTAATTAGATCTATAACTAAAAGGCTATCAATTGCTAGCAGAGTATGTCACTAGATATACTTAGTGTTTACCTACGATGTTTCATAGATCATTTGAAAGAGTGTTCATCTGTAACCCATGCTCCCATCTTTGATGTGTCTAACTACCTATATTGGAAGCCTTGTATGAGAGCCTTTTTACATTCTATAGATACGAATGTTTGGAACTTTGTTATTTATGGTTAATAACCATTTACAGTTACCAAAGATAATGTTGTCACACTTAAACCTAGGAATGAATAGATCACTCAAGATAAAACTGCTAGTAATTGGAACAAAAAAGATATTAATGTTAGTGCTGTGTTTGTTGAAGAGTTTCATCATATCTCAAATATTGATACTGCTAAGCATGCTTGAGGTATTTTAGAAGTTTCTTATAAGAGAACCATATAAGTTAATGAACTAAACTTCACATGCTTAGTACTCAATTTTAAAACCTTAAGATGAAAGAAAATGAGACATTTTTTGAATTCTATGTTAAATTATGATGTTACTAATACCTCTATTAATCTTGGAGAAAAAATTCATGATTTTAGAATATTTCAAAAGATTCTTTGCTCATTATAATATTGCTTCTATACAAAGGTCACTACTATTGATGAAAGTAAGGATGTAAATACCATCAAAATTGAGGAACTCATTAGCTCATTTCAAACCTTTAAGATAAGTTTTCAAACACCTCTAAAGAATAGAGGTATTTCTTTCAAAACCACCATCACTGATGATGGTGATATTGACAATGCTGAGGATGATGAAGAATTGAAACTTTTAGTCAAAAGAATCAAGAGAATCTTCAATTAGAACAATTCAGAGAGTAATTGGAAACCAAGTTATTCAAGAGATCAAAATCCAAGATAACTCAAACCTATGAGTTTTGAAGGTAAGAAAGAAAATCTTCAATTAGAACAATTCAAAGAGTAATTGAAAACCAAGTTATTCAAGAGATCAGAATCCAAGATAACTCAAACCTATGAGTTTTGAAGGTAAGAAAAGTAAATCCACCTAAAGTTTGCTTGATGTTCACCTAGGTATCTTTGTTTAAGTGCTTTGTTAACCCTATGAGAATCTTTAGTTTGTTTGTCTATTTCATTTTTTATTTTTATTGATGTTTCTTTAGTTTTAATAAAAAGAAAAAATAAAAAAGAGTGTACTTTCCTTAAAAATGACATGAACTTTACATATTTTTTTCACACTACCTTAATTTTTTGGTTGACTTTACATTATACAAATGAGTACTTTGACTTGTATATTTACACACTTTTTGACATGTGATATCGATATTGACAAGAACCTACTCACACATCTCATCTACACACACACACACACACACACACACACACACACACACACACACACATATATATATATATCATGCTTAAATTTTATGATTACTTCTAGTAAGATTCTAGGACTTGAGTTAATCTTGACTACAAAATTGTATTTAGGCTTGGACTTTCACTTTCTAAAATTTTACTTTAGAGAGACATCTAATTTTGAGAGAATTACCTACTGTGATTATGAAGTTATCACCGTAAGTAGAAAGGGCTACCTTATAACTAATGTTAAAGTCATCATATTAGGTTTCTAGCTTGTACATATTTCCTTAAAAAATAAAATAAAAAATAAAAGCAATTGCATACGCAAAAAGAAAGAGTCAATCGTGATTATACAAAAAAAAAGGAAAAAATAAATAAGCGAATAATCAATCCCTCATATGCAAAAAATGGGAGAAATAACAAAAAATAATAATAATAAAAATTTTAAGTTATCTCTTGATACATAATTTTATTTTGTAAAAATAAAGATTCAATTATAGTTTGCTATGATAGGTAATACTTTTTCTTTTGAATCTTTTATAACTGATTATAAACGAATAAATTGACATACTATTACAATTGTAAACATGTATCTTACTTTTGAGTGATTGTCTACAGTATGTGTTGGTATATCTGTGTGCCTTGTCTATATACTTATACTTTTTATAGATAGTCAAAATTTGAACAAGATTATTATCATCAGTTAAGTGTTTTGTTATTGACATATTTAAATAAGTCTACTATCCTAAATAATAAAGGAAATTATATATATATATATATATATAAGATTTTATAAATTTTTGTTTTCTTCTACTTTATTTTGGGAAATCATATAACTTAGGGGGAGTTCTTTCATTGCATACATCTTATGCTTGCTCATATTAAATTTAAGCTTCAATGTTATATTACCTATCTATATGACAAAAATGGGAAGAGATAATGCACATAGTGGGAGAGTAAACTTAATTGTTTTATTCATTCAATATGTCACATAAGTAGAGTACACTTAATATTTAAATATTGTATCTATTATTACTCACTAATTATGTTTGTTTCTTCACTTTTATGTTATTATACACCCTGAACTAATAAACAATGAGTTTTTCAAGATAAGTTATGTACCTATATTATGTGATCATTTTTTAGTGTATATATTAGTTGTGAATATTCAAGAGAAGATGGTTTCATCGGATCAAATAATAGTTTCACTATGTAAAATTCTTTTTCCTATGAGTGAGATGTAGTTAGAGAGGTTTTGTTACACAAATATGCTAAAGGAGGGTATTTAAGGTTTATGAGTATTGACGATATTTGTTAATAAAATATTTAAATGTAATTTAGTTTTTAAGAACGTTCTCAATATCACTATTCAAGACAAAGAAACTACTAAGCTTCGAATCCATATATTTTATGTATATACTTATTCCTAAATATGTTAGATTTCATATTAGACATATAGAGACATTTAGTGTATATATTTCTTGATCGATCTATTAATGACTAGATCGAAAGAGAAACTCGATCGAGTATCAATCATGTACGAATTAAGTCCTCTAGGGTTGAATTAAAATTGGGATAGATCGATCGAAGTTGAGTTCGATAGATCGATTGAGAATCAATTGTATTTGATATACCTAGTCTTGGGTTTTTATTAATCATTGCTTAGATCGATTGAAAATTGTTTTTATTGATCGACCTCATTGGTTCAATCGATCAATCTAGCTTAGTCTAGATCGATAAAGAAGCAAGGATTCCAACTTTAACCTATTTGTTTACTCAAGTCAAACTTTCCAATTACTATATTGTCTATCTTATTTACTGGTTTATGAATTGTTTAATGGACAAATTTATAATTAAACTTTAACCTAGTATTAGGGCTTCATTGTTTACTATTTAAATAGCCTAATGCCTCTTGATTTCTTCAACTACATTTATTATAATTTTCTAATTGTTTTGTGCTCTCTCTCAAATTGTTTTGTAAAAATTAAAATCATATTTGTTTAGGCTTCTTTCTTTAATTAATCTATCAAATATTATGTGGTTGTGTTTGATTGATTAATAAACCTATTTAATTTATGATATTTTGATTATATGTTCATATAGCTTCTTCTTTATTTTATTCTTGAATAATTGGATCAAATAATTGTGTGTGTAATAACTCTCAAATTGTTTTGTAAAAATTAAAATCATATTTGTTTAGGCTTCTTTCTTTAATTAATTTATCAAATATTATGTGGTTGTGTTTGATTGATTAATAAACCTATTTAATTTATGATATTTTGATTATATGTTCATATAGCTTCTTCTTTATTTTATTCTTGAATAATTGGATCAAATAATTGTGTGTGTAATATCATACTTATTTGATTTGACTATTTAGCTTTAAAAGCTATCTTTATTGAACCTATACTTAATCTACTTATTCTAGGGTTGTTAGATGATTTAAAATTAATTAATATATTCTTGAATATTCTAGTTAGAGTTATTCATGATTGTATCAATTCTAAGACACACATTGCATTTGTGATATTATGCTAATATTTCAGTGTTGGTTGAACGAGTTTAATTGCTCGTGTGACTCGAGTTTATTGGAACGTTGGTCTGGATCTAAAAACCTTTCTTATGAAGACTGTGAAGAAAAGTAGTGGCTTATAAGTAGATTACTTTGAGGCATTATCTTATAGGGCAGTTTAAGTCTTGACCTTATATTTGAACCTTATTTTCATATGGATAGTTAATGAGTTTTTAATAAGCACTAATATACGATGTTTTAATGTCATTTAATTAATAAAATGGATTTGTATTTGCTTTATTCTATTATATTTTAGACAAATCTACTTGTTCAGATTAATGGGTATATTGTAGTGTTTTATATGTATTTTAATATGTAAATATTAAAATAAATAAAAATACTTGAAGCATATTTATCACACCTTTGGAAGCTTAAATGAATATCATTTATTTGATATTATCCAAAGTGAAGAAAAGAAATAATGGAAAAAAATAATTTTATACCGTAGCACAAGGAGGTTTGAACTGATCAAAAATATGGTTGCGATTCGATCACACCACAGCGAAAACACAAATTTTTCTCACATTCTCTTATAAATAGAATCCCTTGTATACTAAGAAAATAAGCTTCTAAGTTACGTTTTCAATAACTTTCTCTCCCTTTTTTTGTAGATTTTTATATTTTTAGCTTTTAAAATTTATTTAGTTCTTCCCTCAATTTTGAGGAAGAACATGTTTATGTTTTAGTAGTTTCTAGTTTTCGATTCAACAAATTCTGGAGTATAATTACTATCGAAGTTTTTTGAGTCTTATAATCAACTCTTCAAAGTTCTATAAGGATATTGTTAAGGTATTAATTATATTTATTTTGTAGTCCAAATATCTGTGTCATTCTTGATTTGTTTGGGATCAATTATAACATGTATGATTGATTGTGAATATGATATAATAATAACATTGTTATGCTTGTAAAATATTGAATAGATAAAACATTTTCTTAAAATAAATTGATATTATTTTTATTCAAGATTTTTATAAAGAATGTTATTTGAAAAAGTACATTACTCTTAATAACAAACTTAATATAAGAGTTAAAATTAAGAATTAATTATCTTGACTTAATTTGGAGTAATACTCTTTTTTTATTTTTTATTTAATTATTTGGATATTTAGAATGTAGCTAAATTTTTTAAGTTTAATTTGAATACCTTGAATAAAGTCTAATTAATTGACTTCGCCTAAAACTATGATTAGATTGTTTGCTATTTTCTTAGAAATTAAACTAAAATTTAATACTAATTAATTATGCTCACCTAAGGATTAATTATATTAAACAAAAGAATTTGGGGCTACCTAATGAAACTTTAATACTAAAAAGAGAAAATATATAAATATCAATTTATATATTTAATAACCTAAATAATAAGACTAAACATAATTACTAAATTATTATATTCATTATTCTACGCTGTTTATGAATGTATTAAAGTGCATAAATATTTGTTAAATCTAAGTCTATCTTTTTCTTTATGCATTGGATTAGTTTTTTCAAAAACCAAATCATTGTGACTGAATGTTTAAGTTTAATTTTTTTTTTAAATTTAAATAATATTTAAAAATCACAAAATATTACTTTCTTGAACCTTTAAAGTATACTTATCATTTCTATAAATAATTCGTACACTTACGAGAATTAATAAAATTTAAAATAGATAAGTATTTACAAAATTAGTATTATCCTTGATTTCGTTTATCACTAGTTAGATTGTCCAATGAGTCGATAATTTTCCTCTTAGATCTTTTGTTATTACCTATTTTTTTCTACTTAAAATATTGTGGGCTTATCTTTATTTTTTTTTTATAATTTTATTTACACACTATTGCATTTATGACCACTTGTAAAATTTTAATTTAATATAAATCTATTAATTAATACTTAGTCTCATCTAATTTAATTATATCTGTCACTAAAAAACTATCAAAATATTAATTAAAATATTAAAATGCGATAAAAACTTAAACATTAGAAAAGAAAAGTATTAAATGTAATTTTTTCTATGCTCAATATCATGCAACCATATCAAAAAGTTTTATAAATATATTAATTTTATTTATGATATTTTATAAAATTAAATTTTATTATTTTTATAAATATATATTAAAAAATTGTCTGCTAAACCATTAATAAATAAGAAAATGCTTACATAAACGTGGCTCCAATTCCTGTCTCTTTAATGTCAAATGTAAATTATATTAGTTTTGGTTGGATGTGCAAGTCATGTGTTAACCTTGTACAATGATAATTATATTAATAAACATTAGTATTGTACATATAATTAAGTGTTCGATTAAAAAATTTAATTTTCCAATTATTTAAATATCTCACCTTCATTATTAACATCCAATCAATTATTTATATATTAATTGATACATATTATTTTTTATTTTATGGTGGTAATATTTACATAATTTAAATTATTATTATCACAATTAATTAACTTTATCTAACATTAATAATATTAAAGTTAATTAATTATATGAATGTAATAGATAATTTATATAATTTTATCGTAATAACAATAAAAATAATTATATGATATTTTATTTTATGAATAATTATAAGATATTGCTATCCTTATTTCATTATTATCATATCTTTTCACTTTTATTTTATAAGTATTTTTATTTTATTTATATTTTATTTATGTGAAAAAGATCATTTTTTTTATTTTTAAAAATTTGAAAAAAGGAGGTTTTGAAAACCATATTTTAAATTTATTTTTCTTTCTATTAATTAATATTCTTTTTTATTTACTTTGATTTAAGAAAAATAAAATAAAAAATTTGAATTTTAATGAATTAGAATAATATAAAACTAATTTTAAATATAAAAATAAATAAAAGTTGAAAATAAGTTACAAAACTAGTATTTAATATTTGAATTACTTAAAAAAGAAAAAGAAAAAGAGAGTCAATTAGTGTAGGAACCACGAAGGAAAGGAGCCACACGTGACAATCTGCTAATCCAGAACTGAATCTTGGGGCGGTTGTTTTTTTAAGATTGTATTGGGCAGTTGTTTTCCATTCCCATTCCTATATTTTGCTCTCTCAAGTTTTCTATATTTAAATTAATCAAAAAAGAGTTTTCTATGTTTAATAATTTGATACCAAAAAAAAAAAAGCTTTTCTATATTTAATTAAATTTTATTTTAAAATATATTATTGACCCTGAATATTATATTTCTTAAAATATTACAGCTAGTGAGCATCCATCAGTCCATATTAAAAAAAAAAAATTTCCTCTGTCGGGCACAGTCAATAATAGAACTGAACTTAATAGAATTGAACTCTTCTTCTTTTTTCCCCTAATTATGGAAGAGTATTTATATTAACAGAGTTATTTTTATTATTTTTTAAAGAAAAGTTTTTAATTTTGAAAATATCTAATTATTAATAAATTATGAATATAAATTTTAAATTATTTTAATATTGATTCCCTTAAAAAAAACTGTTTAATTTAATTGATATTATCCTTACATTGAGACAATAAAACTCTAGAAAATTTTAAAATTAAAAAATATATTTTAATTACATTGTAAGTCTAATAGGCTCGACTCAGTTTGTAACAGAAAAACTGCTGACTGTTAATTAATTCGTTATTCATGTATGCCACAGCAGCTCAGCCCACAAACAAGGTTTTATAAATAATTTTGGGATAAATAATCCACCAAATTTTAGTGATTTTATATTTTAATTTTTTATCTTTTTTCTCATAATATATAGTCTCTTAATTTTACAAATTTTATAGTTAATCTTCTATTTTTTTTTTGTAAGATATAGTCTTATAATTTTACAGATTCTAATTTTTAATCCTTTAACTTTTTTCCTTAAGATTTTTTTTTAAATTTTTTAGGCTTTTTTTTAAATTTGAAAAAAAAAATTGACAAAAAATTAGAAAACTAAAATGTAGAATCTATAAAAGTTAGTAAAATAAATCTTACCAAAAAAGTTAAAAATTTAACATATAGAATCAATAAAAATTAAGAAACTAAAGTATAAATATCTATAAAAAAATTGGAAAACTTTTAACAATAATTTTGTGATTATATATGGAAACCATTTTCTCTTATTTTAAATTGATATATTTGAATAATTCACACCTAAGATGAAAAATGTTTTTCATTAGCTTTAAAAAAAATTAGGGTTATATACTATCATGACTTTATGTTAATGAAAAATCAGATATGATCTCTACTCACTTGACTTTTTATACAAAACGATAAAAATATCCTTAGTTTTTATTGAGCAATTGTGATTTAATTTTGATAAGATATTTTATCCAATTTAATCGGTCAGAATTAGAAGGCTATCCAACTGGTCGGAGTTGGTCGATTGTGATTCCACTTTTTGGAGCCGAATTAGACATATGTCCAATTGAAATTGGCTTGGGTTTGATAGGCTGTTGACCCTACTTAATAGAATACAGTTGAACCTCTACTTAATAGAATACATTTGAACATATGTTCAAATGGTTAGATTTTGATGAGAATGTGACTCCACTCGTCAAAGGATAATTGAATAATGTCCAACTAAATTGATAATTATTCAAAAAATCAAAATTTGATCAACCGATGATCATAATCGTCGAAACAGAGTTGAACAAATATCCAATCAAATTGAACAATTGTCCAACTATTGGATTTTACTCTTAAAGTTTTAACCAACACTTGTCTAGTTCTAGTAGAATTTTTATTTGCAACTTTTTTTCAATTTTGTTTCCTTTTGAGTAGAAACATGTAGCGTAATTTCTATTTTTAAAAATAGTTACTTATTTTTGCTTATAACTCTACTACTTATATATCTTTACCTGTATTTTAAGGTGAAAAAATTAGAAATATCCCCAAGGTTTAAGAAATCTTCAGAAATACTCTCAAGATTTCAAAAAATTCAAAAATACCCTTGAAAACATAACGGAGATTAAATCTAACAGTTATCAAAAATATCCCTAAGGTTTAAAAAAAACTCAAAATGGAAGAAGAAAAAATAAATCGAGAAATAATAGACATTTCAGAATATTTTTCACAAGAAATGATAATAAGTAAAAAGAAATTTGAAGAAATTCAAAAAGCAAAGTTAAATCTTAAAGAAGAAGATGGATTTAAAGACCCATCATTTTTATTAAGAAAATTGTTCCCTAGAAAAAATATAATCTATTATAGCATAAGTAATAAAGAAATGAGTATTAAAATTACAGATGAAAAAGGAAGATATAATATACCATTAATTGATAAAGAAACTATATTAAACAAGCTATCAAAAATTCCTCATAAAGATAGAGAAAAAATTAGATACATTCGTTTATGAGAAATTTAAATATTAATAAAAAATAATTTTAGAGAAGGAATAGATACACCAATAAAAATAGCATTAGTAGATAACAGAATAATAAATAGACAAGATGCCTTATTAGGAATGATCCATGGTAATTTAGGATACCAATAGCTAAGATTTATAACATATCCTAGATTTGCTATAAATATACATAATAAAAATCTAAATCAAGTATTAAATCTAACTTATGAATTTGAAAGAGGAGATTTAATGAAAGAAGGAAACCATCCATTTTCAATACATTATCTAGTAGCATATTCCTTAACAAATAGTCATAATAATTCAATATATGGACAAAATGAATTTATAGAAATAAACAAAACTTTTAAGGAACTTGGACATATAATAAAACCACTTTGAAATATCAGAAGAATGAAAATTAGATATTAAAGAAAAACCCTTAATAATAGGAAGAAATAGTAATATTGTTAAAACTAATAGCATACCAAGATTTACTTTTATAGACCATGAAGGAGAAACTTATAACTAAGAAGAAGTTAAAATAATGAAGGCATTAGTTCATGATTGTATATTGGGAAAAAATAATGTTTAGAGATAAAATAAAAAATATGCATTTAGAAGTAAATGGAATCCTAGTAGGTGTAGCAAAAAATCAAGCAACATTATTTGATATTGTATAATTATTAATAAAGGAAATGAATTTAGTCCAAGAATCAAACACAAAATATTTACAGGAAATAATAATTATTCAAAAAGAATTACTAAAGGAAATGAAGGAATATCGTTATAATAAACTACAACAAGATATGCACAAAAAAATTTCAAAACTAAGAAAATATGTATACAACATACATAGGAATAATGAAAAATTAGGTTATAAATATGATCCCTTAGAAGGATTAAAAGAAGAACAACCAAGGATATCAGATTCTCTGATTCCTAAAAATGAGAAAAGAAAAAATGAGGAACAATCTAAGAATAAAGAGATAATTCCAATTTAATGGAATATAGAAAAGAATTAGAAAGAAAATTCAGAGACCCTGAAAATAGAGATATAGAAACATTGGTCAGTTTATTGACATTAACCAATGAAGAAATAGAAGAACATTATAATGAAAAACTTTGTACTAACAAAGAAGAAAATGATATGATAATGGGCTAGTGGCATGAGTGTTCTCATACAAAACTCTCAAACTACCCAAACAAAACCGTCAATCTGTAGGGTACTTATAGCACATAAAATGACAAAAAATGTTAAAATTTGGTTTTCAAACTTAACAGATCAACAATATTTTTTAATGCAAGGAAATGTTTCCAGAGGAAGATAATACTTGGATACAGTAATAAATAAAATATACAAAGAATTTATTGGAGAAGATAAAGGAAGAACTATCACTAAATCTAGTGAAAATGAAATCAATGAAGCTAAATGACATCTAACAAATATGGAAATTTGTAGTATATGTTACATAGATTCTTTTATTTGTAAATATGAAATATATTACCATAAATTACCACCCTTTATGCAAACAACTTATAAAGAATTTTTTTTCAAAAATTACCTGGAACACTATATAAAACCTTAACAGAAAATTGGGAACAAAGGAATAGAGAAACTATACCAGATACTCTAGGAGAAAGAATAAGAATCCTTAAAGATTGGATCATTATTAAATGCCAACAAAGAAAAATATATAAACAAATAAGAGGAAATAATAAAATCTACTGTGATACAAAAAAAATAGAATGCTAGGAAAATATGGATGTAATATAAAATATTATAAACAAAAATATAAATTTAAAAAATATAAATTCAGAAAACAAAATTTCCAAAAATATAAAAAAAAAGATTTAATAGAGAAAACTACAAGAAAATATATTTTAGAAAAAAAATTATAAACCTTTTGAAAAAAGGAATTATTGCCCTTGAGGAAAAAAAATGCAGATGTTGGATCTGTAATGAAGAATGAGATTATGTTAACGAATTTTCAAGCAGACTTCAACATAAAAATGAATTTAAAAAGGAATTTTCACAAAAAGCATAAATCTTAGAATAAGTTTTCAAAATGGAGTTAGAATCAATCGAGGAATCTGATATAGATGATACTTATAGTATTTATCTATTGGAAGAAACTGAGGAAGAAATAACTGACTCAGAATATGAACACTCAAATTATGAATATTCTTCATGAGAAGATGAATTATTTGTATAGTATTACAAATCCAAATAGTACTTACATTAAAGTAGGACTAAAATTTAAAGGATATAACACTTATCATTTATATGCATATATAGATACAAGAGCTAGTATGTGTATAGCCAGTAGATATGTATTTCCAAAAGACAACTGGAAACAAGCACCAAAAGATTTAATTATAAGAATTACTAATAATACTACAATAAAACTCAATCAGATATTAAATATAATGATAAGAGGAGAAAACTTTCACATTCTTACCATATATCAATAAGAAACAGGAGTAGATTTTGTAAATAGGAAATAATTTTCTAAACTTATATCAACCTTTCACACAAGATTCCGATAATATAAGTCTGACAACCTTAGAAGAAGATACTATCTATGTTTCTAAAGTAAGAAAAGTTTTAACTATCTCAAACCTAACTTTTATGCAACAACATAAAAAGAGAAAACATGGTGAGATAGAAGACCAACAATAAAAACTTTATATAGAAAATATTTCATTAGATATAGAAGAAAAACAAAATTATTTTCTCAATGAAATACAAGAAGACAAAGCCCTAACAGGCATTAGAAAACTATTAAAAACAATGAGTTTAGAAAATCCTTTGGATCCAAAAATAAATAAATCAAAAACAATAGTCAACATAAAATTAAGAGATCCTAACAAGATCATAAGAGTAAAACCAATGATTTATACTCCCAAAGATATGATTGAATTTGGAAAATAAATTGAAGAACTTTTGGAATTAAAAGTCATAATACCAAGTAATTCACCTCACTCTAGTCCAACATTCTTAATTGAAAAAGAAGTTAAGAAAAGAAGAGGAAAAAAGAGAATGGTAATAAACTTTAAAGCACTGAATAAAGAAACCATTGATGATGGATATTTCATTCCAAAAAAGGAAGAACTACTATCATTAATAAAACGAAAGAAATACTTCTCAAGTTTTGATTGCAAAAGTGGATTTTGAAAAGTAAGACTGGATGAAGAATCCTAAAAATTAACAGCATTTAGTTGCCTCCAAGGACAATTCCAATGGACATTTATACCATTTGGATTAAAACAAGCTCTAGGTATTTTTCAAAGATATATGGATAACATTTTTAAGAAATTATAAGATATTTGTTGTGTTTACATAGATGATATTTTGGTTTTCAGTAATGATTTAAATAAACATTATTTTGATATTATCAATATTCTACAAGAATGTAGAAAAAAAGGCATTGTACTCTCTGAAAAGAAAGCAGTACTTGCTCAACAAAAAATTAAATACTTAGGGTTGAAAATTGAAGATGGAAAACATAATCTACAACCCCACGTACTAAATAATATTCAATGTTTTCCTAGTGAATTAAAAGATAAAAACTAATTAAAAATATTTTTAAGATTTTAACATATGTAGAAGCATACATCAATAAACTTGCAGAAATGAGAAAACCATTACAAGCAAAATTGAAAAAAGATCATATATGGAAATGGACAGAAGAAGATACTCTATATATGGATAGAGTAAAAGCAAAGGTAAAAAATTTACCAACTTTATACCATCCAGGACTAGATGATAAGATGATTATTAAAATAGATGCTTCACAAGAATATTGGGGAGTAGTTCTTAAAGCAAGAGTAGATGACAAAGATGAATATCTTTGTAGATATACATCAGGATCTTTCCAAGGTTCTGAATTAAATTATCATAGTAATGAATATTTAGCTGTTAAAAAAACTATTAAGAAATTTGCAATATATATTATACGCTCCAGATTCATTGTTAGAACAGATAACAAGAATTTTGGTTATTTCTTAAGAACTAATATTACAGATGATTACAAATAAGGAAGGCTGGTCAAATAAAAACAGTGGTTCAACCATTATAATTTTGACGTTGAACATCTTTCAGGCCATAAAAATAGTTTAGGTGATGCCCTTACTAGAGAATTAACACCTTTAATTATTTTTATGCTTTCAGGAATGGAGCATCTTTATATCAAAATCAAGATAAAAGAAAAGGAGATAAAAATCCTACAGGAATTACTCAAGTTACTATATATTGAGAAATATCATATGGAGACAGGAAAGAAACAAAAAGAACTTAATTGTTCAAAATAATCTCTAAAGACCAGAAGCTCAAACGAGGAATATCCATTAAAAAAGGAAGAATCTAACAGTTCACAAAAACTTCTGAAACCATAAAGCTCAATTGGGCAAATGAGGCAGGAAAAGAAGAACAAAAAAAAGTTTATGTGGTCTATAATGGCTCAAAACCAAAAATTTATAACAATTGGGCAACAACTAGCAAATCTATTCTACGAATTAGTGGAGTAACTCATAGAGCCTTCACCAAAAAAATAGAAGCTGAAGGTAGTTATGCCAACTACAAAACAACAAAACTAATAACTCCAAAGGATATAGTAAGAAATTATTCTACAACACTACAACAATAACCAATTCCAAACAGATTGAAAAATCTTGGAAAGATAACAAGGCCTCTAGTGCTATTTAGAGAAACATCTCCTTCAGAGACATCAAAAGTAGTAAAACATTCAGTATTATTCAGAGAGACATCTCCTAGAACTACTCCAATCATTGAAGATGAAAAGGACCAATATAGAAACCTCGGAAAACTACAATGGTTGAGTCTCTATAATTTGGCCAGAAAATCTACCCAAGAACATATTGAAGATATGAAATTTTATACTACAGACAAGGAATTTCCTAAAGGAAGAAAATTCAATATATTGGAAGGAGCTAATCCAATATTTATGTATAAAGAATTTCATACAGGACTAATAGAAAATATATATCCAGGAATTAATTTAAGTGAGTTAAATTATTTCCTAGAAAATTTTAAAAAAGCAATCAAAAATTTCAAACGAAAAATTAAAGCAGGTGATAAACCTATTTATCTTAGATTTTTTAGTTCATTAATGGATCGGAATGAGGAAGGAAGTATTAGTCCCTACCACTTCATCAAGATAGAGATTTCCAACACAAACAAAGAAGTTCCCAAACCAAGGACACTTCCAGAAAAGGAATTCAACACAAAATAACTCTGTGTATTAAGAGGTCAAATGCTAAGCCAAATTTACTATAAACTCAGGAAGATTGATAATTCCATTGAGATTAAAGTAAATTATTCAACTAGTAAAGTCATCATCATTTTCCACAGTAGCATGGCTATGTCAGAAGAAGATGGTGAAAAAATCACCAAATATGAAACCAATTTTAATTACAACAACCTAGAAATTGGTCAAGAAACAAGGAAATTATTCTGCTTCTATGCAAGAAAATCCACCAAAGACAGAGAAGATGAAGATGCGTCATCATCAACGCCATCAAAGAAAATGACAAAGAAAAATAAGAAAAGAAACTATCGGTAGAATACTACAAAAGAAATAAAGATGTAGATCCCACATCTTAGTCGGTAGCATGTTCCAAGGAAAAAAGTAGTGGCTATCTTTTAAAGTGGAAAAGTAGATGAATTATTAAAATAAGAGTAAAATAATAATTTTAGTCTTGTAAATGGGGATTCCTTGTTCTATAAAAGGAAACCTTATTATCATTTTAGAACACACACAAAAACACTTGAATACATCGAAATCCAAAGCTCTCTATTCTGAAACACTCTAGCATAGAAAACCTTTCTATCTAGAAATCTCAATACCAATAATTTTGTACCCAGTAGTTATAAGCTACTAAGCACCCCTTTTAAGGTTCTTAATTAGCCTTAAGTTGTAATAATTATTATACTATGAATAAAATGAAGTTCATTTACTCTTCTCTAGTAAGTCAACTATTGGACACCATTTATGTACGGATGTAGAAGGCTCACTATTGCTAAGAGAGCGTTGAGGTTTGAGCAAAGCTTAGGCATAACAGATGTAACAACCCATCAAATTCAGGTATAATAATTATAAATTTAAGCTAGCTAAGAATCTTGAATGTTTAAATATTTGCTTACAACAAGACATAATATTGTCAAAAATGAAGACTATGAAACTTGTCGTGAAAATTTTAAAAGATTTAACAACTTATTAGATATCTATACAGATTATATTAAAGTTATTCCAAGCATTATAGACCATTATGTTTCAAGAACATTAAAAGATTATTTTAGTAAAAAAATATGTGAGAATAGAGGAAAAAGAATTCAACAACTTAATTTTTGGATATTACTTCTTTGAAGATCATAAATACATTGTATATATACACAAGAAAAACCTGCTTGTATACTACAAATAGGAGAAAATAATATACATTCAACACATATGATTTATAAAGACAATACTCTGTGAACATCAAATCATTAGTACATAAATTAGAACTATTAGATTTAACAAATGAAAGAGTAATTTTTAATTTTAAAAGATAATTAATATATTCAGGATTAGAATTAAGCAACCAATATAATGAAGAACATAATATACTATGCAATTGTAATGAATATAGAAGAAAATTAGACTTATACAGAAAAATAATAAGTTTTTTAGATAAATTATTACCTACAATAAATAGACAAAGACCATAAACTAGGTTAATATTAACTCCCCATTAAAAATTGTATCGATCCGTAAAAATTGGTATCAAAGCCTAGAAATAGTAATCTAAATAACAATGGATGGAAAATTAACACCTTTAAAATATAAGGGTATTTTTGATATTTTATAAATCTTAAGGGCATAATTGAAGATATTTCAAACCTTAGAGGCATTTAAGATAGTGTTCCGTATTTTAAGTTTAGATTATCTATTTTACTCTCTCTATCTCTTTTCCCTTTATTAGCTCTTTTTCAATTAAAGCTTATGCCTTTTCTTTTAAATCTTCAAGTAAATTAACAAAAAAATCTAATTAATGAATAAGACTAAATACCCATGATTAGTTGAACAATTGAAAGTCCTAATATAGGTTTTGACTATTCTTTACCCAGTAAGAACAAATATACAAAACATGTAGCTACTACAAATAAACTGGTATAACAACTCCTAAAGCCCATCACTTTTCTTGATCAGTCCACTGTCAAAACCAAGAGAAATCAACAAAAGCTTGTTCTATCATACTCATTGATGCTAATTATACTGATTATTCCAATGATGAAGAAGAATATAGGCTGTTATGAAGAATTTATTGGAACAAGTATGTGAAAACAATGTTATTGATATACTGAAATAGATTGCATGGGTTGAGTTACAGATTAGGTCGCTCTCTTTAAGATGTTTTACGGCTCTGCCTAAATTTGTGCAAGCAAACATAGCCTCATCGTTCCCAGGATAAAATAACCCATAATATTTTTTTTGTCTTAGAGTTTCCTTACACTAATGAAATTTAGAATGCTACACCTATCAAATATTTATGTTGCTCGGAAAAACTTCAAAAACAATTTTTTATATTTTTCTTTAGTTTGCTACCAAGAGTAGTTTCTAAGTTGTTGAGTTGTGTTTTAAAACTGAAGGTCATTTCCCTCTATTTATAGTTGAAAAAATGTGTAACGGTTACATAATTATGAAAATAATGGACATATAATTATGAAAATAATGGTCATAAAAATAACGACACATAATTATGAAAATAACAGTCATAAAAATAACAGACACATAATTATGAAAATAATGGTCACAAAACATAATTGTGAAAATAACAGTGATATTTGGATGGATAAACAATGGCCATGTCTGTTGGAAAGAATAATTTTCATAATGAGTTTTTTTTATTTAAATTCATTTCCAACAATCCCTATTTGAATTTTATATAAAAATAGTTTCATTGAGAAACCGATCAATTAAATGTATAATATTGTGCGTAAGCAAATGGTGTCTAGCGACTTGAACCTTTGCATAGTGTTAATGCTTTAGAATATACTAGAATAACTCGTAGTTTTGAACTCTATCTCTAACAACATTACACACACAACCTTTCCAAGATATAGTTCGAAAAGCACGTGCTTTATTGTCATGCACGTGTATCGTAGTATAGTGAATGCTCTAGTAAATTTTATCCTAAATTTTCATAGGAAGCGACAACACTTTCACATTCACATAAGTGAATCTATCAAGAGTACTCTTGTAGCTATGTACTCTACTCCACATAGAGTATAGAACTCATTAAGAGTTTAATAATTAACTCATCTTTTTTATCACTTCAGGACTTCATGCTTCTAACAATATAGAATGGGACTTCATAATAACATGATTCATCTCATATCACTTCATGACTTGTTATTACCCATTGAACTTATTTATTAGAATCTCTAGTTTATAAGTTGGGTTACCATCATGAGTAACTCTTCATTCTAAGGGCATCAATCTCATTCCTTTCAAGGTTTTGAAAATCATTTTCTCTTATTAATCATTTCACCAAAGGATCAGTCAAATTTTCATCAGTGTGTACATGATCCACTCTTACAACTCATGTAAAGAGAAATTCTCTAACAGTACTATGTATCTTTCATCTCTTTCCGTTGTTATAATGGTTCTGAATTTTTGTAATAGCCATTGTACTATCATAGTGGATCATGACAGTTGGTATCGATCTTTCCCATAAAGGGATCTTTGCTAATAAACTGTTTAACCAGTGTGATTCTTCACTAGTAGTAGTTATTGCTATCATTTCAGAATCTATCGTAGAATGAACCAAATTTATTTGTTTCTTCCAAGAAACATCTTCAGCAGCAATGCTAAATATATAGCCACTAGTTGCTTTGGATTCTTCTGATAGAGTGTTCCAATCAGCATCGTTGTATTCTTATAAAACAATGGGAAACTTTTTATAATGTAATCCAAGGTTCATAGTTCTCTTAAGGTATCCTATGATGCTTTCAATAGCATTCCAATGCTCTATACTAGGTCTATTGGTAAACCTACATAGTAGTCCCATAACATAAGTTATGTCTAGTCTAGTATATTCAGTAGCATAACGTAAGCTACCAATGATGCTCACATACTCAGATTGTCTAACATCGTCTCCGATGTTCTTGAACAACTTTGCACTAAGATCATAAGGAGTACATGCAGGTTTGTAGTTAAAGTAATTATATTTCTTTAAAATCTCTTCAATGTAATGAGATTGATATAGAGAAAGTCCATTTTCAGACCTAGTAATCTTTATACCAAGGATTATACTTGATTCTCCAAGATCTTTCATATCAAAATTAGCACGTAACAAAGTTTTCACTTTATTCACAACATGAATATTTGACTCAAAAATAAGCATGTCATCTATAATGGTGCAAATGCCATTTTTTGATTTATAATAAATGTATTTGTCACTTTCATTTATTTTGAATCCATGTGAGATAACTAGATTATCAAATTTTTCTTGTCATTTCTTAGGTGCTTGTTTTAGACCATAAATAGATTTATCTAGTTTACAAACTTTATTTTCTTGACCTGATAACAAAGCCCTCAGATTAATCCATATAAATCTCTTCTTCTAAGTCACCATTTAAGAAGGTAGTTTTAACATCTATTTGGTGCAAGAGAGAAAAGTACAAGTATGGAAGTTATTCGTGTGACTGGTAAAAATGTATCAAAGAAATCTAGATTTTCTCTTTGTTTATACCCTTTGAATACAAGATTGTATTTTTCAATGGTACCATCGAATCTTAATTTATTTTTATAGTATCCATTTACATCCTATGGTTTTGCAACCATGAGGTAAGTCAACTAAATGTCAAGTTCTATTATACTCAAGAGAGTCCATTTTCATCATTTATGGCTTTTTCCCATAAGTTGGTATCTAAAAAAGATAAGACTTCTTGAAGAGTTAGGGGATCTTCCTCTAAGGTATAAACATAAAAATCAGCCCCAAAAGTCTTAGATGTCCAAGCTCGTTTACTTCTCCTAATTTCAGTGTTTAATTCTATATTTTTTTCACTAGTTCTAGTTATAGGTAAACTACTAGAAGATAAGCACCCATTATTCTTCGATTTAAAGGAAAACTATGTTCATAGAAATCAGCATCATTTGATTCTATAACTACATGGTCATTTGAGTCATAGAATTTATAAGCTTTACTATTCATAGAATATCCTATGAACACATATTTATATGTTTTAGTAGCAATTTTATTTCTTTTAGGATCTAGGATCCTAACATAGGCTAAACAACCCCAAGTTTTAAAATAAGTTACGTTAGGTTTCTTATTTTTCAAAATTTCATATGATAAAATTTTACTAGTAGATTTAGGCACTCTATTTAGCACTTAGAAAATAGTTAATAAAATTTCTCTCCACCAATGGGAAACAACACCAAAGTTTAATAAAATTGCAACAACTGATTCAATAAAAGTTCTATTTTTTTTCTTTCAGCTTTGCCATTCATTTAGAAGAATAAGGTGTAGTTTTTTCATGAATGATTCCATCAGTTTTATAAAAATCATTGAAAATATTGGAATTATATTCAATGTCTCTATCACTTCGAAACCTTTTTATTTTTCTGTTAAGTTGATTTTTCAATTTCAGTTATAAATATTTTAAACATGTCAAAAGCTTCATTTTTATTTTTCATTAGATATACAGAAGTATAATCTGAACAGTTATCAATAAAAGTTATAAAATAGTTTTTTCCATTTCTTGTTAAAGTTCCATCAAATTCACATATGTCAAAGTGTATTAAGTCCAAATTCCAAGTGGACCAATCACAAGGTCTAGGAAGGCACAACTCAAAAAGGCTTTAAATGGGCTCATTCAAGAGGTCATGCATATTCAAGGGGACTTAAATTGGGAGTGCAAGGATTGGGACAATCCTAGGATAGAAATTAGGGCAAAATTGGCAAAATAAAACTAGGCACATTGTGGTGCCATTTGGACTTTTTTGGGCAGCTTCATTTTCAACCCTTATATGGAAACAAGGGTTAAGATGTAATATTTTATAGGGTTTCTTTTGTTCTCAGCTGCTCCATATTTTGCTCCAATTTTGGAGTGCCATTTGGACTCATTTTGGGCAGCTTTCTTTTCCGCCCTTGGATGAAATAAATGGTTAAGATGTAATATTTATAGGATTTCTTTGTGGTCAGTTGCCCCATCTTTTCCATGTTTTGGTCAATGTTTTTTTCTACCTTTTTTGCTTTTTGGTTGTGTTTATTTTCAACCCTTGGATGAGATCAAGGGTTATGATGTAGTAGAGCTTAGGGTTGGTTTGTATTCTATTAAGAGCAGCTCAGCTGCTGTAAAATATAATTTTGAATGAAGTTTGAATATTCAGATCATTTGAGAGCTCATTCTAGCTCTTTATTCCTCTTCAAGCAACTTATCAAGGGATTGGCAACCTTTGTGGCATTGTTTAGCATCCAAGCATTTGTGGTGAGTAATATCCATACTTGTTAGGGTGTCATTTATGCTAGACTTATCAAGGAAATAGCAGCTCCTTGTGGCGTCTTTTCTCCTCAGAAAAATGGTGAGTAATATCCATTGATTTGTGGAGAAAACATTTGCTATATAATCTGAAATTAGCTAGATCCTATCCTCTTGGTTTATATCATTTAGCTTGACTACAAAAGTCACATTTTTTAAAATCATTCAAAGATAGTTTAGAAATTAGTTCTAATGTACTCATGTTCTTGATTATTTGTATATTAACATGACAAAGTCTAGCATGCCAAATATCAAAAGAACTCAACATATAAGCAGAAGAAACTTTTTTTAATTTCAACGTTCAATTTAAATATGCCATCAGTGGCGTACCATTTCCCAATAAAAATATTATTTTTAGTTATTGTATATAAATCAGCTCCTATAGTTTAAGTAAACCTAGCTTTGTTAAGAAGATAGCCCAAAACTAAGTTCTTTCTCATATCTAGAGTATGTAGGATATCCTTCAAGATGATAATCTTTCTAGAGGTAAACTTCAATTTCACCTTACCAGTACCAACAAATTTAGTGGAGTAGGAATAGCCCAGTAACACTTTCTTATCCTCAAACTCAAAATAGGACTTGAACATGTCTCGATCATAGTAAACATGAAAATTCTAAGTTTTCATGTTTCTTCCTTTAGGTTTCAGAATTGCAGGAGGATTTCTTATTGGTATTGTTGTTTGAGATAACGAATAATTTATCTCTTTGATCTTGTTTTTGGACTTCTTATTTTATTCTTAGACATGTTATAATCATTTATAAAGAAAATTCCTTAGTTTTATGTCTAAGTACATTTTTAAAATCTTTCCAAGCATAGGGTAATTTATCTATAATAATAGCTACTTTAAATTATTCATCTAAAGCCACACCTTTAGAAGTTATTTCGTGTATTATCTTCTGCATTTTGTGTGATTAAGCTTCCACAGATTTGTCATCAATCATTTGTTACTTCATGTGTCTACTAACAACATACTTCTTAGTTCCAGCTTCCTCATTGTCGTACTGCTTTTGAAGTGCATCCCAAATTTCCTTAGGAGACCTATCAAAATTATAATAGTCATACAAGTCATTAACTAATCCATTAAAAATAAAGTTTTTTCATAGAAAATCATTTTCCATCCAAGTGTCTAAATCCTTTGTTGTAGATTCAATAGGAGGATTAGATAGTGTTGATTTTTCAATAGTAAGAACAGAAGCAACATTTTTCATGGTTAAGAAAAATAACATTTTTTGTCTTCATCTTTTAAAGTGTAGTCCCCCAAAACGAAATGGTTTGTTGAGATCAGTAGTTAATATTTCAGTAGACATGGCAGATAGAAATTCGTCTTAAAATTGTTGGAACAAGTATGTAAAAAAAATGTTACCGATATACTGAAATATATTGTTGGGTTGAGTTGCGGACTAGGTTACTCTATTTAAGATGTGTCGCAGCTCTACCTAAATTTGTGCAAGCAAATATAGCCTCATCGTCCCCAAGATAAAGTCTAGAATGCTAAACCTCTGAAATATTTATGTTGCTCGAAAAACTTCAAAAATGATTTTTATATTTTTCTTTGGTTTGCTACCAAAAGTAGTTTCTGAGTTGTGTTCTAAAACTGAGGGTTATTGCCCTCTATTTATAGTTGAAAAAATATGTGTAACAGTCACATAATTATGAAAATAACGGACACATAATTATGAAAATAATGGTCATAAATAACAGACACATAATTATGAAAATAACAGTCATAAAAATAATAGACACATAATTATGAAAATAACGGTCACAAAATATAATTGTGAAAATAATGGTCATATCGAGATGGATAAATAACGGTCATGTCTGTTGGAAAGAATAGTTTTAATAATAATTTTTTTTATTTAAATTCATTTCCAACAGAATCAATAGACATGTCGAAAAAATCAACTTGGAACTTTTTTCAACTCCTAAGAACATGTTGGAATATTTGAATTAAAATTATTTTAAAATAAAAAATATTTCTTTCCATTTCTTAATTCATTTATGAAAGATTTTACGTTTCTTTTTTTTATGTTCATCAATCGTGTCTATCTTCTCTTCACTTCATTCGTTTCTCTTCAATTTTACTTCAATTTCAAAATCTGTATTTATTTATGTTCTCTTCTATTTCAATATAATTCTATATATAAACGAAGAAACATAGAAAAAGGAAAAAGGGTGGAAAGAAAAGGAAGATAAGAAAGAGAAAAGGTAAAAAGGAAAAAAGGGAAAAAAAAGGAAAGAGAGACTTACGGGGAAAGGTAAAGAAAAAAATATTTTTTTGCTGTATATTTTCTATTTAGAGTTAAGTTTATCTAATAAAGCTTGAGCACTTTAAAGTTCGTGGAATAATAAATTGTGGTTTAAGTTTATTATTGTTTAATCGTTGTATCTTAAGAGATAAGTTTTCATAGTTCTCAAACACCCACAGTGAGCAAAAAAATTATCTTAAGGATACTGTGTGATACATAAGCCTTAATTATTATTTATTTATAATTTATACATGTATTTATATTTATATATATTTCTAATTTTAATAATTTTTAAATCATTTGTTTGTGTATTATTTTATACAAAAAGAGATATGTTCAAGTATCACTAGTCGACTGGAATAAGTTTAGGAGAGTTCGTTGGAGACCTTGGGGTCGATAAGTTATTGAGATTTGAGACCCAATTTTTTTAAAGCAGGTTTGGCTTAGAACCTTTGATACCGCTAAAGGAAATATAGAAGGAAAAATATAATATATTATTAAGGGTAAATTTGGTATTTTTAGATAATATGCAAGTAGGTGTCCAAACTTAATTATAAATAATAAAATGAGGTCATTTTAGTCTATTTTTCAAAACATTACTATAATTTTCTACTAGATTAAAACTAAAATATAGCAAAAATTTTATTGCATGTTTGATAAATTTTATAAAAATAATGTTGGAACTAAAATTAGTTGTTTCATAAAATACAAGCACGATAAATATGCATGTGGTTTGGCTAATAGTCTGGCGGTAAAATTTATTTTTTTCATTTCAAGTCATAAATTTGAATCACAACAAGTATTATTTGCTAAAAAAACAACATAATAAATATGTATAACTACATGGTGTCTAGTACAAGAAAAGTGATATGATTAGCACTTCAACTCTCACACATATCTAAATGTTGTATTTAGGATGAAAGAGTTAGAACTTAACAAATAGAAATTTTTCACGTCAAATTCATGTATATTTCGATCAGGGATGTTTAGAATTTTCTTAATATAAACAGTAGCAATAGTTATGAGGTATCAACTTGGTAGGTCTTAGGATAGGACTAATTTGTCGCCATGGAATGATTTTGGCTAGTAGTTAATTGTTTTGTGTTTTAATGTCCAATTTGAAATGTAATCGTTCTAAGGGCACGTGGGCTAGGTTGAAATGATTCAGTCATAAAGCCACATTTTTTAGGACGATTTAGGTTCTTGACTTCATGTTAAGCTTAAGGTTTCAACCTAAAAGGCTAATCTATTAAAAGCAATAGCTTATCCTAACTATATGCTCAAAGAAGAACATATATAACCCCATTCCCCCCTCCCCCCTCCCCGAAAAAAAAAGAAACTTGAACCATGCTTTATACAAAGGTGAAAGGACTATTTATTTAGCCACATCTTACTTAATAAATCATTCATACTTTATTGAGTTCACCAGTGTGATAAGAAATGACCAAATAATTCATACCTATTTAATCACACTTGGATAGTCTAATGAGCCTAGAACAACATTGTAGAATTTCTTCATCACAATCAAACATTAGGTCTGTCATTTGTTTATACTTTGGTCACATGTGGTGCTTTTATATATATGCTTTCACCCTAAGAATCCAGCTTATGTAATGCAAATTGGGCCTTAACTTTGATACCATTCATTATGCCTAGGGTTTTAACTAAAAAGATTATCTTGTTAAGAAAAATAGTTTATCCTAATTATATGCTCATTTTTTTCTTTAGACTTTCCCAATAAAGGATCATTCACAAATCCAACACTTCATATAATAATGGGATGAAACACTATCTAGAAGCCCAGTTATGGTGTAGGACTTTAGACTCCTACAAAAGGCATTAGGGTTACTAGATACCACATGGCTTATGAGTTAGGACCAAACAACACTAGACAATCAATATAGTTTAATTTTATGTAATGTTGATGGAAATTATAGTGTTAAACCCATTGCAACTAATAAATTTAACAACTCTTGTAGGTTTTTATAAGATAATGAGCTTCCATCTCAAAATGCTAGTAGAGATATAAAGTAGACTATCTCATCTCATTTTATGTTTCATTTAGTATCTGTAATGAACTCATGGTATAATATTGTCTTATTTCATTTTAATAACATCTTATCATATTTCATCTTATTTAGATTATAGTCTTAATGAGTCTAATTTTAAATACATATTGTATCATTTTTCTTATTAAATTTACAGTATAAATTATTGTTTATCACATTATTATTATTATTATTATTATATTTTTACTTGTCTCATTTAGACTCATTAGTGATGAATGTGATATCTCAATTAATATGATTTCATTATCATCTTATCTCATTAAAATTAAGGATCCGAAATAAGATAAATTTAAAAAATTAATAGATTGTTTCATGAATCTTATTAATATTTCATCTCAATTTTTACATCTAAATGTTAACATATTAGGTAGAATTAACTCAATGATTTATAAACTAATACTCCCATCATGTTTTATTAACATGAACTTATTCGCTCTTACTTTCCACCCTTAACAATTTTGGAAATAAATTGGTACAAATTAATAGATGAATTTACTAACAAAGAAAGGAAATGAATGAAAAGGTAGTCATTTTCATTCCCTTCCTAATAAAAATAGAAAAAATAAAAAATCTATAAATTTAAGAGTTATTTTTATTAATTAATATTGATTTTATTTCTCAAAATTCTTAAAATATAATTATAAAATTATTCCTTACTTTATTATTTTATTTCTTTTATTATTATTTTTAAAAGTATATTAATATTTTTATAATTCTTTAATAAACATAAATGTGTATAATGAGTTTTATATTTTTTTTCATCAAAATTAAATCATATTTATTTCAATTTTGATTAATTGATATTATAAATTAATAAACACTCGTATCAAACAGACATGAGATGATTAGAATATAATTGTGAAAATAGTTAATACGAGAAAAAAAAAGAAGTTAAACCAATTAAACAAAACATTTATGAGATTCTGAACCACGTTTAAGTCACGAGGTAAGTAGAAAAACTTAGAAGCAGCCAGTTAAGCCAGCAGTCCATCGTTATCGATGACCAACATATTTTCCAGAAAACAGCCGCGTGGTTGGATCACCTTCCAAGAACCTCACTCCACCATATTACGGACAATTCCCATTCCATTTCCTCCCTTTTGTTTCAGTTTTTGTGGACCCCACCTTGTCCCCTCTCTCCCCTACACTCTTCCCAAGAGACAATTCATTTTATAAAAAATGTAATTGGTAACTATCAATACCATCAAAATATATAAATATAAATATATTTAATAAAAAATTATCACTAATAATATTTAGAAATATTAATATTTTTTATTTTTAATTTCTCCAGTTCCGTCTCAGTCTTCACCTCGCCCTCCTCTATAAATACCACTCCTCAATCCTCACTCTTACAAACACTTTAACAGCCTCTTCTAAATTATCCTCCTCCTTAATTTCTTCTACTGTTCTGTTCTATTTTGATACAACAAAATCTAAAATTCTATAATATTTGATAAAATAATTAATTTAAAAATGGCTGTTGATAATGCTCTCTCGTCGCCACTAGGACCTCCGGCTTGTAATAAAGATGCGAAAGCGTTACAGTTTATTGAAGAAATGACTCGAAATGCCGAAGCTGTTCAAGAGCGTGTATTGGCCGAAATCTTGAGCCGAAATGCCGAGACTGAATATCTCGAAAGGTTCAATCTCGGTGGAGTTGTTGACAAAGAAACTTATAAATCAAAATTACCTGTTATTTGTTACGAGGATCTTCAGCCTGAAATTCAGCGAATTGCTAATGGTGATCGCTCTCCTATTTTATCTTCTCATCCAATTTCTGAATTTCTTACCAGGTTATTCAAATTTTTTTTTTTGTTTTTTTTTTTCAATTTCTATAATTTTTAATTTTGTTTTTAGAAGAAAAATATTCTGAATTTGTTTTTCATTTGCAGTTCTGGAACTTCAGCTGGCGAGAGGAAACTTATGCCGACGATTAAGGAAGAGCTGGATCGTCGCCAATTGCTGTACAGCCTTCTTATGCCTGTTATGAATCTGTAAGTTACTTTGACTTTTCCAAACAATTTTCATTTTTCATAAAATTAAATTAATAAAATGTTTCTCTTAAAACATATTATGAAAAGTCAACTTTCGACCTTAATTTAAAATATATGATACATAAACAAACCCCATAAATTATTGAACCCAAGAGAGATTTAAGCATTAGTATTCAGAAAATCATTCTTTATCTCAAATCAAAAGCCAATCCAAGAAAATAATGTACTTTGACAGTTTGTACTTGGTACTATAAGGATCTCTCCTATTTACTAAAAGAATTTTTTTAATTAAATTGGAGAAACTTTCTCATTATTTAATTATTTATTTATTTATTTTTGGCTAAACACAGCATAAGTAAAAAGGAGAAGAATAAGAAAAGTCATCTCTTTTTTTCCTCCCCCTCTTGATTACATGAATGAACTAATCAATTCTTACATCATCGAGATACATCCGTTATCATATTAATGGAAATATACTTTTTATCTTCACAAAGAACTTTAAGGGAGAAATTCTCACTTTAAGATGTTAATGGAATTATTTTTTTTATCAATTTTAAGTTCAGCTAAGTTCTAATCTATATTATGTTGTATTCGGTTTTTCAAGTTATTATATACCTATATAATCAAGCGGTGGTTTCGTATAGAGTTAAAAAGTTAACTCGTGTGGTGTCTCAAATTTTTACAAATAAAATTTAAATATAATATTTATAAAATTATTAATAAATTATATGATAAAATAATATTATGATTTATTTAAATTTTTAATTTTTAATATTAAATATCTTATAAAAATTTAATAACTTAAATATCTTTTTTAATTAAAAATAAATGATAATTGAAAAATAACTAAAAATATTTTTCTTTTATATATAATACCCTTTTTGAATGCAAATTTAAAATCTACAAGTTTATAAAATAACATATATAGTTGTATAGTAGAATAACTTGAATAGAAATAAAAATAAAATAAAAAATCGATTGTGACAAGTCAATATTTAAGTTTTAGAAGGAAAATTACATCATGGAGGCAAAGGTTTCAAGTTAAGTATGGGTTAAGAAAAAAGTTTATATATAAAGTCGTGGTGTTATTATAATTAATGTATCAATTAATTATAAATTAAATTTAAGTGCTGATTCTATAATTATATTTAATATTTTATTCACTCCCTATTTTTCCTTTCTAACAAAACGCATGATTTTTAATGCACCAGTTACGTGACAGGCTTGGACAAAGGAAAAGGTTTATACTTTCTGTTTGTGAAGTCTGAAACAAAGACTCCTGGTGGACTTTTAGCCCGACCCGTACTCACAAGCTATTACAAAAGTGACCACTTCAAAACCCGACCGTACGACCCATACAATGTCTATACCAGCCCAAACGAGGCCATCCTTTGCCCCGACTCCTTCCAAAGCATGTACACCCAAATGCTCTGTGGCCTCTTCCAGCGTCACCAAGTACTCCGTCTTGGTGCAGTCTTTGCCTCTGGTCTTCTCCGCGCCATTCGATTTCTCCAACTCAATTGGCAACAACTTTGTCACGATATCAAAACCGGAACTCTGAACCCAAAAATAACCGACCCATCACTCAAAGTTTGCATGACCCGAGTAATAAAACCCGACCCAAAACTCTCTAAATTCGTTTGTAAAGAGTGTTCAAAGGAGAATTGGGAGGGTATTATATCCAAAATTTGGCCAAAAACAAAGTACTTGGATGTAATTGTAACTGGTGCTATGGCTCAATACATCCCAACTTTGAATTACTATAGTGGTGGGTTACCTTTAGCTTGTACTATGTATGCATCTTCAGAGTGTTACTTTGGGCTCAATTTAAACCCAATGTGCAAACCATCAGAAGTTTCTTATACCATAATGCCAAACATGGCCTATTTTGAATTCATACCTCATGAGCCTAACTCTTCTTTGTCAAATTACCGTAACTCATCACCCAAACTAGTTGACTTAGTGGATGTTGAGGTAGGAAAGGAGTATGAGCTTGTGATCACTACCTATGCTGGGCTTTACCGGTATCAGGTCGGTGACATACTACGGGTTACCGGGTTTCATAATTCCGCTCCGCAATTCCGTTTTGTGAGGAGAAAGAATGTGTTACTTAGCATTGATTCTGACAAGACTGATGAGGCAGAGTTACAAAAGGCTGTTGATAATGCTTCTCAAATTTTGTCAAAGTTTAGTACTAGTGTTGTTGAGTACACTAGCTATGCTGACACAAAAACTATTCCAGGTCACTATGTGATTTATTGGGAATTGTTGGTAAAGGACTCAACACATTGTCTAAGTGATGAGGTTTTGAGTAAGTGTTGTTTGGCTATGGAAGAATCGCTTAATTCAGTGTATAGACAAGGACGAGTTGCTGATAACTCAATTGGGCCTTTGGAAATACGTGTGGTGAGAAATGGTACATTTGAGGAACTTATGGACTATGCAATTTCAAGAGGTGCTTCTATTAATCAATATAAGGTACCAAGATGTGTGAATTTTTCTCCAATTATGGAGCTTTTGGATTCTAGGATGGTATCGGCTCATTTTAGCCCTGCTTTGCCTCATTGGACTCCGGAAAGGAGAAGGAAGTAAACATTTTCTGTCAAAAAATTTCTTTTATTTTTTTTCCTCTTTTTTTGTTTATTTTTTAATGGGTGCGTAGGTGTATTATGGAAAGTTTATGTAGAAGTGTAAAGTTTGTTCAGGATGTAAAAGTGGGTAAGTTTATGGAATGACGTGATAAACAACTTTATTCAATGAACTGTAACTTGCATGTTATGAAACTTTGTTAGAAGAGCATAAAGAAGTGTAAAGTTTGTTTAGGATGTAAAAGTGGGAATGATGTGAAAAACAACTTTATTCAATGAACTGTAACTTTCATGTTATGAAACTTTGTTAGAAGAGCATAAAGATGTTCTTTTAAGATTCAATGCATATGTTATGAATGAACTGTAACTTTCATGTTATGAAACTTCTTTAGGAGAGCATAAAGATGTTCTTTTAAGATTCAAGGCATATCTTTTAGGATTCAATGCATTATTTGACTTGTGTTTTATCTAATAATCAGATAATAAGACTCACATTTTCTTTATTTAGTCACAAATTCAAACCAACAAAGTTTTTCAAAAATAAAAATGAATTATTTGACTTTAATTTTATAAAAAGAAAAATTATTGAATGTTTGATGTTAATTTTAAGCATTAATTAACGAGTAAACTAACAAATATGTTATAGAACATATTATTTAAGTTTATTTGGTTAAAGCTTAGAATTAAAGTATTATAAAAATAGCATTGAAGCACCATAAATAAAAAACAGATAGTTTTTTTTTTAAATTTTGATAATATATTTTCTAATTTACCCTTATTATTAACGAGATTATGGATTAGGTATTTAATTCAAACCTCTTTTATCTCTTAATATGTTTGATCAAAAAAATTTATATAAGGCCCGAACTTAAATCTCAAACTTTTAATATGCTCAAGTTGGTTGGTTTTTGTTCATCAAGAAATACTTAAAACATAAATTTACATTATTTTTGTATATATATCAAAATTATCTAAAAAAAAAAGTTTATTTTTGTAATTTTTAAAATGACTTTGATATCGACATAAGTAAGAGATGTAAGTGCAAAAATAATTGATTAATTTATGAGTTTAAATGATGTATTTATTTAAATTTTTAAAATAAATATGTTGAAATAATTGAATAACTATTCAATCAATTGAGTTAACCCTTATTTGATATTTTCAGTGTAATGATTTCGATTAAGTTTGAAAAATAAATTTCAGAATGTAATTAAATAATAAAAGCATAAGAATGAATATATGTGACAATTTTATTTCTAGTTTTTTCAATTATTGCATATGTCGCACAACACTTTATTGTTCAATTTTGTGGACTTTTTTATTTGATAACAATTATTTTTTAAGTCAAAATTTAAAAGATGATAAGGAAAAGCATCTCATATCACATCAGTTTCTTTTTGACTAAAAAATGAAAAACGAAATAATAGATAGAAATATGAGATAATATCTAAAATATTTATTGATTTTAGTATATCTTTATTTATATGTTCGAGATTTGTAAATATTTAAAATATTTTTAGATTTTATTGTTAATACTATTTGGGTTCTTAATTTTTAATGGTGTTAATTTTTTATCCATTACTATTTAGATATTATTTTTGGACTATTATACCAATTTTTACGTAACGATGCAATTTTTAATCAAGATTAATATTGACCTAGTTAATGGTCTTTGTTTATTTACGGAAGACAATAATTTATTTTAAAAACTTATTATTTTTTGATATAAATCTAATTTTCTTTCATATTCATTACAATTGTATAGTATATTATGTTCTTTGTTATGTTAGTTACTTAATTCTAAACCTGAATCTATTAATTGCCTTTTAAAATTAAAAATTATTAATTGTCTTTTAAAATTAAAAATTATTCTTTCATTCATTAAATCTAATAGTTCTAATTTATGCACTAATGATTCGATATTCATAGAGTATTATCTTGATAATTCATATGTATTGAATGCATATTATTTTTTCTTATTCGTAGTATACAAATAAGTTTTTCTTGTGTACATATAATGTACTTATAATATTCAAAAAAGTAGTATCCAAACATTAAGTTATTGAATCTCTCTTCCTCTATTCTTACATATTTTGACTAAAATAATATTTTAATGTCTTTGAAATATGATGATCTATGATGCTTGTGATAGCTTTAATATAATAATTAGGTGTTAAATCTTTTAAAATTTTCAAGATAGGTTTCATAATTCTCATCTTTAAAGTATTTATATAAATGATAGAGGTAACTTTTATCAAATTTTTCTAATAAAATTATATTTTTATCTTTAATTTTATTTGGAATTATTAGTTGC